>NC_069399.1:16125107-16136314 GCF_026875155.1 Cherax quadricarinatus | reverse complement strand
TATTTTTTATATATTTATATATATATATATATATTTTATATATATATATATATATTATATATATATATTATATTATATATATAATGCCGAACCGAATAGGTAAAATTTGCAATTTTAACTTAAATAACAACGCTCTTCTTGCCGAATAAGGCAAGCCAAAATTTTAGTAAGCAATAATCTCGCACAAATCATTCTGAACCTAACGAAAAAATATATCTCATTTTGTTTGTTTATTATTAAATTACTGTAAGATTATCTTAAATATATTTATATTATATTCAAATTATTTTCAAAACTGCTTTTTATGAAACATGTTTCATCTATATTCCTGTCGACCATGGACTTGCTTGATACAACTTTCTCAGGCTTTTGAAAATCATTTGGATGGTCAAATTATTTATTATTATTAAAGATTAGCCGGTATTCTCCCGGCCCGGGCCTTTTCCATGTGGTGGCCCGGCCTTGGCTCCCTCTTTAGGGAGTGTCTGAGACCTAAGTCTCCCATGGGAGGAGGCACAAGTACCTCATCTTTGGGACCAACTGCCCCCAGGCATAACCACAAGCTAGGCCTCTCTGGTCTGCCATCCCCGCCCCAAGGGGGCAAAATACAAATTTTGCATCAACAATGCAATGTATTTAATGATAAGTTTTACACTCAGAAGTTTGGTATGGCAATGGGAAATCCTCTTTCACCTGTTCTTAGTAACCTATACATGGAATTTTTTGAAACAAGGTTGCTTAACACAATCCTCCCTAATAGAGCTAAATGGTTCAGATATGTTGATGATATTTTGTGTCTTATGCCCAAAAAATGTAGATATACACCATTTCCTTGGAAAATTAAATAGCTTAGCCCATTCTATAAACTTTTCTGTTGAGTTTGAAGAAAATAACTCATTGCCTTTTCTAGATGTTTTAATTATTAAGGGTAATATGAATTCAAATTTAAAATTTACAGAAAACATAAAAATGACTGTTCATTGTCCACTATTATTCCTCGCATCAAGATAGAGTCAAACTGTCTGTTTTCTCATCAATGTTTTTGAGAGCTTTACGAATTTGTAGTCCTGAGTTCATAGATGAGGAAATATCCAAAATTTATGAAATAGGTAATGATTTAAAATACCCAAGAAATGTAATTGATAAATCTTTTAAAGTTGCTAGAAATACTTTTTACAATCCAAAAAGGGACAACCAGCCTTATTCAACTAAAAATATGTTGGTTCTCCCTTACCATGAAAACTTGGTTGATATGCCTTCTCTTCTTAAGACTTTTAATATTAAAGTTGTATTCAAAAATCTTGATACAGTAAAAAAAACTTTTTATAAAGAATTCCCCCAAAATGCTGATGGATGTGTCTATAAGATTCCTTGTAAAATTTGCGATAAAGTTTATTACGGTCAAACTGGTAAAAATCTCGAACTAAGATTAAAACAACAAATATAGCATTAGAATGGACAAGATTCCAATGCTCTATTTATTCATGTAAGAGATTTTAACCATCCCAATTGATTTTTAAAAAGTTGAGAAAGTAGTATCAAGCAAGTCCATGGTCGACAGGAATATAATTGAATCTTGTTTCATAAAAAGCAGTTTTTACGTAATATGAATATTTCCTTTGGTTTATATAAATTAGATCCATTTATAATTAATAGAATTTGGGAAGAATTTAATAATGCACTGGACAAATAATAATTTTAAATTTTCTTGGGTAGAATAGTTTGTGGGGTGAGTTGTGCAAAGGACCTATCCAAGTTGGGTCGGCGCGCGTCACGTGTTTAACCGTTGTGGGATCTGATAGTGAGGTGCTGGCCAGACCCCTTATATAGCTTCCTTGGATGCTTTACTTTCATAGTTCCTTGATAATGTGAGTAGTTCACGAAAGCGCTTGGAATTTTTTCCTATTCTTTCAGAGTGTTTGTTTTGCATATTCTGAAACCCACCTGTTTACTGTGATCTTATTGCATATAATATATATATATATATTTTATATATATATATATATAAATATATATATATATAAATATTATTATATTATATATATATATTATATATATATATATATATATTATTTATTATATATATTATAATTTATTATATATATAAACATATATATTACATTTATTATATAATATTATATATATAAAATATATATATATATATTATATATAAAAATATATTATATATATGTATGTATACATATATATATATATATATATATATATATATTTATATATATATTATATTTTATATTTATATATATTTATATATATATATATATTTTATATATATATTGCTTTTTTGTCTTCGTGTTTGGCTTCCAGTGCATTAGTCAAGAAGATAGTGCCCGAACGCTTGAGAGATTGTGGTAGGAGCTCAAGACCCCAGGTTTACTGAAGCAGCGATTCGGTGGGACACCTTACGACTCCTCCAGTAGACCAGCTCCTCCCAAACAGCAAAAAACAGTCCCACTGGGACAAACCGATCATGGAAAAATCGCCAACACAATGCTCTCCAATGCTTCAGGAAAGAACAAAGCTCGTCTCCTGGCAGTGAGGCACCACACTCGGGACATTTCCTGTTAGCTGTTCCCAATTCCTCCCTGGGAAACCCGTCTCGACCCACAGGCCTTTCGGATTGGTGTTCCCTCTTCGCCTAGCCGCCCCCATTCTCACCGAACATAGGTGTATTTGCGGCGGGGCGACAGCAAATCAATTCGGACTTCATGGTCTCGTGTGTCACACAGCAGAGGGGAAGTATGCCAGACATGAGGGGTCAATGATATAATAAGAGAAGCCTCGCACAGCCCCGTTGCCCAGCTCAACGGGGAACCCCAAGTACAGAGGTCTGAGGGAAAGTCAAAAGCGTCCTGAGGGGAGCCACTGTGGAAGGATGGAAAGCAGATTGCCTGGACTACACCTGTGTTGCCACATTGGCAGACCCCTACTTGCCATACTCTGTAGTGAAGGGGGTGGAGCTGCCAGCCACAGGGAGACCAAAAGATCCGAAAATATAAAGACCTTCCCCCCTTGATATAACTTCATTCCATAGGGTCGGAGACCCTTGGAGCATGGGGCAAGTGTGCTCTAAAGTTCCTCAAAAGGCTGGGTGAAAATCCATCATAGAAACCAAGGACCACAGGGCGACCAACTTCCTCTTTCAGAGACTCAGTGTTGCGATCCAGAGAGGAAATGCCTGCAGCATTCTGGGCACGCGGCCCACCGCAGGGGAGCTGGACGAAGTATTCGAGATGTAGCTCTGAGTTACCTATGTTGTTTTACTTTCTGTTGTATTTTTGTGAATGTTTGGCCAATGTATTTTTTCTTTAAATATGTTATATATATATATATATAATATATATATATATATATATATATATATATATATATATAATATATATATATATTATATATATATATTATATATATATATAATGCAAAACAACCACGGTGGGAATAGTATGATTGCTCTAGGCCTTTCGTGTTGCAGTCAACCCTAAGATGTAAGATTTTGAAACATCAGACACAGATTCGGTTTGGCTACAGTTTCTCGAAGGCCGTGAAAAATTAATTTTGGGCGTGATTTATAGGCCCCCAAACCTTAATAGGGAGTGAGGCAAAGGGTGCTATGGGACGAAATTCATAACGCGTCTAGATTTGAAAATGTTGTGTTAATGGGGGATTTTAACTTTTGAGAAATTGATTGGAACAATGTGACAGGAAACCTTGAGTCTAGTGACTTTCTTGATACTGTTCAAGACTGCTGTTTAAAAGAGTTTCTGACAGAACCAACCAGAGGAAATAGTCCCGCTTGACTCGGTTCCCGCCAATAAAGAACCACTAGTTAATAATCTTGAGGTTAGTGATGAGTTAGGGAAAAGTGATCAAAAGTCACTTAGTTTCAATATATCATGGAATTGTCCAGATAACTGCAATTAAATTACAACAACCCTTCCTCAGCCCTCTGGACAACAGTTTTGGTAATCCCGCACCTCCTCCTAACTTCCAAACTACGAATTCTCTGCATTATATTCACACCACACATTGCCCTCAGACATGACATCTCCACTGCCTCCAGCCTTCTCCTCGCTGCAACATTCATCACCCATGCTTCACACCCATATAAGAGCGTTGGTAAAACTATACTCTCATACATTCCCCTCTTTGCCTCCACGGACAAAGTTCTTTGTCTCCACAGACTCCTAAGTGCACCACTCACATTTTTCCCCTCATCAATTCTATGATTCACCTCATCTTTCATAGGACCCATCCGCTGACACGTCACTCCCAAATATCTGAATACATTCACCTCCTCCATACTCTCTCCCTCCAATCTGATATTCAATCTTTCATCACCTAATTCTTTTTGTTATCCTCAATAACCTTACTCTTTCCCGTATTCACCTTTAATTTTTTTCTTTTGCACACCCCACCCCAAAATTTATCCACCAATCTCTGCAACTTCTCTTCGAATCTCCCAAGAGCACAGTGTCACAGCAAAGAGCAGTTGTGACAACTCCCATTTTGTGTGTGATTCTTTTCTTTTAAACTCCACGCCTCTTGCCAAGACCCTCGCATTTACTTCTCTTACAACCCATCTATAAATATATTAAACAACCACGATGACATCACACATCCTTGTCTAAGGCCTACTTTTACTGGGGAATAATTTCCCTCTTTCCTACATATCTAACTTGAGCCTCACTATCCTCGTAAAAACTCTTACTGCTTTCAGTAACCTACCTCCTACACCATACACTTGCAACATCTGCCACATTGCCCCCCTATCCACCCTGTCATACGCCTTTTCCAAATCCATAAATGCCACGAAGACCTCTTTAGCCTTATCTAAATACTGTTCACTTATATGTTTCACTGTAAACACCTGGTCCACACAACCCCTACCTTTCCTAAAGCCTCCTTGTTCATCTGCTTCCTATTCTCCGTCTTACTCTTAATTCTTTCAATAATAACCCTACCATACACTTTACCAGGTATACTCAGCAGACTTATCCCCCTATAATTTTTGCACTCTCTTTTGTCCCCTTTTCCTTTATACAAAGGAACTATGCATGCTCTCTGCCAGTCCCTAGGTACCTTACCCTCTTCCATACATTTATTAAATAATTGCACCAACCACTCCAAAACTATATCCCCACCTGCTTTTAACATTTCTATCTTCATCCCATCAATCCCGGCTGCCTTACCCCCTTTCATTTTACCCACTGCCTCACAAACTTCCCCCACACTCACAACTGGCTCTTCCTCACTCCTACAAGATGTTATTCCTCCTTGTCCTATACACGAAATCACAGCTTCCCTATCTTCATCAACATTTAAGCAAAGCACTTGGAATTTCGCTATTCGTTCACAGTGGTTGTTCTGCTGCTAATAGTTTACTACCTCGTAACTACTATACACTTAACCACCACATATAACAACACTGTGACTGGCCAAGGATTCGAAACCATGATGTTATGGCATGACTCATGGTGAGCGAAAATTATATGACACTCTAACCCACAGGACCACCAAATCCTGGAACGCAGACGAGAAAGTTGCATCATGATCTTCACCTGGAAAATCCTGAAGGGATTTGGTCCCAAATCTACAGACAGAAATCACTCCCTACGATAGCAAAAGACGGGTCTCATGGCACAACATTCCCTCAGTGACATGAGTCGCACGGTACAACATTCCCTCAGTGACATGAGTCGCACGGTACAACATTCCCTCAGTGACATGAGTCGCACGGTGCAACATTCCCTCAGTGACATGAGTCGCACGGTACAACATTCTTTCAGTGACATGAGTCGCACGGTACAACATTCCCTCAGTGACATGAGTCGCACGGTACAACATTCATTCAGTGACATGAGTCGCACGGTACAACATTCCCTCAGTGACATGAGTCGCACTGTACAACATTCCCTCAGTGACATGAGTCGCACGGTACAACATTCCCTCAGTGACATGAGTCGCACTGTACAACATTCCCTCAGTGACATGAGTCGCACGGTGCAACATTCCCTCAGTGACATGAGTCGCACGGTACAACATTCTCTCAGTGACATGAGTCGCATGGTACAACATTCCCTCGAGGACATGAGTCGCACGGTACAACATTCCCTCAGTAACATGAGTCGCACGGTGAAACGTTCCCTCAGTGACATGAGTCACACGGTACAACATTCCCTCAGGGACATGAGTCGCACTGTGCAACATTCCCTCAGTGACATGAGTCACACGGTACAACATTCCCTCAGGGACATGAGTCGCACTGTGCAACATTCCCTCAGTAACATGAGTCGCACGGTGCAACGTTCCCTCAGTGACATGAGTCACACGGTGCAACATTCCCTCAGTGACATGAGTCGCACGGTACAACATTCCCTCGAGGACATGAGTCGCACGGTACAACGTTCCCTCAGTGAAATGAGTCTCACGGTACAACATTCACTCAGTGACATGAGTCGCACGGTACAACATTCCCTCACGGACATGAGTCGCACGGTGCAACATTCCCTCAGTGACATGAGTCGCACGGTGCAACATTCCCTCAGTGACATGAGTCGCATGGTACAACATTCCCTCGTGGACATGAGTCTCACGGTACAACATTCCCTCAGTGACATGAGTCGCAAGGTGCAACATTCCCTCAGTGACATGAGTCGCACGGTGTAACGTTCCCTCAGTGACATGAGTCGCACGGAACAATATTCCCTCAGGGACATGAATCGCACGGCGCAACATTCCCTCAGTGAAATGAGTCTCACGGTACAACATTCTCTCAGTGACATGAGTCGCGTGGCACAACATTCAATAAGTGACATGAGTCGCACGGTACAACATTCCCTCACGGATATGAGTCGCACGGTGCAACATTCCCTCAGTGACATGAGTCGCACGGTGCAGCATTCTCTCAGTGACATGAGTCGCATGGCACAACATTTCCTCAGTGACATGAGTCGCACGGTACAACATTCCCTCACGGACATGAGTCGCACGGTGCAACATTCCCTCAGTGACATGAGTCGCACGGTGCAACATTCCCTCAGTGACATGAATCGCACGGTACAACATTCTCTCAGTGACATGAGTCGCACGGTACAACATTCCCTCAGTGACATGAGTCGCACGGTACAACATTCTCTCAGTGACATGAGTCGCACGGTACAACATTCTCTCAGTGACATGAGTCGCCCGGTACAACATTCCCTCAGTGACATGAGTCGCACGGTGCAACATTCTCTCAGTGACGTGAGTCGCACGGTGCAGCATTCTCTCAGTGACATGAGTCGCACGGTACAACATTCCCTCAGTGACATGAGTCGCACGACGCAACATTCTCTCAGTGACGTGAGTCGCACGGTGCAACATTCTCTCAGTGACGTGAGTCGCACGGTGCAACATTCCCTCAGTGACATGAGAAGCACGACGCAGCATTCTCTCAGTGACGTGAGTCGCACGGTGCAACATTCTCTCAGTGACATGAGTCGCACGGTGCAACATTCCCTCAGTGACATGAGTCGCACGGTGCAACATTCCCTCAGTGACATGAGTCGCACGGTACAACATTCTCTCAGTGACATGAGTCGCACGGTACAACATTCCCTCAGTGACATGAGTCGCACGGCGCAACATTCCCTCAGTGACATGAGTCGCACGGTACAACATTCCCTCGAGGACATGAGTCGCACGGTACAACATTCCCTCTGTGACATGAGTCGCAAGGTGCAACATTCCCTCAGTGACATGAGTCGCACGGTGCAACGTTCCCTCAGTGACATGAGCCGCACGGTACAACATTCCCTCAGTGACATGAGTCGCACGCCGCAACATTCCCTCAGTGACATGAGTCGCACGGTACAACATTCCCTCGAGGACATGAGTCGCACGGTGCAACGTTCCCTCAGTGACATGAGTCGCACGGTGCAACATTCCCTCAGTGACATGAGTCGCACGGTGCAACATTCCCTCAGTGACATGAGTCGCACGGTGCAACGTTCCCTCAGTGACATGAGTCTCACGGTACAACATTCCCTCAGGGACATGAGTCGCACGGCGCAACATTCCCTCAGTGACATGAGTCGCACGGTACAACATTCCCTCGAGGACATGAGTCGCACGGTGCAACATTCCCTCAGGGACATGAGTCGCACGGCGCAACATTCCCTCAGTGACATGAGTCGCACGGTGCAACATTCCCTCAGTGACATGAGTCGCACGGTGCAACATTTCCTCAGTGACATGAGTCACACGGTGCAACATTCCCTCAGTGACATGAGTTGCACGGTGCAACATTCCCTCAGTGACATGAGTCGCACGGTGCAACATTCCCTCAGTGACATGAGTCGCACGGTACAACATTCTCTCAGTGACATGAGTCGCACGGCGCAACATTCCCTCAGTGACATGAGTCGCACGGTACAACATTCCCTCGAGGACATGAGTCGCACGGTACAACATTCCCTCAGTGACATGAGTCGCACGGTGCAACATTCCCTCAGTGACATGAGTCGCACGGTGCAACGTTCCCTCAGTGACATGAGTCGCACGGTACAACATTCCCTCAGGGACATGAGTCGCACGGCGCATAATTCCCTCAGTGACATGAGTCGCACGGTACAACATTCTCTCAGTGACATGAGTCGCACGGCGCAACATTCCCTCAGTGACATGAGTCGCACGGTACAACATTCCCTCGAGGACATGAGTCGCACGGTACAACATTCCCTCAGTGACATGAGTCGCACGGTGCAACATTCCCTCAGTGACATGAGTCGCACGGTGCAACGTTCCCTCAGCGACATGAGTCGCACGGTACAACGTTCCCTCAGGGGCATGAGTCGCACGGCGCAACATTCCCTCAGTGACATGAGTCGCACGGTACAACATTCCCTCGAGGACATGAGTCGCACGGTGCAACGTTCCCTCAGTGACATGAGTCGCACGGTGCAACATTCCCTCAGTGACATGAGTCGCACGGTGCAACATTTCCTCAGTGACATGAGTTGCACGGTGCAACATTTCCTCAGTGACATGAGTCGCACGGTGCAACATTCCCTCAGTAACATGAGTCGCACCGTGCAACATTCCCTCAGTGACATGAGTCGCACGGTGCAACATTCCCTCAGTGACATGAGTCGCACGGTGCAACATTCTCTCAGTGACATGAGTCGCACGGTGCAACATTCCCTCAGTGACATGAGTCGCACAGTGCAACATTTCCTCAGTGACATGAGTCGCACGGTGCAAACATTTCCCTCAGTGACATGAGTCGCACGGTGCAACATTCCCTCAGTGACATGAGTCGCACGGCGCAACATTCCCTCAGTGAAATGAGTCTACCGGTACAACATTCTCTCAGAGACATGAGTCGCACGGTACAACATTCCCTCACGGATATGAGTCGCACGGTGCAACATTCCCTCAGTGACATGAGTCGCACGGTGCAGCTTTCTCTCAGTGACATGAGTCGCACGGTACAACATTCCCTCGGTGACATGAGTCGCACGGTGCAACATTTCCTCAGTGACATGAGTCGCACGGTGCAACATTCCCTCAGTGACATGAGTCGCACGGTACAACATTCCCTTAGTGACATGAGTCGCACGGTGCAACATTCCCTCAGTGACATGAGTCGCACGGTGCAACGTTCCCTCAGTGACATGAGTCGCACGGTACAACATTCTCTCAGTGACATGAGTCGCACGGTACAACATTCCCTCGAGGACATGAGCCGCACGGTACAACATTCCCTCAGTGACATGAGTCGCACGGTGCAACATTCCCTCAGTGACATGAGTCGCACGGTGCAACGTTCCCTCAGCGACTTGAGTCGCACGGTACAACGTTCCCTCAGTGACATGAGTCGCACGGTGCAACATTCCCTCAGGGACATGAGTCGCACGGTGCAACATTCCTTCCAGGATATGAGTCGCACGGTGCAACATTCCCTCAGTGACATGAGTCGCACGATGCAACGTTCCCTCAGTGACATGAGTCGCACGGTACAACATTCCCTCGAGGACATGAGTCGCACGGCGCAACATTCCCTCAGTGACATGAGTCGCACGGTACAACATTCCCTCAGGGACATGAGTCGCACGGCGCAACATTCCCTCAGTGACATGAGTCGCACGGTACAACATTCCCTCGAGGACATGAGTCGCACGGTGCAACGTTCCCTCAGTGACATGAGTCGCACGGTGCAACATTCCCTCAGTGACATGAGTCGCTCGGTGCAACATTCCCTCAGTGACATGAGTCGCACGGTGCAACGTTCCCTCAGTGATATGAGTCGCACGGTGCAACATTCCCTCAGTGACATGAGTCGCACGGTGCAACGTTCCCTCAGTGACATGAGTCGCACGGTACAACATTCCCTCAGGGACATGAGTCGCACGGTGCAACGTTCCCTCAGTGATATGAGTCGCACGGTGCAACGTTCCCTCAGTGACATGAGTCGCTCGGTGCAACATTCCCTCAGTGACATGAGTCGCACGGTGCAACGTTCCCTCAGTGATATGAGTCGCACGGTGCAACATTCCCTCGAGGACATGAGTCGCACGGTGCAACATTCCCTCAGTGACATGAGTCGCACGGTGCAACATTCCCTCAGTGACATGAGTCGCACGGTACAACATTCCCTCACGGACATGAGTCGCACGGTGCAACATTCCCTCAGTGACATGAGTCGCACGGTGCAACATTCTCTCAGTGACATGAGTCGCACGGTGCAACATTCCCTCAGTGACATGAGTCGCACGGTGCAACATTCCCTCACGGACATGAGTCGCACGGTGCAACATTCCCTCAGTGACATGAGTCGCACGGTGCAACATTCCCTCAGTGACATGAGTCGCACGGTGCAACATTCCCTCAGTGACATGAAGGGTTAACATGAAGAATCCTATCAAGTGTCCCAGACATAACACTGTCCAGTTGTCTCACATCATACATAATGGAAATTAAACAATAGATCCCAGGTTGCCTTTAAGAGGGAACTAGACAGATACCTTAAGTCAGTGCCCGTCACCCGAGCTGTGGCTCGTGCCAGTAGTCACAGCCTGGTTGATCAGGTTCTGATTCACCGGGAAGGCTTTTCGTGGACTGGGCCGCGGTGTGAACTTCCTTGAAATATTATAATAAAAAATTATTACTATGCTATTGGTTCTACTACCACCACTACTACTACTACTACT
>NC_069399.1:16035107-16120107 GCF_026875155.1 Cherax quadricarinatus | reverse complement strand
TTGTTGTGTTAAATGAACCATGCGTAACGCATGTCTTGTGCCTTGCCAGTTTCTGCACCATGCACGTCCTGCACCATGTACGTCCTGCGCCATGCAAGACCTGTACAATGCACGACCAACATTATGCACTTCATTTAATATGCTCGTCCTGCACTATGCATGCTCTGCACTATGCATGTCCTGCCCAATGCATGTCCTACATCTTGCATGTCCTGTATTAAGACTTCCTACTCTCACACTTGCATGGTGTAGACAAAACGAAACCCATTGCGCCCGCTGCTGACATTGCCAACCGAAAGACAGTTCTCTTCGTCGTGATAGTCTGTTAAGTCTTGGTGCTGAGAGCAACAACTTAAGACACAAGTTATAATGGACCAGCCTGGAGAAGCGAAGCAGAGGTGGGAACATGCAATAGCATGGAACACGGCTTGAAACTTAGGTATTGTATTGCAGCTGGCACCACTGTGGAGAGCTGAACCCCATGAGAGCGACTTTCATCATGGTGGGCATCTGATACCATAGTAGCAGGTGGCACAATGGAAGGAAACTGACACCATTGGAAAGCAGCTGATATTATGAAAAGAAGATGTCACCCTCCGAAGCAGTTGGCAGGATAGAGATCATCTTGAAGAGCAGTTTATATAAAGGAGATTAAAAATTAAATCCAACAGTATGATTCATGAACGAAAAAGTTCTGCATAAATTGGTAAAATCATTTATAAATTGATTCAGACGCTGCTGTCAGATAGACATCCAAAGGTTAGATTTCTCAGTATGACTCAGTATGACACCCCACCCGTGGTATGGTTTATTTCTCAGCATTGTAAGATGTGATAACTTCAAAACAGCATTTGAAACCTGCAATGATTTCTCTCCAGAGTGCAGGATCACTTGCATCATAGGTTTACCACTATTTTATTTGCTATATCATCACTACAAAGTGACATTCCTCTGCGTGAGAATAAGATTTTTTCTTTTAGACTAATATATTCCAGAGGTTCCTGATTCATTAATATTGATACTCTGTCTTTTCGGGTTTTGTCATTCTTGTTTATAAACTTCACAATGGATCTCATGATCTGCTTCAGTGCTTCATCATTTTGTCCGCATTTCTTCCTCTTCTCATGTTCTGACTTATGTTTTATATGATATCCATCTGATATTTTGTACGACAATGAGTGAGTGTTGAATCACACTCACCTAAAATAATAAATACATTATTTTTAAGATATTTTTATTAATATTCTTCTTCTTCTTCTTCTTCTTCTTCTTCTTCTTCTTCTTATTATTATTATTATTATTATTATTATTATTATTATTATTATTATTATTATTATTATTTTTATTATTATTATTATTATTATTATAATTATTATTATTATTATTATTATTATTATTATTATTATTATTATTATTATTATTATTATTATTATTATTATTATAATTATTATTATTTGTTATTATTATTATTATTATTATTATATTATTATTATTATTATTATTATTATTATTATTATTATTCTGATTCAAGATAATTTTAATCACTCAAACGCCAATAGAAAATAAAATAATACATATGTGAAAATGTATCTTCCAAGCAACTTAGGAAAGAGAAGTGCCTATGCCAACAAGGACTTGAAAATCCTGCACAGAGACCAGTACATGATTGAGTGTGTGCGAGTAGGAAACTTATCCCGCAGTCTGTCCTCAGTAATAACAATAATTTTCTGTATTTTAAATGTTTCAGTCACTTTCTCTACATACATAAAAGCTAACGGTGTTTTTAAACTGACAAAAGCGAGGATCCATTGAAAAAATGAATTAAAACTGAAGACTTTATTCAATTAACCCCGGTGGCACAGTAACCCATCATTACCCAATAAAGCCAAGCAATGTAACTTACTTTCATTTGCGACCTCTATAGATGTTGCTCGAGGATGCCACCCACAACAGTCGACAATCTCCCAGCAATTTATTTACTCACAAGAGTCATCTATACTCCCTGCCTCCTGAAAAGTTCAACGAATAGTCCTCGCTAGCCACAGCTCAACCAGCTAATACATTTTACTGGGGGTGCAATATCCAACAAGCTTACGCTGCGTAGAATGTGTTAACACATTTAAAATACTTGGAATCATTGGCTGCCAATCAGTAACTGAAGAATATCTCTTCTGATCATTTGTAAGATCTCAGGTTTTTCGACTTAAGTACCTCAAAGAAAACTTCGTATTGATTTTGGGTTGTGTAAATTTTCTTTTAGAATTTTAAAATAAATTACAATCTATTTAATGACTAGAGAATATCTCAAACTACAGATGTTCCCGTAACTTTATTAGATAAGTTTTTTATTGGTTCCTCAGATGTTTACTTTCCAAACTTATTAAAAAATAAGGTTTTTGTTTATCATAGATTCTGCCAAATGTCTCTTCAGAATGACTTAAACTTTTAACTCGGAGTATCTTTATTACGGAAAGTTTGGATTTGTTACGATATGCTAGGTGCCAATTGGATAATTTTATTGAATAACTGGGATATTTGTTACCATGTGATAATTTGCGAATAAATCATCTTATCTTTTCAGATCTTCAATGCTGGAATTTTTTTTTTACAAAGATCTCTTTTACAGGCTAAGAGTTTTGTCATATATAATCTCTTTTTAAAGCCCATCCCAATCTACGGTAAAATACCACTCCCTGGGATGCTATCCACGATAGTCGACTAACACCCAGGCACCTCTTTACTGCTAGGTGAACAGAGAAACAGCAAAAAGGAAGCATGCTAAACGTTTCCACTCTGGCTAATATCTAACCACAGAAAGTATGTGAGCTGAGTGGTGCTACCAATTAGAACCATTGGAAACTTATGCTTTAAATATCCAACGCACTCTGGACAAAGTGTTGGTATTTAAGTTTTCCTTGATGAATATGTGCAACTCTTTAATATCTTTACTAGAGAGACTTTTAAGGCAGCAAAACACATGTTCAGTCTTATACAGTGATTGATGACGGAGACTTATATCACCGCCTTACCTTTCCGTTGACATGATGAGAATGTCCTTGATGTAGCTCACAGCTCCACGCTGTTTTATGCCACAATAGAGTTACACAGTGAATTATCCCATAAAACTCATACGAAACAAGACTACTATTACGCAGTGTGCTACAGAAGAATATTTTATAAAATAATACTTCATAGTACCGGGATTAAAACTGAAAGCAGACGTGTATTATTCCCTGAAAGCGGACGCGTTTTATTCCTGTCACAGGCAGAGTGGCCACGACAGGAACAGGTGAGGTGTGTTTAGGCAGGAGGTTACGCACAGAAGAGGAAGTAAGATGTGCGGTGTATGTGGTATTGGGTAGTGTTTTTAGTGTATACTATTTTGTTTGTTTTGGTGGTCTCATTTATTTGTAAAACCCTAGTGTGTGCAAGGGCCTGTTTTGGGAGAGCATTTAATATTTTAACAATAGGCTAGGTAGCCGGCAGGAAGGAAAGGGGGATGTCATAAAGCCCCCCATTTTATATATTTTAACTTATTAGTAGCTTGTGCTAGTGAGTTTAATGTAAAACTGGAGTGGGGTGGTTTTTGTGGAGTAGATTGTAAGTTGTTTATAATTTACTATTATTATAAAATATATATATATATATATATTATATATATATATATATATATATTTTTATATATATATATTATATATATATGTATATATTATATATTTATATATATATAATATATATATATATTATTTAATATTTTAATTTTTATTTTTTGGTGAGTTTTTGTTCCTTTTTACAACGTTAATTATTTGCACTTATGCTCCATAATTAATAGACTACATTCTGGCCTAGAGTTGCTGTTTTTTTTAGTGTATTTAAAATGCCCCTGGGGGACAGCAGACTCAGCAGTCATTTGGAGACAGGATCATTTTATTTAATTACGACATCAAAGTCGTACTTGGGTTTCCTGCATTTAAAGAAATATCACGTTAAGAATGATAATTCACATTTGAAACCTGGAGTCTTTAAAAGGAGGGATTTATTAGTAGTAACTTTTTCTGCCTGATTTTTGTGTGCACATTTAGTGATTTGGGAAAGTTATTTAGTAATAATAATTCTCTGTGCATATAATAATCATTTAGGTACCTATGTGCTTTGCTGTGTGATTTATTATTTTAAAGGGTGATTTCTACTGTAATAGGCAAATTTTTTGTGCTTTTAATTTCTTAAGACGTCTGTAAGCAGTAGTGTTCTAGCGGTGACAGGTGTCTGGGAGCAGATCCTGGATAAACCCCACTGTTATTACTGAGGTTATGAATTTAGAGATATTAAGCTTAAAATTAGCTCTAATTAGGGAAAAAACGCTCTGAGAAGGATTAAATGTACTAAAATCCAGAAGAGAAAAGGTTAAAAAATTTTTTAAGGTAATGAGAGGAGAAAGAAAGGGACAGTTTGCTGCTTCATAAAATGTAAGGGTAACAAGGCAGACTTTTTAATTTTAGAACATGCTATAAAGTTTGTTCCCAAATTTTTTGAGAAATAAATTCTCATAACTTTTTCACATTGTTTGAAAAAAAAATAGCAAAATCCCAGAAGTGGCCAGACTAAATGGACCACATTACCCAGAACCAAGTTAATTGGTACAAGGTTACAATTTTTTAGTTCTCTAGAGGAACATGAATTTTCAGATTATGAGAAGATGAAGGAAGTTGTTATTGGCTTATCAGATTTTTGTCAGAGAGGTATAGGCTGAAGTTTAGAAGGTTAAGGTTTAAGCAAGGACAATCCTTGGAGGAGTAAGGAAAGGAGAAGATGTCGCTGCTGACGAAGTGGTGCCACTCCAGGGATGTGCAGGTGATTTGAAGGGTATTGACAGTGTACCTCCTTGACCTTAAGGCATATCTTGAGGAAAAAGATTTTGGTGAATTTAACCATGCTCTCGAGTTGGGTGAAAAGGGTTTTAGCCAACCAAAAAGTTGGAAGTAGTTATCACCCAGATCATGTTAATAAAATTGTTCTCCAAACCAACTAGGAGGAGTAAGAAATATCACTTTTAAGCCCAAATTTTTACCAGCATCATAATCCAAAGAGTTTTCAGCCTACTAACCACCAGAATCATGGTTCCCAGGAATTAAAGTCTACTTCTCAGTTACCTACTCAAGGAAGTAGTAAGTCAGATTTAATTTCAAGAAATCAGGGAACAAGCAGGGAAAGGTCAAGTTCCCCAAGGACAAAAATCCAGTCTACCTCAGGTGGACATGGTTCCTTTAACGTTTATCATTGTCCTTACTGTAATAAGAAGGGTCACTTACAGCAGTATTGCAGGAGATGCGAAGGGCGAAGTCCTTTTTTCGCATTTCAAATGAAACTTTATCCTGTGATTTAAAAATCAGTTTTTCATCCTACAACACTTGTTTGTATTGACTTTTTGTTGCAAAAGTTGTAAGATATTGCAAAATTGTATTGATCATAAAACCCTCCCTGACCTACAAAATTGGTAAGATGTACAATGTTCTAGTCAACATCAGATGAAAGAAAAAGAGTTAGATGATCTAAATTTCAAAGTTTCTTGCGAGAAATGTCAATTTGATTGCATTATGAAAAATTTAGAAATTTGTGTTTTTTTTTTTATTGATTTTTTATTTTCTGAGAATAAGAGTCAATAAAAAGAAAATGGTAAAACATATTGCAAATCCCCTCTGAAAATTAATAGAACCATCATTCATCAATATTGTGTGAAAAAATCATGACACTCCTATTATTACTCTTCGAAAAAAAATAAAACAAATGTCAATAATTATTCCTGAGTTATTTAAAATTTTTGTATCTATAAAACTTATGGACATGGCGTGCCAAATCTGAGCGTGTTGCAGACCCCTATCATTGTTGACAGCCCAGAGGCAACTGAGCAGCAACCACTCCGTGCTCTTCATTTTAGTTCTCACAGAATTTGCCATGTTGAGTATTTAAAATGAAACGATCATAACAAAAGTAATTTTTTTGGAGTAAAAAAAAAACACAGAGTAATTGCCAACATGTCCTCTTGATGACAACAAAAATATAAAAATTACATTAAAAAAAATACTTAGAAATGTAATAAAAACAAGCTGATGCATCAACATGTTTCCAGAATTTTGCACTTTTTTTTTTTGGGAAGAAAACCTTAATTTCCATAATTTTTCAAATTCAATTTTAAAATTCTAAAAGCAAAAGGCCTCCACCTAAAGGACCAGGCTGCTGCACAGGAAATCTAGTAAGTACTCCATTACACATGCCGTTGCTTGTACTGCAGTCTTGCCACAGAGTACACCAGGAAGTTCAGCTGTTTTTAGGACCCTCGGATGAAGGTCTCTTTAAGTAAGTCCACAGTACTGGACCTTGCATCAAAAAGAAGGTAGAGAAGAAGGTGTTAGTCTTTAAGGATGGATGTAGCACATTCTTCTTTTTCGTAAAAGATGTATTACAAATTGCCAGAGGATACTTACACTAGAAAGGACATATTTTTTAAAAGGTTTTCAGGATCCACTGTTAGGACTCCTGTACATAGATTCTGGATGTGATGTGTGAGGTGTAGTCTTGACCCTTTATGTGCCTTCCTTTAATGTATTTTTTACAATTCCTTAATTAATAATGTGAGAAGTCATGAAAGCACTTGGAATTTCACTATTCTTTCACAGTGGGTGTTTTGCATATTCTGATATCACCGCTTACTGTTGATTTTATTACATGCACACACATACACACACACACACACACACACACCCCACACACACCACACACACACACACACACACCACACACACACACACAACACACAACACACATATATTATATATATATATATATATATATATATAAATATATATATATATATATATATTATTATATACATATATGTGGAACTTCCACGGAGGGAGTAGAACAATAGCTCTAGGCTTTTCGTGTGCAATCAACACAATAATATAAAATACTGCTCGTTGAACTAGTACATCAAACAGGGGGCTAGAATGAAATTAGCCTTGAGTCATCCACGCCATCGTGTGTCCTTGGGTAGGGGTACCACATTCCCGTTCCGCTGGATGCCCTACCCCTTAAGGGCATCATGTGTTTTCGCCCACCATGAGGCCGGGCCAAAGCGCATGCGTTCGATTCCTCGGCTAGTGCAGTGTTGTTATTGATCAATACCCCTCTTTCGAGTTAACAAAAATGTATATATTTTATATATATATTATTATATATATATATATATATATATAATATATATATATATATATTTTATATTATGCTCCCGAGCTGTAACTCGGACAGGGACACTGCTCGTCTCCAGGCTGTGAGCACACATCACTCCGGGGACTTCCTTCGAACAGTTACCATATCGGCAATTTGGGGTGCCCCCCGACCCTAAGACCTCCGTATTGCTCTGCACCTTGTTGCCCAAATTCACAAGGAATACACATTATTTTTGGTGAAGCGCAAGCCAACCAATATGGTCTGCGTGGTCTTAACTGTTCCAAAACCAAGGGCTGGCATGCAAGACACAATTAGGTCAACGACATCATAAAGGGGAACAATTGCTAAAAGCTGGATGCCTAACCGAGAGGGAAACCAATCCCCTAGCAGCCAAAAAATGCCCACAACCCAGCAAACCACCCCAATGGGATTGCCATGTATCTGGCACCTCTGCCAGGGAGAGGCTATGGGCTTCCTGCTCTGTGATTTTGGACAATATTGCTAATCAAGAGCACCTACCAGGATTATCATCAAAGGGTGGTGTGTGAATATCTGCTGCCCGTGATGGAAAGGGCCAGAAGACTCTATGTTTCGTTTTCTTCCTTCAGAATCAAGAAAAGTGTTGTGAATGTGAATTCAGTGAGGGAACATAATGGTCACCTAAAGGGTAGGAGCGGTCGGTGAGGGGAGGCCTCATGGAGGAGGAGGAGGCGGAGGTTGAGGGGTAAATCTGACCCCCCTTCCCAAACAGGCGCGCATACACCGTGTGCTGTGTTACAACAATGGAGTTTTTGTTCCCCGTGTGTTTTTGTTTTATGGGAGGGGCGTGGTTTTGTGCTTGGTATGTCCCTTTGCATGTGTAGGGTTTTTGCGGTGTACCAGAGCATAGTGGTGTATGTGACATGTCACAGAGCTTGTGGTGTAGGGATTTGGTCCTGGGGGGGTGAGTGCCCTACCCCGTTTTCTTTCTTTTGCCCCTTCCACCCCTCCCTCCCTCCCCCGCCCCCACAAGGACGGGAGACCTCTCCCCCCACCACCCCCAATAAAACCCCCATGGGGTATTTTGGCTATGCGCCTTTTTTCCCTTCAACCTGGGCTTTCCACAAAAGAAATGGGGGAGGTTTGCAACCCCCAGCTAAAAAACCCGGGGGAAACTTTCCCCCAAAATGAAAGAAGAGGCAAATGTCAGGTGTGGGGGTGTTTCGAGCACGAAACCCCCCCGGGAGGGCCCGCATTCGTGCACACCGGGGTGTGGGGTCACATATACCCCCACAGAGAGCACCCCCACAACCCCCACAGGCGGGAAAATAAATTTTTCCTTGGAACCCCCCTTAATTTGCGATAAAACCTTTGTTGGCATTCAAATCACTGCTAGCAGTCCCCCTATCCCCACCCCAAAAAGGGCGGCTCCCCCAAAAATGCGGGGGGGAAAAAATTTTCAGGGACTTTCTTAAGAGGTGAATGGAGTTTCCCAAAAGTAGAACCCTCGGGCACCATAAAGCATGGCGAAAACCTACCCCTGTTCGGCAATTTCTATCTTCCCAGTTCCTGAAAAACGGGGAAAAAACTGCTAACCACATCAGTCATAAAAGGCAGTGCCCCAAATTTCCCCAAAGAAGGGAAAAAAAATTGTGTCCCTTCCCCCATCATCGCGGGAAATTTAAACAGGTAGCCCCAAGAAAATTTCCCATTTGAAAAGGAAAAAATTTGCCCCCACAGGTTCCAAAAAAAAATCGAAGGTATCACAGTGGGGCAATCAAAAATTGATTACAAGTGACGCCCACTGTAGTTTCCCAAAGATGAGACCACAGCCCAAGCACTAAGAGCCCAAGCCCCAAACCCAGGGACACTAAAACCCATAAAACAAAAACCCTGGGGAAAAACCCATCATTTGAAAAAATTTTAATTTTGCCAGAATCGGAAGTCTATAAGGCGACTGTTTTTTTTTTCCAGCGGTCGGGCAGGGGGTTTACACTGGAATTCGACCTCCACCTTAAAGAGATGATTACCCAGTACTGGGGCATCTGCTTAAATTATTAAAACCCCGGGGTTAACAACTTTCGCCCAACAATTTCCCGGGCTGGGCGAACCCCAGAAAAAAATTAAAGCCTTTCTTTTTTGGAGCCTCATATGTGTTTTTTGAAAAAAATGGTTTGGGGGAATCAGATCATTGTGTTGGAAAACACTTTTCGCCGTGTCGTTGCCAAAGCAGTTGAAAGGGAAACATTTGCCTGAAGTTTGCCGTTTCTCCACCACACCACCGGGGCCCTTTGGGTCCCCCAAAAGGGCGGTGAAGCCGCAATCTTTGCGGGAAAGGGGGCCTAATCGGGAACCTCCCAAAAGGCAAGGCCGTAGTCAAATGGGATTTTAGAAATGCCTTTAATTTTAGTAAAGGGAGGATGTAGTCTTGCCAGCTTTTTGGGATCTTTCCCCAGTCTTTTTCCGTTTTTTCGGGCCGGTCCCAGCAATCCCCCCAATATTTTTTTTTGGAGAAAATGAAACTTGTTCAGAGTTCAAGGGTGTTCAGCAGTGTGACCCACTCGTCCATTTCTGTTTGTTTGGGGCAGAAAGGGAAAAAAATAACGTCCGCCTACGCAGCGAGAAAAAACATCGGGGTCCCGGGATGATGGCACTCGGCAGGTACTAAAGGTCCCTGTTAGGGACCAAATTGGTAAAAATTTAAGGGAGGACTTGGGACTCATCCCCAATCCCCCCAAGTTTTAAAATATCACAGCAAAAACCACGGAATAATCAATGTTGTGCAAAAAACCCTCCGAAGTTTACAAACCACTCCCCCCCAAAACGCCCTTTGGCAGCACCGCGGGTCACCGGGGCCCATGGGACACTGTCCCCCAAGGACAAAAGGGGAGAATGGGGGAAGAAAATTTAAGAAATTCTTGTGTCATGATGCTCTGCTCCCCCACAAGGTGTCTTCTATGCAAAGGGATCATTTTCCTTTTTGTGTGAAACCCCAAACATTGGGACAAATATGACACCCCACCTGAGATAAAATTTTTAAAGGAAGGCATAAACCCTATCACTAGAGGACAGGAAGGGGATCGGAAAACCCCCCCAGTGTGATTTGGGGTATTAAGGTGGCAAAAGGGGAAAACTCATTTTGTTTTACCTCTTTTCTGTCTTCGTGTTTGGTTTTCCAGGGCGTTAGTTAAGAAGATTGCCCCCAAAACACTTGGAGATGGGGTTTAGGGGGCTCGGGCCCCAAAGGGTTTACTGAAGCACCCGGATTCGGGGGGGCCTTTCTTGCGGGAATCCTCCTTTAGACCTTTTCCCTCCCAAAAAACCCAAAAAACGGGTCCCTTTGGGGACAAACCCGATCAGGGAAAAAAAATCCCCAAAAACACAATGCTACCAACGCTTCGGGAAAAAGGAAAAAAAATCGTTCATGCCCCACATTCAATACTGCATTTTTTAAACTATTCCAACCCTCATAAACCCCCCCCACTTACGTTACCGGGCCCCAAGCCCACCTTTCTGCCAAAAATTTGCTTATCTCCCCCGAAATTCCCCCCCTCTTATTTTGTTGTTGCCCATTTTCCTTTTTCCCTTCCTTTTTTCTCCACTGTAGTACAATTTTATAATAAATTGTTTTATCATTTCCCCCTTACAAACGGGTATTTCCGGGATCCTATCATAAACCCATTTCATCCACCCTTTTTCATACTCAAAAACAAAAAACTTCATTACGTGCTATATCATAGTTTGGGTACTTATTTACCCTTTTTTAATAAAATGTTTTTTACTTATTACCAAACCTCTTTCTACGCAAAAGCTAAATTAAAGGGGACCCCCATTTTCATTTCCCCGGCACCCCAAATTTACCTACTACTCCCCCCCAAAACTTTTTTGCCCCTTTAGCATTGAAATCCCCACCCACCATTTTTTCTCAACTTGGTTCAAAACTCCCCACGCTTTTCACTAAACTTTTCCCCAAAATTTCCCCCTCTCCCTCTACATTTTCTCTCTTTTTCCAGGTGCATAACGTTTCAAATCCCATTTAAACACCCAAAACCTTTTTTTTTTACTCCATAACCCTTTGGGAATTTAATTCATTTATAGTCCATTTTTTCCTCCCCATAGGTTATCCTTCAACATTACTGTTACCCCTTCTTTAGCTCTAATTTTCCCTATTTAAAACCCCCTTAAAACCTTAAATCCCATTTTCCTCTCCCAGGGAAAACCTTTTCCCCACCCCCCCTTCAAAAATTTTTGGTTTCCCCCCACCTTAAACCCCAAAGACCCCCACCCCTTCCCTTCAAATCAACATCCACCAAATCATCTCTTTCTTTTTATTTGCACAAAATCCGCTCACTTAAGACTTCCCATTTTGGACAATTTTTTCTTTTTATTTTTTAAGAAATTTAAAATTACAGGAAAAAGGGGTTACTAGCCCATTTTTCCCCGGCCCATTTTATTTGGGACTTTTAAAAAACACGAATGGCTTAGGGGAGGAAAATTTTTTTTCCCAAATTCCAATCGAAAATAAAAGGAAATAATAAGCCAAGAACTATTAAGTTTAAAAACAAAAAAAAATTCAGGGAGTGTGTATAATTGAACATGTACTTGTTTTTGGTGTGGTGTGCAAAGTGAAAGGGAGAAGTAGCAAGATGACAGGGTTTTTTTTTCTATTTTTGGGACAGAAAAAAGGGACACCAGCAATCCAAACATCATGTGAAAAAATTTTCGGGCTTTCGTTTTGCACTCATTTGGGCAGGAGGGTGGTAGAAACCTTCCCTGGGTGGTTGCTGTCTCCCAAAACCCTTTCTATCTATTCCTATCTATTTCAAATTTCTATCTATCTATCTATCTTATATATATATATATATATATATTTATATATTTATATTAAAAATTTTTTAAATTTAAAATTTATTATATATATTTTTTTTATATATGTATATATATATTTATATATAGGGTTTTGAGGGGTTTGCATTGTTTAAAAAATCGTTTGAGGGGTTTCGGGAAAAATACAGGAGGTGATTGAACCCATCCCTTGAGGCTCACTACGTGCCCGGTAGGGGAAGAAACATGGTTTGGGAAACCCCAGGCTCCCCCAAGTTATGGGGGCATTTTTTGTGACCAAGGGATACAGCGTTTGCCTGGGAATCTTGACCATTCTCAGAAATTAGTTTCGCCCTGTTGACTGCGATATATATATATTTATATAAAATTTATAAAATATTTTTTTATATATATATTATATATATATATATTTATAAAATTTTATATATTTATTTTATATATACTTACATATTATATAATATATATTTATATATATATATATTAAAATATATATTATATTATATTTAAAATTATATATATATATAATATATATATTATATATAATAAAATTTTTATATATATATATATATTTTATTCTATATATATTTTATATATATTTATAATATATATTTTTTATATTTTATATTTTATATATATTTTATAATATATATATATATATTTTATATATATTTAATATGCAATAAGATCCGTAAACAGATGATTTCAGAAATGCAAAAAAACCACTCTGAAAAAATTTAGGGGAAATTCCAAGCGTTTTCCCGTGCTACTCACATTTTCGGGGGAACTATAAAAGTAAGCACCCAAAAGGAAATTTTTTAAGGGGTTTTCTGGCCCAGCACCCTAAATATCAGAGCCCCAAGGGTTTTTAAAAACCTGACGCCGCCCGCCCCCAAATTGGATAGGCCCTTTGCACAACTCCCCCCACAAACTTTTTCTCCCCAAAAAAAATTTTAAAAATTATTTGTCCATTTGTTTATTAAATTTTTCCAAATTCTTTTTAATTTTTAAAAATTGGATTTTAATTTTAAAAAACCAAAAGGAATTTTCATTTTTTTGGTAAAAAACTCCCTTCTAGGAAAAAAGATTAAATTTTATTTTCCCTGTCGCCAAGGGAAATTCCCTTGATACTACTTTTTTTAAAACTTTTTGAAAAATAAATTTTTGGATGGAAAAAATTTTCTCTTACATGAAAAAAAAAGGGGAACCCTTTGGGAAATTTTTTGTCCTTTTCAAAGCATATTTATGTTTTTTAAATCTTAGTTCGAGATTTTTACCATTTTAAATTTAATAAATTTTTATCGCAAATTTTAAAAGGAAATTTTAATTAAAAAAATTTTAATAAAAAAAATAAAACTTTTACTGGGAAAAGGGCCAAAAATGAATTAGTTTAAACAATTTTCTTTAAATAAACCCCTCTTTGCCTTACATGTATGGACTAATTTAAAAAAACCCAAAACCCGGGGAAACCAGTCAGACCAATTATTAGCTCTTTAGGGTCAGTTTCATTAAATTATCCAAAAAGGCTTGTTGGGTATTTTGGAAAAGGGGGGGCCCCCTTGTTGGGGAAAAAATTTTGGGAACTTTAATGTTTTTTAAAAAAATAGACTTGGTTGATAAAAATTAAAATCCTTGACTGACCCTTTAAAAGTTTTAAAATGGTTTTTTTTGATGTTACTTCCTTGTTTACGAAAGTTCCCGTTGATGATTTTTAATTTTCCCTTTTTTGAAGAAATCGTTAACTATGATTTTTCCAAATTTCCAGTTTTATATCATTTAAAAATTTTTTTTTTCTTTGCATTTTTTGGGTGCCAAAAATTTTTATTTTTAAAGATAAGTTTTTTAAATCAGAAGTTTTGGTTTTGGCAATGGGAAAAACCCCCTTTCACCCGTTTTTTAGTTTTCCTATAAATGGAATTTTTTTAAAACCCGGTTATTAACACCCTTCCCCCCCAAAAAGAGCTAAAGGTTCAAAATATGTTGTTTATAATTTTTTGTCTTTTGCCCCAAAAAAGTAGATTTTACCCTTTTTAGGAAAAATTAAAAAGCTTAGCCCATTCTATAAACTTTTTCTGTTTAGTTTGAAGAAAATAACTCATTGCCTTTTTAGTTTTTTTAATTTTTAAGGGTTAAAAAAGAATTCAAATTTTTAAAAATTTTCAGGGAAAAACCCACAAATAAACTGTTTTCCCATGTCCCCCTATTATTCCTCGCATTTAAGATTTGAGTCAAACTGTCTGTTTTCTCATCAATGTTTCTGGAGCTTTAAAGAATTTGTAGTCCGAGTTTTATAGATGAGGAAATAAAACCCCAAAATTTTGGGAAAAAGGGAAAGATTTCAAAAACCCAAGGAAAAGTAATTTATAAAAACTTTTAAAGTTGTTTGAAAAAATACTTTTCACAATTTAAAAAAGGGACAACCGCCTTATTCAAATTAAAAAAAATGTGGTCCTCCCTTACCATGAAAACTTGGTTGATATGCCTTCTTTCTTAAGACTTTTTTCTATTAAAGTTGTATTCAAAATTTTTAATACAGAAAAAAAACTTTTGATAAAGAACCCCCAAAAAGCTGATTTGGGTGTGTCTTTTAAGATTCCTTTTAAAATTTGCGAAAAAAGTTTTTTTTACCCGGTTTTAAAATGGGAAAAAACTCGAAAAAAATTTAAAAACAACATAAATATAGCATTATAACTGGGGCCCAAAATTCCCAAAGCCTTTTTTTTCTTTTATGAGATTTTAACCCTCCCAAATTTATTTTCAAAAAAGTTGAGAAAGTAAAATATCAAGCAAGGGCCATGGTTTGCAGGAATTTAATTGAATCTTGTTTCATAAAAAAGCAGGGTTTTTACAAATTAAAAATGAATTTTTCCTTTGGTTTTTATAAATTGATCCCCTTTATAATTTAAAAGAAATTTTTTTGGAAAAAAATTTTTAAAAATACACTGGACAAATAATTTTTAAATTTTCTTGGGTAGGGAAAAGTTTGTGGGGTGAGTTTTTTGCAAAGGGGCCTATCCAGTTGGGTCGGCGCGGTTTAGGTGTTTTAAACCCTTGTGGGCTCTGATGGGGAGGTGCTGGGCCCGACCCCCTTTTATAAATTTCCCTTTGGGTGCTTTATTTTATATTCCTTTTTAAAAGTGGGGTAGTCACGAAAGCGCTTGGGAAATTTTTCTTTTTTTTCAGAGTGGTTTTTTTTTTGCATATATATATATATATATTATTTTATATATATAAATTTTTATTATATATATATATATTTATATATATATTAAAATATTATATTATATAAAATTTTATATAAAAATATATTAAAATTTATTTATATATATATATTTATTATATTTTTACTTTTATATTTATATAAAATTTTATATATATATTTATATATTTTAAAATATTTATATTTTAAAATATATCATTATAATATCTTTTATTCTCCCGGGTTATTTACTTGGGAAAAAAAAAAAACTTCTTCAAACGGGTTGTTCAAGGGAAAGTCAATTTGAGGATTTTATTCCCTCCCAAAAAAAATTTAACCCTAATCTGTTTAAAAAATTAAAAAATTAAAGAAAAGCATAAAACCAAAATTACTTTCCCAAATTTTAAAAAGAAAGAGAACAGATAAAATACTGCAAAAACTTAATCTTTTTTGGCAATGTTTTAAAAAGGCCCTAAAAAAAGTCAAGGCAAAAAGTCCTTTTGAGGTAATATGTGGATCAAGGAAATGTTAAAATTTTTTTTAAAAAATTTTATTTTGATTTTGAAATTTTTCTTCCTTAAAGTGAAAAACTGTGGTTTCTTTTTGGGACACAATACTTAATTAATTTTTAAAGGGGTTTGAATTTTAAATAAACACCCACGGAAATTTTAAATTTTATCTGAAAGGGGACGATATCTTCTTTTCTCTTTTTAGCTTTTAAAGCTTGCTACTTATGTTAAAAGGTTGAAAAAATGCAGCCCAAAATGTTCATTTTTTTTTATGGGAAAGGCAGAATACCCCTTCTTTTACAGGGAAAGCAAATTGTCCAGGGATAGTTCAGTAAAACTTTCATAAGTAAACGATCAAAACTGCAGGGCACAATTTTTTTTTTTCCCTTTTTTCCCCTTCTCTTAAAGTCAAAGGTTTTAAAAAGGAAAGAGGGAAAAAATTCAGGGCTTGTTCCCTTTTGATTTTTTTCCATAGTTCTTCCGGGTAAATTAGAAAACATTTTGGATGACCCCATCGACTTTAAGGGGTTTAGGGTTTGATTAAACCCCTTCTCCTTTTTGTTCTTCACGTTTCTCCTTTAGATGGGAAATGATTGAAGCCCCTGTGTTTGGGGGAAAAAGTTTCCTCAATAAAAGGGTACCCAAGAGTTTCCCCTTTTTGTATAATTTATCCAAAGTGGGCGGTTCTTGAACCATTTATCTAAATAGTTCTTAAAAAGGTGGGTTTCAAAAAAGACTTGAGATTTTTTTGATTCCTTCTTCACTTTAAACCCACAGTATTAGTTCAAAAATCCCCAAGATTTCCTTTTTAAAAACCTGTTTTGATTTTTCCAAAAAATTTTAGTTTTTCTAAATTCAAAAAAATTTTTCATTGAAGTGAATATATTTTGTCCGTGGCCTTTCGTGCTTTAAGTGATTCTTTCCCTGGAAAAAAGTCTGCAAAGTTGGTTGCCCCTGCAACCATTTCTTTTCTTCAAAAGTACTTGGAAAAAGTTTGCTTATTTTTTTCTTGAAAAAGTTTTTCCTGCAGGTCATCTTTTAGCTCAAAAAAAAACCTATTTAGAACTTTTTCCTCTACTCAGCCACAGGATTTCTGTATGTAGCCGTACATGTATAGTATAATTCAAATATTAAATTAAAAACAAAAGTGACTCAAATATGTATTTAAATATGATTAGCTTATTTATCATTATTTCTCTCGGAAAGCCTAGTGAACAGGGCTCCAGGGAACCTAGGATGAGAAACACTGTCCAATATTATGTCAACGATACCTATACTTTTCCTTTATTTTAATTATAGTGATTATTTTCATTATATCAGGTATGTTTATTGCACAATGGACATTAAATATCACAGGAATTATGAATAATAAATAAATTAATTTATCTAAGAATAGAATTTCATTACATATTACTTGGCAAGTTTTGGGGTATACTCTAACTTCTAATGGTGTATAGAAACGTATCACACTGAATTGTTTGCAATTGTGTTAATACGAATTCGTGAGTCATAACGCCGTCTTTGAAGGGACTTAAGTAGTCATTCTCTAATGCTGACTATCGAATCTAAAAACGTCAATCTTCATTTGTCTTCTCTGATCCATGCTTGACAATCTCATCCCAAATCCCTGTCCTGCAGTCTCGGCTCCAATTTCATCATCATCTAACTCCTCGACTTTGTGGCCTCCAGGATAAAGGTCTAAACAATTGATGGAACAGACCAAACCTTGTTGGACAGACGCATCGCCCATCTGGGATCAGTCCTGTCGCCCTGCCCTCCTGACCTCCCTTTCCTTCCCTCTTCTACCATTCTTCCCACCTTTTTCCTTCCTTGTTTTTTTCTTTTTCAACTGTACACCCTTCTCCCCTCCCTCATTCCTCTCTAGGCTCTCTTTCCTCTCTGGTGTGGTGAGCTTCTCTCCCTTTCCTTTTATCGCTATCCCCTCATCTCCTCGAGGTCCCTCTAGGTTCTCTTTCTTCTCCGTTTGCATTTTCTCCTGCGTCCACTCGCTTCCCTGAATCATCTCCCAGCCTCCACCCTCCACTGCTCTCATTTTCACACTTTTTCCCCGCTTTCCCTAACACACTCTCAAGGACCAATTCCTGGGTCCCAGTGTCTTCCTAAGCCGGACCATCTGTTCCCGGGAGCCTGTTAGTTGTTTCCTCCTCTCAAGAGTCTTCACTTTACTCTCCGCAACCTTCATCCAGATACGTACAAAAACTGTCGCTGCCACAACTGCCTGATGCAACCAGCCGTCTAGCAGCCACCACAACAATCACTCAGTGTAAATAAGTCATACCTCAGTACTGGTGGGGGTTGAAGCCATGGTGAGTGAATCGTAAATCTCCAGGCCAGTGCGTCAAACGCTGACCGAGTGACTGACGCACTCACCCGCTCTGGGTTCTAATCCCACTCACAAAGTGGTTTCATTGCAATCGTGTTATTACGATTTCGTGAGAAATTTAAACATTTGTTACAATGTATGACATCTGTAGTCATATAAATTTGAGTGAAGGTACATATGTGAGCCTATTGCTCAATAAACTTCCACAACAGTCCATAAGACCTGCGGTCTAGCAACCACATATAAGAACATATGAATATAAGAAAGAAGGAACACTGCAGCAGGCCTACTGGTCCATGCGAGGCAGGTCCAATTCTCCAACAGGCTTATACCAATGCTTTGACCTAGTCAGGTCATTCACATTCACTTAAGGTAGGAGCACAGCATCTGACCTTGTAGCACAAACTAGTCAGGTCCAGCTCACACCCACCCACACCCACTCATGTACTTATCTAACCAAGTTTTAAAACTGCACAACGTCTTAGCTTCTATGACAGTACTCGGGAGTTTGTTCCACTCATCCACAACTCTATAACCAAACCAGTGCTTTCCTATATCCTTCCTGAATCTGATTTTTTCGAATTTAAAACCTTTACTGCGAGTCTTGTCAGTGTTAGATATTTTTAGCACGCTATTTACATCCCCTTTATTAATTCCTGTTTTCCATTTATAAACCCCAATCATATCATCCCTAATTCTACGCTTTTCTAGAGAATGCAGATTCAGGGCTCTCAGCTTCTCCTCATAGGGAATATTTCTGATACATGGGATGAATTTTGTCATCCACCTTTGCACATTCTCCAGTGCATATATATCCATTCTGTAATATGGTGCCAAAAACCGCACAGCATAATCTAAATGATTCTGTTAGCTTCATTGTGAACACTAATGCACTGTTGTCTTGGTTTTGGATTACTGCTAACCAAAACTCCTAAATCCTTCCCGCTGTCCGTAATATTACGATCTACATTATTTAGTTTATATGTGGCATGGTTATTTTCCTGTCCAACATTTAGAATTTTCCATTTGTCTATAATAAACTGCATCTTCCTCTTCTCCGACCATTGCATCAGTTTATTCAAATCATCCTGGTGTGCTCTAATGTTCTCATTAGAATGAATTGGGCGGCATATTTTGGTGTCAACAGCAAATTTGCTTATGTCGCTATTTATTTCCTCGTCTATGTCGTTTATGTAAATTGTGAACAACAAAGGACCCATCACTGACCCCTGTCGAACACCACTTGTGACGTGCCTCAATTCTGATTTCTTCCCGTTTATGCAAACTCCCTGCTACCTATTTGCCAACCATGCCTCTACCCAGGAAAAAATTTCTCCTCCTATTCCGTGTGCCTTAAGTTTTCTCAACAGCCTCTGATGTGGAACTCTATTGACAGGCTTACTGAAGTCCATATACACAATATCATATTCAATAGCATGATCTACCTCTTCAAATACCTTATTGAGGAAAGTTATTAAAATCGTAAGAGTGGAACGCCCCTTCGTAAAACTGTGCTGATATTCATTAATCATTTTATGTTTTCAAGATGGCTACGAAATGCTTCAACAATTATTGATTCCATAAATTTACCAACTGTGAAGGTAAGGCAAACGGGCTACAGTTTGCTGATAAGATTTTCCCCCTCCCTTGAAAATAGGATAAAAATTGCCATTTTCCACTTGTTGACACTTGCATTTTGAATGATTTTTGAAAAAATTAGCCAAAGGTATCAAATTCCTTTTTACATTCATTTTAAACCCTCGCAAAGATTTAACAGGGCCTGGGGATTTGTTATTTTTAATTTTTTTTTTTTTCTGACAAAATGCACTAGTTACCTTCTCGTCATAGTTATTATCCTTCTGTTCTACATAATTTTTATTTTTTGGAATTTGCTATTATGCCGAGGTCAGTGGTCCCCTGGGGGTCATCCCTTCCAAGTCTGGGAGTTACGTGGCGAATTTCCAATCCCCATGGTTGTTGAGTGTTTTAGAAGCTATTTTTAAAAAGTGTTGAAAAAGGAAGTTCTACTTTTTAAGGTAAAAATAGGGGGCTGAACTTCCCCTAGATTTGGGGGTGAGTGTAAAAGGGATTTAGGGGAAGGGGAAATGGCCAAGCATGATAGTGGCACCCCTTTAAGGGGGCAATGGGTTCACAGTTCAGGAAGAAGGAAGAAAGGAGGGTTAAAGAGAAAATGTAAGGTAGAAAATCTTTTCTTTTTTCTCCGGGACGATGCACCTCAGTGTTAGTGGGTTGAAAGGACCATGTTCCCCGCTAATCAAGGTAAGAATTTTTTAAAAGTAGGAGATTCTATGAAAGATATAGGGACCGGCTTTTGAAAAAGAGACAGAAGGCAACAGAGAGTTGCCTTCCTGAACTGGTGTTGGGACATAGTCACGGGTTTGGGAAAAAAATTTTATGTCAGGAATGGGAACAAGCCCTTTATCTTCTTATGCGGGGGGAGGACTTTGGGGAAGGACAGGAGACAGGAGCTACTGATAAGTACAGGCAGCCATAGAAGTAGTTAGGTCAAAGGGGGAGGGTTTCCAATCTATTTTACATTTTTCCTGAAAGGGGGGGGGGAAATGAATGACGTCTAGAAAATTTGGGTTTAAAAATTGCGGGGCTAAAAGGTAGCAAAGAATTGAAAACCCCCCTTATTGATAACTGGACCTGTTTTTTGGAAAACGTGATATTAGCAAGGAGGGGGGTTCATCTCTCTGGGGACAGAGGTTGCATTACCCAATTCAGGGAAGGGTAATTGATGACTTGTCTGGGAATTTTAAAAAAGATGGTTTATAAAATATCTGGTTTTGGGGGAAAAACAACGGATGCGTTTGGGGGTTTAAAAAAACAGCAGTTATTAGGGGATACCTCGGGGATATTTTTAAAAGACAATATAAAAAAAAATTTGCAGTAAAGGCAAAAAATTTGGCAAAAAAGGGGAATAGTAGGGGCCAAGGTTGACTGCTCCCTTAAGGTTTAAATAAAAAATAGTAGGAGTCTAAAAAAAAGTTTAGATGAGCTAAGTTACTGGCAATCTATAACATGTTTTTTTTTGGTATAACGAGTTTTTGGTTAAACCCTAAAGATAAGAAGCCTTCTAAATGCAAATACGGGTTTATAACTATTCCACACTTATGGGGTCAACGGGAAGGGGGGGGGGAGTGGGCGGTGCATATCAGAAAAAATTTTAATTTTGTTGTCTAGACATGATATAAAAATTAGAAACATCGAACACAGAATTGTTTGGCTACAGTTTCTAGAGGTCGTGACAAATTAAATTTTTTTGGGGTGATTTTATGCCCCCCAAACCTTGATGGGAGTGCAGTAAAGTGTTTTGGACGAAATTTTTAAGGCATCAATATAAAAAATTTGTGATAGGGGAATTTTTTTAACTTTAGACAAATTGATTGGAACAATAACGGGAAAATCTTGACTATTGACTTCTTATACGGTTCAGGATTGCTTTTTAGAACGGTTGTGACAGAACCAACTAGAGGAAAAATTGCTTGACTTTGTTTTGCCAAAAAGAATCACCAATTAATAATCTTGAGGTTAATGATGAGCGGGGGGAAAGGACCGAAAATCATTATTTCAATTATCAGGGAAATTAACCAAAAACTGCATAAAATCTCTGTCCCAGATTTTCGTTTGGCGTTTTAATGAGACTGAAAATTACCTGGGGGGGGAAAAATTGGGATGTCCTATAGGGTAGGTAGGTGATCTTGGTTGCAAATTACTTTTCAAGCAATTTCAGTTTCCCAGACAACTTTTGTTCCGATAGGAAATTTTTTTAAACCCAAAAAATAACCCAAAAGGGATGAACAATAATTAAAACATCTCATTGGCAAAAAAGGGGCATATAAGGCTATAAAAAAAGGGGGGAAACGGCATTTAAGAAATCTTTAAAAGAGAGAAATAAAAAAGGAATAAGAAAAAAAAAAGGGATTATGAGGTAAGGTCGAAAGGGTTCTTTCAGGTATACAAAGAAAAGATTGGGGGAAAAAATTTGGCGCACTAAGATAACTATGGCAAATCTTACATGATAAGGTATGTTTGAAATTCTAAATACCTACTTATCCTTTTCACCAAAAAAACTAGCGATTTTCTTGAAAAAATAATTATGTAAACGGGACAAAAAAATATGCACGATTGGGGAACTTTGAATGGTCCTCAGAAAAAATAGAAAAAACTAAAACCTAACAAATCCCCACGCCCTGTTAAACTTTTTTCAAGGGGTTAAAGAATGTAAAGAGGAATTTAGCATACCTTTGGTTAATTTTTTTAAAATTCACTAAAAAAAGGATGTCCCCTTAAGTAAAAAAGGCAAAGAAATATCTATTTACAAGGCAGGTACGGGTCCTTGGCTTCAAAAATATAGACCAATAACCTTCCCTCCATAGGGGAAAAATTTTTTGGAATAAATAATTGATACGCTATTGTACCACTTGATAGGCAAAGATTGATTAATGAAACCCAACTCGGTTTTACAAAGGGGCGTTCCCTGTCTTCAAATTTACTAATATTTTTCACTAAGGTGTTTGAGGGGGTAGATCAGGTAAGGAATATGTAGGTTATGGACTTCAAAGGTATCGATAGAGATCCACATCAGAACTTTTGAAAAACTTAGGCACACGGAAAAAGGGAGAATTTTTTTCTTGGTTGAGTGGCTGAAAATAGGCAGAAGGGAAAAATTTTTGCATAAAGGGGGAGAAATCAGAATGGGGGCACTCACAAGGGGTTTTCCTAGGGGTCAGTGTTGGGCCCGTTTTGTTCACAATTTACTTTAAACGACATTAAGGGGGAATAAAAGGAAAAAAAAAAAATTTTTGCTGTTGACACCAAAATAGGCCGCCCAATTCATTCAATGAGGACACTAAGCACTCCAGGATGATTTGAATAGATTGTTTCAATGGCGGGAGAAGTGGCAGATGCAGTTTAATATTGACAAATACAAATTTAAAAAAATGTTGGACAGGAAAAAAACCCATTCGACGTATAAAAAAATAATGTAATCTTAATACATGATGCGAAAAGGTTTTAGGAGTTTGGTTGCAGAAACCTAAAACCAAGACAACAGTGCTTATGTTTGCAATAAAGCTAACAAATTCTTGGTTCATATCTGAAATATAAAAAACAGAAGTCCTCAGTTTTTTCTTCAACTCTAATACCCTTTGGGTTAGACCTCTTTTAATTTTTCTCTCATTTTTATCACCGTTTTACAAATGGATTAAAATTTTGGAAAAACGTGCAGAAGAGGAGACAAAGATGACCCAAGTTCAAAAATCTTCGTTTGGGGAGGATAAAGAGGGCCCTGAATCTGCACCTTCGATAGCTTAGAATTTGGGGGAATGATCGAGGTGATAAAGGGAAAAATCAAATAAATAAAGGGATGTAAATAGTCTCTGAAATTTCCAGCCAAGACAGGACTCGCAGCAATGTTTTCAAGTTGGAAAAATTCAGGTTCAGAAAGGATATAGGAAAGCACTGGTTTTGGTAAAAAGATTTGTGGATGGTGGAAAAACCCCCTGTACATTTATTGGGCAAAAACGTTGTTATTTTTAAAAAATGGGTTAAAAATACATAGTGGGTTGGGGGTGGGTGTAGTTGGCCCTGAAACTCGTGCTGCGGGGGCTGGTGCCGTGTTCTTCCTTGACGGGGGTGACCAACTGGGTGGGTCATTATTTTAATCCGTGAGGAGGGACATGGCCCTGCTCGCAGGGTCAGTGGGCCCTGTTCATGTTCGTTTTTTTCTTATTTTTCCCTTAAAGTTTTAATTTTTTCCTGAGTACAAACTAAGAATAAAAGTATTGAAAATTCACACTTTTTCCTTATCACTCTAATTTTTACTTCTTTTCCCTGAAAAAACCCTTTTGTGTTAGTCTTCAAATCCGTTGCGACTTTAGCCTCATAATCCTTTTTTTCTTTTCTTTTTCCCCTTTTTTATTTCTTTTTTTTAACGAATAAATTGATTTTTTAAACTGCCGTTCCCCCTCTTTGATACCCTATATGCCCTCTTTTTGACCATTAAATTTTTTTTTAATGTATTGTTTATCCATTTGAATCTTTTTTTTTTTAGTAAGTCGGCCGCTCCACCGGGGAAGGGTGACCCAAAAAAAAAAAAGAAAACTAAAAAAGAAACACTTTCATCATCATTCAACACTTTCACCTGTCTTGACAAGTCATGTTTTTTGCTGGGGACTAAAAATACAACAGTTTAGAATATATACAAAAAAGTACCAAAGATCCCCACACTGCCAATACCCCAAATCCCCCCTTTAAGGCAGGATTGTATTTCCCATTTCCAGACCCAAGTCCGGCTATATAAAATACCTTTTTCCCTAACCCTTCACAAATATTACCTGCTTATACCCAAAAGTCGTCGGCCCCAAAATTTCCCATTCATCCCATTCACTCCTATCTAACAGCCACGCACGCTTGCGGGAACCAACCCCCTCCCCCACAAAACCCTCCTTCCCCCCCTCCCCCAAATTTTTCGGGACGACCCCAACCCCCCCTTCCTTCCCTACAGTTTATACGCTCTCGAGTCTTCTACTTTGATCCTTTCTCTCTAAATGACCAAACCACCCAAAAACCCCCTTCAGCCCTCTGACTAATATTTTTTATTAACTCCACACCTTCTCCTAATTTCCACACTCCAATTTTCTGCTTTAATATTTCACTAACATTGCCCTAGCAGGACATCTACTGCCTAAAACCCCGCCCCCGCTGCAGCTTTTTACAACCAACTTTCACACCCATTAAGAGTGTTGGTATACTTACTTCAAACAATCCCTCTTTCCTCCATAAAAATTTTTGTCTCCAATGTACCTCAATGCCCACTCACCTTTTTTCCTTATCATTCTATGTTAATCCATCCTTATAAATCCATCTCCGACACTAGTCCAAATATCTGAAAACATCACGTTTTCCCATACCCCTCCCCCCCAAATTTAAATCCAATTTTTCTTTATTTAAATAATTTGATATTTCATCCCTACCTTTTCTTGTTCCTTTCACCTTTCTTTTTTTCCACCTCCCAAATTGTATAACCTTTCAATTTTTCTTTAGTTTTCCCCAAAGTACGTATATCAGAAAAGTAATGTGTCACTTCCTTTTTTGTATTTGTTCCCCAAAAATTCAATCCCGCCCCTCCCCGAACCCCCCTAGCATTTATTTTTTTACAACCCCATCTATAAATATTTTAAACCCCAGGGGTGCATTACACACCCCTGTCTAAGCCTACTTTTAGGGGGAAAGTAATCTCCCCTTTCTACCACCCCCCTGAGCCTAAAATCGCTAAAAACTCTTACAGCATTTTAATTCCCACATATTCAATATACTTCAACTTTGCCCCATTGCTCCCCTATCCACTTACCATATCCTTTTTCAAAACCCATAAATACAATAAAAACTTCCTACCTTTATCAAATACTTTTCCCCATAGTGTTTCAATGAAAACACTTATCTACGCATCCCTACCCCTCTGAAACCTCCTGCTCATCCGCAATTAACATTCGCCCTTCCCTCTAATTCTTTCAATAACAACCCTACCGTACACATATTCCTTAAATTTTTTACAATCTCTTATTCCCCTTTCCTTTATATAAAGATATACTTCTCTCTCCCAAATCCCTGGGTCCCTTTCCCCTCTTTCAACATTTTTTAAAACAAAAATACTAACTCTCCAACACATATCCCCCTGTTTTTAACATTTCGTCTTTCCCCGTCAATTCCACTGCTTTACCTCCTTTCATTCTGCTAAGTCTCACCCCCCTCCCCGTACCTACACTGTTTACTTCACCCCTTAAAATTAGATCTTTTCCCTACTCGAACAAAAGTTCCGGGGCCAAGCACTATGCTCTGAAATATGCCAAAAAAAGGCAACTAACCTACCCCGGGACCCACAGAAAGGTCATCCAAATTTGTTCACCGGTAAAATTTCTCAGTCCCATAAAAGTCACCAAGTAAAAATTTGGGGACAGAACCCTTGATTGCTTTATGTGGAAATTCCATTATAGACAGAAAATTCCTGCCCATTCTTCCCAATCAACATTTTCAAATAGATGCCTTATAAATTCGTCTCATAGCAGCCTCCCACACTCCCTATAAATTTTTGGGGGGCCAATAAATCACCCCCAAAATTATTTTTTCTCGCCCTTTCGAGAAACTGTAGCCAAACAATTCGTTCCGATGTTTCAAATCTTAATCTTGTCTAACAAAAAAATTTAAATTATATCTGACATATATCCCCACTCCCCCCCCCTTCCAGTTAACCTATCTGTGTGGATATTTATGCTCGATGTTGCATTCAAAAGGCCCTTACCTCTTTTTCAAGTTGAACTGGGCTCTGTTATACAAAAATATCTATATTACCTGCTTTTTAATAAAAAGCTCATCAATCGTATTTATAACTCATACTATTTGTAAAAAAACCCTTAAGGAACTAGCACTCGTTCCCCTCAAAATTTTTTCTCTTTGTTGAACAATTTTTCCTTGCCTTATAGCATTTTATTTTGTTATTGTCTTTAAAACAACCCTGGGTTCCTGGAAATATCTTCCCCGTTTTCAACGCAAATACGCAGCCTGTTTTTTTTCCCACAAAAAACCCATCCTCTATAATCTATCATTTAAATTTCTGAACATGCCCATCAAGACCCCCCTCAAGAATTTGCTAATGCAACCACTCTACCCAAGAGAATGAACCCCTTCCTTTGCTACATATAGCTTCCCATAAATTTTCCCATTAAATGAAGGGGTTGTAAATTCCTTGCATCCCGTCAGCCAGCAATTTATCCCAAATTGCCCTAGACATCCATTCATTGCCCCCCCCCTTCTGGGCAAATGCCATATGACGTGAACCCCTCTTGACCTACTACTGCTATGGTGCCCTGTTTTTATCCAACCCTCCTGTCCCCTGCCTTCCTATGTCTTTTCCACCGCACTAAGACAAAAATTGGGCTTGTTCCCTTCCCCTGACTAAATATTCAACCTGTAATATGTCAAAAAACCCGGGGGGGCACACCCTTTCTGTTTTCTTACCCCTGTTGCAAAAAGCCAGTCCCATATAACTTCCTAGTGTTGGGAAAATTTTCCCCAGGAGGGGGAATCGGCCTTTTCACCCCCTTTCAGCCCCTTTCCCCTAGGGGCCACCCTCTCAAAGGGGCAACATCTTGTTTTGCTACAGGATAATTGATAGCAATGCAGTCGTTAGGGGACGTGGTCGCTTCGCCCGACGCTGCTTGCGGTTGAAAAGTTTGTTTAAAAGAGACAGTACATCTCTCCTTAGCAGGCAATTAAGGAAAATCCTGCTCCCATTTTTACCATGGTAAAGATGTGTACATTGTGTTTGCTTAAGACAGCAAGAATCAAACTTCTTTTTTGTTTCAGGGAAAGTGGCTAGGAAGTAAAATACTAGGTCAGTTTTTCCCTTTTGTGCTAGGGAGTACGGCGTGGGGTGCGTGGCGTCTTCAAAATTACTTTTAAACTATGAAAGTCACACTGACGCCAGGATAACCAAAAAAAGAACGTCTGTGCGTCAGGGGTGAACAAAGTGTCTCATAAAACAAAATAAACCCTTAGAGAAGTGTGACACTTTTTTTGTGATAAATTGTGAACAAAAAGACAAATCTTTGGAACAATGTCCAGGGTTGCGTACCTAGACTTTGAAGCGGGGACACCAAAGGGACACTTCAAGTTCACAAGTCACCGATACCTGTCGAAGGGTGTGAAGAACACCATGGGTCCCCGCTACAAGAGCAAGGTAATTACGAATTTCTGTAGTAGGGGGATGCGCATTCTTGATCGAAAGATTTGTAATCAACCTATAGTCGGCAGTTTTGTGCGGACTTTTGAGTCCACACAAGAAATTTTTGTCAGCATCAGTGAATAAATATCTGACAAAAACACCCCTTTGGGGTATTTTATAATCTTACAAATTAAAACTCATTTCGCCCGTTGAGAGATGTTCATGACACAATTAAGACCCCGCTGCGGGGGCGTGGTAACATTTGCTGTCTTTTATCAGCTAAGGTTCCCTATATTTAAAATTAAAATTATATCTTTTTGAGGAATCCCATTTCTCCAAAACTGAGAGTCTCCCCCAATTTAAAAATTTTCCTTGATTAGCAAGGGGTCAGTGGTATCCTTTACCTCACAACCCCGAAGTACACTCGTTGGAGAACAAGAATCGATTTCCCACCTTCACATTCTACAAACCCTTTCCTTTTCTTCCTTCTCCTGAAAATTTTGACCCAATTCCCCTTAAAAAGCTGAAATCTTTAGGTACTGCTGGTATCCCTTTTCCCACCAGTCCAACCATCTCAAACTCACTCCCAAACCCATCTGGTAAATTTAGCCTCATATTTTCCCCCGAAAAGTCGAACCCCCTTAAAAACTTTAACCGAGATTCCAAAACACTATAGCGGTATGGGGAGGTAATACCCCCAAATAATTTTCCCCGGAGCCTTTAACAATGACTCAAGTGTTCTCTGCGGGCAAGGGAAACAGCCCCTATCAATCAACAACACTTCCCCCCCCCCCCCCCAAAAAAAAAAAATCTCACTACGCGACTTCTTCAAAATTCCACAACCCGTTCTTGGCAACCCCCCAACACCTTACAAGGAAAAAAACTCCCCCTCCCCCCCTGAGAGAAACAAGAACCCCCCACCGTACATGATCCTCTAGCAGCCCTCCCTGAAACCGCAGAACTCCTTCATCAGTCAACAACTCCTACAACTACCAATGACAAGCACAAAAAACAAATAATTGCAACCCTATCTTTCACAACCAACCTTACAAATTTACTTCCAAAAAACTGATGCAACATTTCAAAATTCCCCTTGCCAGTAGCCCCCTCACAACTCTCCCTTACAACCTTCCTCTAAACTTCCCCCTTACAACCTGCCCTTCCCCAAATCTCCCTTTCAACCTGCCCTCTCACAAATCTCCCCTTTCAAACCCGCCCTCTCACAACTCTCCCTTACAACCGCCCCTCACAACTCTCCCTTTAAAACCCGCCCTTTCTCAACTCTCCCTTACAACCTGCCCCCTCACAACTCTCCTTTTCAACCCGTCCTCTCACAACTCTTCCCCAAACCTCCCTCTCACAAATCTCCCTTCAACCCGCCCTCTCACAACCTCCCTTACAACCCCCACTCACAACTCTCCCTTTTCAACCGCCCTCCCCAAAATCCCCTTTTAACCCCCTCACAACCTCCCTTTCAACCTTCCCCCTCACAACTCTCCCTTACAACCTGCATCTCACAACTCTCCCTTACAACCTTCCCTATCACAACTCTACCTTACCCTGCCTTCCAAAACTCCCTTACAACCCCCTCTCACAACTCTCCCTTACAACCTGCCCTCTCACAACCTCCCTTACAACTGCCCTCTCACAACTCCCCTTACAACCTGCCCCCTCAAAACTCTCCCTTACAACCCGCCCTTCACAATCTCCTTAAACCTTCCCCTCACAAATCTCCCTTTCAACCTGTCATCTCACAACTCCCCTTACAACCTTCCTCTCACAACTTACCTTACAACCGCCCTCCACAACTCTCCCTTCAACCGCCCTTCCAAATCTCCCCCACAACCCGCCTCTCACAACCCCCTCCCCTTTCAACCCGCCCTCTCACCCTCCTTCCTTACAACCTGCCACTCACAACTCTCCCCTTTCAACCTGCCTCTCATAACCTCCCTTACAACCTCGCCTCACAAATCTCCATTACAACCTGCCCTTACAACTCCCCTTACAACCCCGCTCTCAAATCTCCCTTTAACCTCCCTTTAAACCCGCTTAAACCCGCCCTTTCACAACTCTCCCCCTTTAAAAACCCGCCCATCACAACTTCTTCAGCAGCTCTCTCACAACTCTCCCCCTTTAAACCGCCCTCTCCCCAAAAATCTCCTTACAATGCCCCCTTTAAATTCCCCTTTTTCAACTTTCTCTCTCCAACTCTCCCCCTTTCAACCTGCCCTCCCAACTTCCTTACAAAAAGCCCCTCAAAACTCTCCCTTAAACCTCCCTATCACAACCTCCCTTTCAACCCGCTCTCCACAACCTTTTCCAAAAAACCTTCCCTTTACAAAATCTCCCTTACAACCTGCCCTCTCAAACTCTCCCTTACAAAACCCGCCTCCCAATCCCCTTCAACCCGCCCTCCACAACTCTCTTTTTTCAACCTGCTCCTCACAACTCTCCCTTTAAACCCGCCCTCTCACAACTCTCTTTTTCAACCCGTCCTCAAAATTTTTCCCTTTCAACCGCCCCTTTTACAACTCTTCTTAAACCTCCCCCTCACAATCTCCCTTACAACCGCTCTCCACAAAATCTCCCTTACAACCTGTTTTTACAACTCTCCTATAACCCGCCTTCACAACTCTCTCTTACAACCTGCCCCCCTCACAACTCCCCCTTAAACCTGCCCTTCACAAACCCCTCTACAACCTGCCCTCTCACAACTCTTTTCTTTAAAAACCCCGCTCTTCCAAAAACTCCCTTACAACCCGCCCTCTCACAACTCCTCTTACAACCTGCCCCCTCACAACTCTCCCTTTCAACCTGCCCCCTTTTACAACTCTTCTTCAACCTGCCCCCCCCACAACTCTCTCTTACAAATGCTCTCTCCAACTCCCCTTACAACCTCCCTCCATAACCTCCCTTACAAAACCCGCCCCCTCACAACTCTCCTTAAACCGCTCTCTCACAACTCTCCCACAACCTTCGCTATCAAAAATCTCCCCCTTTTAACCTGTTTCCAACTCTCCCCTTTAAAACCTGCCCCTCACAACCCCTTTTCAACATGCTCTCTCACAACTCCCCTTTTAACCTGCCTCCCAATTCCTTCAATTCCCTCTCACAATCCTCTTACAACTTGCTCCTCACAAATCTCCCTTACAAACCCGCCCCCTACAAATCTCTCTCAACTTTCCCTCTCAAACTCTCCCCCTTACAACCCGCCCTCTCACAATCTCCCTAAAAACCTGCTCTCTCACAATCTCCCTTACAACCTGTCCTCTCACCCCTCTCCCTTTTCAACCTCCCCCTCACAACTCTCCCTTACAACCGCCCTCCACAACCCCCTTAAACCGCCCCTTTTACAACTCTTTTTACAAACCCGCTCTCCACAACTCTCCCTTACAACCTACCCCCTCCAACTCTTCTTACAACCCCGCCCCCTTCACAACTCTCCCTTACAAAACCCCTCTTCACAAAATTCCCTTACAACCTGCTCTCTCAAAAAACCTCCCTTACAACCTGCCCTCCAAAAAACTCTCTTTCAACCTGCCCTCTCACAACTCTCCCTTACAACCCGCCCTCCACAACTCTTTTACAACCGCCCTTCACAACTTCTCTTACAAACCGCTCTCTCACAACCCCCTTACAACCTCCCTCACAATTCCCCTTTCAAACCGCCCTCTCACAACTCCCTTCAACCGCCCCCCAAACTCCCTTACAACCTCCCCCCACAACTCTCTCTTAAAACCTCTTCTACAACCTCCCCTTTCAACCTGCCCTCTCAAACTCTCTTACAAAATGCCCTCTCCCTCTCCCTTTCAACCTGCCCTCTCACAACTCTCTCTTAAATTTCCCTTCACAACTCCTCTTACAACCGCTTCTCACAACTTCCCTTACAACCCCCCTCTCAAACTCTCTTTACAACCGCCCTCTCACAAACTTACCCTTTCAAACCCCCCTCTCACAAATCTCTCTACAACCCGCCCCCTCACAAATTCTCTTACAACCGCTTCTCACAACTCTCCTATACAAGCACTTCACAACCCCTTTTCAACCTGCCCCTCACAACTCTCCTTAAAACCTGCCCCCTCACAACTTTTCTTTTTAACCGCCCCACTCACAACTCTCTTTACAACCCGCCCCCTCACAACTCTCCCCTTTCAACTCCCCCTCCCAAAAATCCCCTTACAACCGCCCTCCAAAACCCCCTTAAACCTGCCCTCTCACAACTCTCCCTACAACCCGCCCCCTTTTCAACTCTCCCTTTCAAACCCGCCCTCTCACAACTCTCCCCTTTCAACTTCCTCTCACAAAAAATCTCCCTTTCAACCCCCTCTCACAACTCCCCTTTCAACCCGCCCTCTCCAACTCTCCTTTAAAACCGCCCTCTCAAAACTCTCCCTTTCAACCCGCCCTCTCAAACTTTTCCTTAAAACCTGCCCTCTCACAATCTCCCTTACAACCTGCCTCTCAAACTCCCTTAAACCTTCCCTCTCACAACTCTCCCTTACAACCCCCCTCTCACAACTCTCCCTTACAACCTTCCCACAAACTCTTCCTACAAGCCCTTTCACAACTCTCCCTTTCAAACCTTTCCCCCCTCCAACTCCCCTTACAAACCTTTTCATCTCACAACTCTCCCTTCAACCTTTTCCCCCTCACAACTTACCTTAAAACCTGCCCTCTCAACCCCCCTTACAACCCGCCCCCCCTCAAATCTCCTTACAACCTGCCCCCTCACAATTCCCCCACAACCGCCCCCCTTTAAAATCTCCCTTTCAAATCCCCCCACAACTCCCCCTTTCAAACCTGCCTTTCACAAAATCTCCCTTACAACCTCTCTCTCACAACTCTCCCCTTTCAACCTGCCCTCTCAACTCCTCTTACAAATGCCCTCTCACAACTCTCCCTTACAACCGCCCCCTCACAACTCTCCCTTACAAAACCCGCTCTCTCACAACCCTTTTCCCTTCAACCTTTCCCCCACAAATCTCCCACAAAATGCCCTCCACAACTCTCCCCTTTAAACCCCCCTCTCACAACCCCCCCTTACAAATCCCTCCCAACTCTTTTTACAACCTGCTCCTCACACTCTCCCCTTTCAACCTCCCCCTCAAATCTCTTTACAACCGCCCTTCACAACTCCCCTTACAAACTCCTCCCCCAACTTCCCCTTTCAACCTGCTTTCACAACTCTCCCTACAAAACCCGCCCTCTCAAATTCTTTACAACCTGCCCCCAAACTCTCCCTTTAAAACCCGCCCCTCAAACTCTCCTTACAACCTGCCCTCTCACAACTCTCTTTACAACCCCCTCCTCACAACTTCCCTTTCAAACCCCCCCTCTCCAACCTCTCTACAACCGCCCTCACAAAAACCCCTTACAACCTGCCCTCTCAAAATCTTCTTACAACCGCCCCCTCACAACTCTTCTTTCAACCTCTCTCTCACAACCTCCCTTACAACCTACCCTCTCACAACCTCCTTACGCCTGCCCCCCCACAACTCTCCCTTAAACCTGCCCCTTAAAAACTCTCTCTTACAACCTGCCCCTCACAACTCTCTCTTACAACCTCTCTCTCACAACTCTCCCTTTTAACCCGCCCCTCACAAATTCTCTTACAACCTGCCCTCTCACAATCTCCCTTACAACCTGCCCTCTCACAACTCTCTCTTACAATGCCCTTCACAATCTCTCTTAAACCTGTCTCTCAAATCTCCCTTTCAACCTCCCCTCACAAATTTTCTTACAACCTGCCCTTTCCCCAACTCTCCCTTTCAACCTCCCTCTCACAACTTCCCCTTTCAACCGCCCCTTTACAACTCTCTCTTCCCAAACCGCCTCTCAAAACTCTCCCTTACAACCCACCCTCTCCAAAAAACCCCTTCTTACGACCTGCCCCCTTTACAACTCTCCCTTTCAAACCTGCCCTCCACAACTCTCTCTTAAACCTGCCTCTCACAACTTCCCCTTACAACCCCCTCTCTCACAATCCCCTTACAATGCCCCCTTAAACTCTCTCTTACAACTGCCCCACAACTCTCCCTTACAAACCTGCCCTCTCACAATCCTCTTACAAACCCGCCCCTCAAACCCCTCTTACAACCCGCCTCTCACAACTCTCCCCTACAATGCCCCTCACAACTCTCTCTTTCAACCTGCCCCTCACAAATCTCTCTTAAAACCGCCCTCTCACAACTTCCCCTTACAAACCGCCTCTCACAACTTCCCTTACAACCTGCCCTCTCACAACTCTCTCTTTCAAAAAAGGCCCCTCACAATCCCCTTACAACCTGCCCTCTCACAACTCTCTCTTACAACCGCCCCTCACAACTCCTTTTTAAACCTGCTCTCTCCAACTCTCCTTACAATCCCCTCTCCACAACTCTGTCTTAAAAACCCGCCCCCTCACACTCTCCTTACAACCCGCTCCTCACAATCTCCCTACAACCTGCCCCTACAACTCTCTCTTACAACCGCCCCCTTTACAACTCTCCCTTACAACCTGCCCTCTCACAAAATCCCTTACAAACCCCGCCCCCTCACAACCCCCTTTTACAACCTCCCTCCCAAATCTCCCTTACAACCCGCTTTAAACTCCCCTTACAAAACCCCTTCTCACAACTCTCCCTTTCAAACCCCCCTCCACAACTCCTTTTTACAACCTGCTCCTCACAAATCCCCCTTAAACCGCCCTCTCACAACTCTCCCTTACAACTCTCCTCACAACTCTCCCTTACAACCTGCTCTCCAAACTCTCCCTTACAACCCCCCCTCTCACACTCTCTCTACAACCTGCTCTTCACAATCTCCCCTTAAAACCGCCCCCTTTACAACTGTCTTTTACAATCTGCCCCTCCAAAATCTCCCTTACAACCCGCCTCTCACAACTCTCTCTTAAAACCGCCCCCACAAATCTCTCTTACAACCGCTCTTCAAACTCCCTTTCAACTCCTCTCACAAAATTCCCTTACAAACCCGCTCTCTCACAACTCTCTCTTAAACCTCCCCCCTTTACAACTTCCCTTTCAATGCCCCCCTCACAACTCCCCTTACAACCTGCTCCTACAACCCCCTTTCAACCTGCTCCTCACAATCTCCTTACAAACCCCCCCTCTTTACAACTCTCCCCTAAACCTGCTCCTTTACAAATCTCCCCTTTCAACCTGCCCTCTCACAAAAAAATTTTTACCTCACAACTTTTACTAAAAATTTTTTTTTGCTTTCCTCTCCCTATTTTCTTTGTTTTTTTTTCTTCGTTTGCCCTGCTTCAGGGTTTTCCCCTTTTTTTCCTTGCCTCCTCTATACTTCCCCCATTTTCCCCTCCTTTTTCTCCCTTGAACCCCCCATTTCTCCCTTATCTTTTCATGGTTTTACCCCAAACACTTTTTTATCCCCCTTTCCTCTCTCCATTAGCCACATTTTCATCTCTCCTCTCTCTCTTTCTCTTTATTCTCTCCTACTTCTCTCTTTCCCTTTTGTCTTCTTCTTTCCTGTCTCCCTTTTCCCCCTCTCCCTTCCCCCCCCTTCTTCAGTTCCCCAACCTTATCTTACGTCCCTTTCCCTTGTCTCCCATTCTTCATTATTTTCTCTTCCCCAAGTATTCTTTCGATACCTTCTTAAATTTACTTTAAAAGGGAAATAAGAAGAAGTTTTTGGAAAAGACAAAATAGGAAGAGTTGGGTGGGAAAATAAAGGGGGGGAAAGATAAAGGGAGGTAAATGGGGGGGAAGTTTTTAAAATAAAAAAAATTCATGTGGAAAATAAGGTCCCCCCTTTAAACTTCCCTACCCCCCTTGCCTCCCTTACCTCACCTGTCCCCTCCTTTTTTAAATGGCCCTTAAATTTCTTAATTACACACTTTCTTACAATCTTTTTTATCCCATCCTACCCTCTTCCTTTCTTCCCTAGAGCTTCACCGCCCCATTCCCTCCTTCTGTCTGGTTGTCCTTTATCCCACTTAAGGGGGAATTTGGGGAGGGACTCTGGAAAGAGAGAAAGAGAAGGCAACGGGACAAAGGAAAATAAAAATAAGGTGGGGTGGGGGGGAAAAAAAGATTTTGGGGGGGTTTTTTAAAATAGAATGGAAAGGGGGGGCAGATTAAACAAGGGGGGGGAGGTATGGGAAAAAAGAAATATCAGGAAAAGGGAGAGGGGGCTAAGTGAGAGGTGGGGGGAAAAACTGGAGGAATAGTTTTTTGGTTAAGATAGAGGAAGAATAATGACAATTACCCACCCACCACTCCACTATCCCTCTATCCACCCCTCCCCATGACTCCCTGCTCCCCCCCCTCCATCTTCTCAAACCCCCCCGACATCTCCCCCACCCAACCCCCCCCGTGTCTCCACTTTTCCCTTCCATCTACTCATCCTACTAGCCTATCTTCTCACTCCACCCCCCTCCAGTACCCAACCCCGACATCTCCCTACCCACCCTTCCATTTTCCCCTCCCACTTTCCCCTCCATCTCCCCAACCCCCTCCACCCAAAAACCCACTCCTCCGTCTATCTGTCTCACTCCCCCATCCCCTGTTTCCCTTTCTCTTTCCCTATTTCCTCCCCCCGTTTCCCCGTTTCAAACCCCCCCGTCTCCCCTCTCCCCCCTTCTCCCCTTCTCACTCCTCTTTACCCATATTCTTCCATCTCCCTCCTCCCTTCCCTCTTTACTTCTTCCACATACTTTTTTTCCCTTTTACTTTCCTTCCTCTTCAGACTTTTCTTAATAAAACCCTTTCTTTTTCCCTTTCTTCAATTCTTTAAAATTTTTCCCCAATCCCCTTCCTTTTCCCCTTCCCCCTTAATCACCTTTCTTCTTCCGGGTCCCCCCCTTTTCTTTTTGTCTTCTCCCGGCCCCCATTTGTCTTCTTTTTTTCCCCCCCAGGTTCCCCTTCCGTCCTGTTTCCCCCCTTTCCCCCTTCTCTTCCTTTTCTTCTCCCGGCTCCCCTTGTCTTTCCCTTTCCCCCTCCGGGTCCCTTTTGTCTTCCATTTCCTCTCTCGCTTCCCCTACTCTTGCTTTTCCTCTCCCCGCTTCCCATTTTCCCTCCAGGAGACCTGGCAAGATACTCAGGAGTCTGTTTTGGAGGTGGGGTTTGTACTGGGGGGTTGTGAGTGCAGAATGTGGTTTGTTTTCAGCTAATTTGTTTGGATGCGGTGTTCTGTGAGTGACTCCTCAGGTGGTTATGTCTGCTGGTCATCCTGACACTGGGTGCTTCTAGCCTTATCTCTCTTTCTTATCTCTTGCATTTTTGTATTCTCTCAGTTTCTGTCTTTCTATTTGCATTCTGTCACAGTTGGGGTACATCTGTTGGTATTTTGTACTTTCCTTTATTGTAATTTCTTCTATTTTGCGCTGTTTCTGTCCTGAAAATCAGTTTGGTCGATATTTTCCCCTCGAGAATTACACTACTCTCTGAAAATTTGTCAGCTAGTTCATGTCCTCCTCCCATGTTTATTTGACGATATTTTCAATCATTTTTTCTCACCCTGTTGTCTCTTTTTATATGTCCTCCCTTCGGTCTCCTGAAGCACAGAAATAGAGATTGACCTCTCACTCCTTTTCCCATTGCTTTTCCCTCTGCATCTCTGGGTCCTATTTAAGCATCACTATTGCACCTCCAATCATCATTTCCTGGACCTCCTGGTGGCCTGATAGTGCATTCACAAGGGACCTATCACCTTCTGTACCTACAGTCCCCTAACTGACCGCTGTTCATGAGCCCAAAAGGTCTGTATCCTACAGCTTTGGTTTATCGCACACACTTTTTGGTCCTTCATTTTAGTGCTAAACTCATCCAGCTTCCTTCAACCAATCTTTTTTTTTCCATACTCCCTGACCTTTCCAGACCAGATCTAACCTCGGCTCCTGTGGTTTCACTCCTTGGGCCCATTGTTTCTGAGATCTCAATACCCACAAAAGGAGTGTGTGGGTTACTATAATTGTGTTGGTATGTGTTGTGTGGTGTCTATGTGTGGGGGGGGGGTTTTAAATGTATCTGGTGTTTGTGTTTTTGTTGTGTGTGTGTGTGTATGTGTGGGTGTGGTGTGTGTGTTTGTGTGTGTGTGTGTGTGTGTGTGTGTTGTGTGTGTTGTGTGTGTACTCACTTAGTTGGTACTCACCCTAGTTGAGGTTTGCGGGGTCGAGACCGAGCTCTCTGGCCCCGCCTCTTCATCACTGATCGCTACTAGGTCACTCTCCCTGAGCCGCGAGCTTTATCTACCTCTCCTTAAAGCTATGTATGGAATCCTGCCAACTCCACACATCGCTTCCCAAAACTATTTCCACTTACTGATCTACTCTGTGGCTGAAACATACTTTCCTAACATCCCTGTGATTAATCTGTGTCCTTCAGCTTCCACTGTGTCCCCATGGTACGTTCCCCATCTCTGGAACATCCTGTCTTTGTCCACCTTGTCAATTCCTTCAGTAGTTTTGTATGTCGTTATCATGATCCCCCCTATCTCTCCTGTCCCGCCATGTCGTCAGGTTGATTTCCCTTAACCTCTCCTCCGTAGGCATACCTCTTACTCTGGGACTAGTCTTGTTGCAAACCTTGCACTTTCTTCTCTAGTTTATTCACGTGCTTGGCTTAGGTGGTGGGTTCCAAACTGGTGCCGCATACTCCAATATGGCCTACATATACACGGTGTACAGGTCCATGAATGATTCCTTATTAAGATGTCGGAATGCTGTTCTGAGTTTGCTAGGCGCCATAATGCTGCAGGCAGTTATTTTGTTGATGTGCGCCTTTCAGGAGATTGCCTGGTGTTTATTCACACCCCAAGATCTTTTCCCTTGAGTGAGGTTTGTAGTCTCCTGACCCCCTAGTACTGTACACCGTCGCGGCCTTCTTTTGCCCTTCACCCAATCTTCATGAACTTTTCACTGGTGGATTGAACTCCCAGAGCCCTATTGCGGACCAGTCTGCCAGCCCCCCCTGTCCAGATCCCTTTAGTTCTTGCCGGTCTTCGATCGATGTATTCTCCGCATCAACTTCACTTCATCTGCAAACAGGGACACCTCAGAGTCTAAATCCTTCCGTCATGTCGTTCACAAATACCCAGGAAACAGCACTGGCCCTAGGACTGACCCCTCGGACCCCGCTGGACACAGGTGCCCCACTCTGACACCTCGCCACGTACCATGACTCGCTGCTGTCGTCCTGACAAGTATTCTTCCCTGTTCCATTGTAGTGCTCTTCCCGATATCCTGCTTGGTCCTCCAGTTTTTTTGGCCCCAATCTCTGTGTGGAACTGTGTCAAAACCCTTCTTGCAGTCCAAGAAAGGCAATCAACCCACCCCTCCTCTCTTGTCTGACTGCTCTGTCACATGTCATAGAACTCCAGTAGTTTGTGAGCACTGGATTTTCCCGCCCTGAAACCCTGTTGGCTGCTTGTTGATGGATCATCCTTTCTAGGTGTTCCACCACACCTTCGCCTGATAATCTTCTCATGATTTTTGCTACATACATTGTCCAGTGACACTGTCTGTAGTTTAATGCTTCATGTCTGTCTCCGTTTTTTTAAAGAGTGGGACACATTGGCTGGTCTTCCATGCCTCAAGGCAATCTGCTCGCCCCTGTTTCGATAGATGTATTGAATAGTTGTTGTTAGGGGTACACATAGCGCCTCTGCCCCTCTCTCAATACCCATGGGGAGATGATTCTGGCCCCATTGCTTTGAGGTATCTAGCTCACCTCAGAAAAGCCTCTTCAACTTCTTCCGCGGTTGAGTGCACTGTGTCCCACATTTGGTGGTGTGGCCCAACCTCTCCTCTTTCTGGAGTCCCCTTCGTCTCCTCTGGAACACTTCTTTGAATCCTTGTTGACTTCTCCTTCACATACTTCACGGTTCATTTCTTGTTGTCTCTCCTCCTTCCCTCCTTTAGCCAGATACCTGGTCCTTGACTGTTGGTTTTCCCCCTCCTGATGTGCTGTACAACATTTTCGGGTCAGATTTGGCGTTCGCTGCTATGTCATTTTCATATTGTCTTTGGGCCTCCCTTCGTATCTGTGCATATTCGTTTCTAGCTCTACGCTGTTTTCTCCTTATTCTCCTGTGTGTGCGTGTGCGTGTGTGTGTGTGTGTGTGTGCGTTTGTGGGTGTGTGTGTGTGTGTGTGTGTGTGTGTTGTTGTGGGTGTGGTGTCTGTGTTTGTCCTGTGTAACTCACCTAGTTTACTCACCTAGTTGAGATTGCAGGGGTCGATCCGAGCCCAGGCCCCACTCTTAAACTGGTCGCTACTCTAGGCCACTCCCCGGAACCGTGAGCTTTATCATACCTTCGCTTAGAGCTATGTATGGATCCTGCCTCCACTACAACGCTTCCCAAACAATTCGCACTTACTGCTACTCAGTGCTGAAGAAATGCTTCCTAACATCCCTGGATTCATCTGTATCTTCAACTTCCAACGTGTCCTCTTGTTACTGTGTCATATCCTCTGGTAATCATCCTGTTCTTGTCCACCTTGTCAAATTCCTCTCATAGTTTGTATGTCGTTGTCATGTCCCCCTATCTCTCCTGTCCTCCAGTGTCGTCAGGTTGAATTCCCTTAACCACTCCTCGTAGGGACATTACTTCTTAGCTCTGGGACTATCTTGTTGCAAACCTTGCACTTTCTCTAGTTTATTTACGTGCTTGCTAGGTGTGGGTTCCAAATTGGTGCCGCATACTCCAATATGGTCCCTAACGTACACGGTGTACAGGGTCCAGGAACGATTCCTTATTAAGATGTCGGAATGCGTCTGAGTTTCTAGGCGCCCATATGCTGCACAGTTATTTGATTGATGTGCGCTTCAGGATTGCCTGGTGTTATACTCGACCCCAAGATATTTTTCCTTGAGTGAGACAATTTTGTAGTCTCTGTCCCACCTAGACTGTACTTCCGTCTGCGGTTTCTTCTTTGCCCTTCCCCAATCTCATGACTTTTGCACTTGGTGGGATTGAACTCCAGGCGCCAAGTGCTGGACCAGTCTGCAGCGTCCGATCCCTTGAATTCTGCCAGTCTTCGATCGAGTGAATTCTTCTCATCAACTTCACGTCCATCGCAAAACAGGACACTCACAGAGTCTATGTCCTTCCTTCATGTCGTTCAACAAAAGCCAGAAAAAGCACTGGTCCTAGGACAGAACCCCTGGGGGACCCGCCGCTGGTCACAGAGGTTGTGGTTTGTGGTGTGGTGCGTATGTTGTGTTAAATATATGTGTATGTGTGTATATGTGTGCCGTTTGTGTGTGTGTGTGTGTGTGTGTGTTGTGTGTTACTCACCTAGTTTGAGGTTGCGGGTCGAGTCCCGAGCTCCCTGGCCCCGCTCTTCACTGATCGCTACTAGTCACACTCCCCTGAGCCGTGAGCTTTTATCGTTACCTCTGCTTAAAGCTATGTATGGATCCTGCCTCCACTATACATATCGCTTCCCAAACTATTCCACTTACTGACTACACTGTGGGGCTAAGAAATACTTCCTAACATCCCCTGTGATTCATCCTGTGTCTTTAGGCTTTCCAACTGTGTCCCCTTGTTACTGTGTTCCAATCTCTGGAACATCCCTTTTTTGTCCAACCTTGTTCAATCCTCTCAGTATTTTGTATGTCGTTATAATGTCCTCCCCCCTTGCTCCTGTCCTCCAGTGTCGTCCAGGTTGATTTCCCCTTAACCTCTTCCTCGTAGGACATACCTCTTAGCTCTGGGACTAGTCCCTTGTTTGCAAACCTTTGGCACTTCTCTAGTTTTCTTTACGTGCTTGGCTAGGTTGGGTCCCAAACTGGTGCCCCGCATTCTCCTATATGGGCCCTAACGAATAACGGTGTAACAGGGGCCTGAACGATTCCTTATTAAGATGTCGGAATGCTGTTCGAGGTTTGCTAGGCGCCCATATGCTGCAGCCAGTTATTTTGGTTGATGTGCGGCTTCACAGAGATTGTGCCTGGTGTTATACTCACCCCCAAGATCTTTTTCCTTGATGTGATGTTTGTAGCTCTGACCCCCTAGACTGTACTCCCGTCTGCGGCCCTTCTTTGCCCTTCCCCAATCTTCATGACTTTGCACTTGGTTGGGATTGACTCCAGGAGGCCATTGCTGGGACCAGTTTCTGCACCTGTCCACTCCTTGTAGTTCTGCCTGGTCTTTCGATCGAGGTATTCATCTCATGCAACTTCACGTCATCTGCAACAGGTACAACCTCAAGTCTATTTCCATCCGTCATGTCGTTCACAAATACCAGAAACAGCACTGGTCCTAAGGACTGACCCCTGCGGGACCCCCTGGTCACAGGTGCCCACTCTGGACAACCCTCGCCACGTACCATGACTCGCTGCTGCTTCCTGACAAGTATCCCTGATCCATTGTTGTGCATTCCCGTTATCCCTGCTTGGTCCTCCAGTTTTTGCACCAATCTCTTGTGTGGAACTGTGTCAAACGCCTTCTTGCAGTCCAAGAAAATGCAATCCACACCTACCCTCTCTCCCTCTCTCTTGTCTTACTGCTGTGTCACCATGTCAAGAACTCCATAGGGTTTGTGGACACGGAATTCCAGCCCCGTCCCCCTGACACCTGCTGCTGCTGTTGATGAATCATTTCCTTTCTAGGTGTTCAACCCACTCTTCTCCTGATAATCTTTCTTTTTTTCCATGATTTTTGCATACTAACATGTCAGTGACACGCTGTTAGTTTAATGCTTCAATGTCTGTCTCCTTTTTAAAAGATTGGGACTAACATTAGCTGTCTTCCATGCCTCAGGGCAATCTTCCCTGTTTCGATAATGTATTGAAAGTGTTTGTGTAGGGTACACATAGCCCTCTGCTCCCTCTCTCAATACCCATTGGGGAGATGTTATCTGGCCCCATTGCCTTTTGAGGTATCTAGCTCACTCAGAAGCCTCTTCACTTCTTCCTCGGTTGTTGTGCACTGTGTCCACCTTGGTGGTGGTGCCCCACCTCTCCGTCTTTCTGGAGTCCCTTCTGTCTCCTCTGTGAACACGGCTTTGAATCTCTGTTGAGTTCTTCACATACTTCCCGGTCATTTACTCCCCTGTTGTCTCTTCTCCTTACCTTCCCTTAGTAGCCTGATACCTGGTTCCTTGACTGTTGTTTTCCTCCGATGTGGCCCTGTACAACATTTCGGGTCAGATTTGGCTTCTCGCTGCTATGTCATTTTCATATTGTCTTTGGAGGGCCTCCCTTCGTAACTCGGTGCTTATCATTTTCGGGCTCTACACTGTCTCGCTTATTCTCCTGGGTCCTTTGTGCCTTCTATATTTCTTCCATTCCAGCACACATGGTTTTTGCCTCCCTGCATCCTTTGGGTAAACCAGGGCTCAACCTGCTTTTTTCATTACTCCTGTTAACCCCTTGGGTACAACCCTCTCCTCAGCCCCTTGCATTTAATTGCTACTTATTATTCCATCACTCATTACTGGTTTCCCTGCCAGTTCTCTGTCCCACTGAACCCCGTTCAGGTAGTTCCTCATTCCTGTGTAGTCCCCTTTCTTGTAGTTTGGCTTCATTCGTCCTGCCTTCCTGCTTCTTCTTCTCCTCCACTTGTAGCTCTCTGTGTAGTCGAAGCTTACAAACCACTGTTCACTGGCCCCAAGGGGTCTTTCATATGTGTATGTCCTGCATACTGCACTAACTGAAGGTGAATACTAAGTCAAGCCTTGCTGGTTCATCCTCTCCTCTCTCGTCTTGTGTGATCCCTTACGTGTGGTACATAGTTCTCCAGTACCACCTCCATCATCAGCCCTCCAGGGGGAGTAACTTGGCCCCCATGGTGGGTCCAAGTATCCTCCCCCAAATCTATCTCCTTGTGTTAAAGTCGGTGTGTGTGTGTGTGTGTGTGGGTGTGTGTGTGTGTGTGTGTATGTGTGTGTGTGTGTGTGTGTGTGTGTATGTGTGTGTGTGTGTATTGGTGTGGTTGTGTTACTCACCTAATTGTACTCACTAATTGTGGTTGCAGGGGTCGAGACTCAGCTCCTGGCCCCCCCTCTTCGCTGATCGCTACTAGTCTCTCCCGCGCTGCTTCCTGAGCTTTGTCCATAACCTCTTCTTAAACTATGTATGGTCCTGCCTCCTCTACTTCACTTGCTAGCTATTCCACTTCCTGATGACTCTATGACTGAAGAAATACTTCCTAACGTCCCTGTGACTCGTCCAGTCTTCAGCTTACAATGTGACCCCGTGTTTCTGTGTCCCCCCTCTCTGGAACATCCTATCTCTGGTCGCACCCCCACACCCCCACCCTCCTCCCCCCACCCCACCTTGTCTATTCCCCGCAGTATCTTGTATGTCGTTATCATATCTCTTCCCTACCCGTCTGTCTTCCAGTGTCGTCAGTTGTCCCGATTCCCCTCAAACCTTCCCTCGTACGACATTCCCCTGATCTTCTGGGACTAGCCTTGTTGCCACCCTTGTACTTCTTCTCTAACTTCCTGACGTGCTGCCAGGTGTGGGTTCCAGCGGTGCATGCATATCTCCCAGTAATGGGCCTAACATACACAGTGTACTGTGTCTTGAACGATCCTTATTAAGGGTATCGGAACGCTATTCTCAGGTTGTGCCAGCGCGCCCTAGCTGCAAGCAGTTATTTGGTTGACGTGGTGCCTCCGGTGACGTGCTTCGGTGTTATGGTCACCCCAAGGTCTTTCTCCCTGAGTGAGGTCTGTATCTTTGTCCACCTAGCCTATACTCTGTTCTGCCGGTCTTCTTTGCCCCCCTCAATCTTCCAATGACTTTGCATTTGGCATGTTGAATTCGAGAAGCCAGTTCTGGACCACATGTCCCAGCCTGTCCCGGTCTCTTTGCAGTCACTGCCTCATCCTCATCCGATTTAATTCTTCTCAATTCAATCACATCATCTGCGAATCGGGATACTTCAGAGTCCAATTCCTCCATCATGTTGTTCGCCATATATCCATAAAATAGCACTGGTCCTTGAACTGACCCCTGTGGGACCCCGCTCGTCACAGGCGCCCACTGTGATACCTCCCTCACGTACCATGAACTCGTTTCTGTACCCCCGTCGGCCTGTCAGGAAATTCCCTGGGTGTGGTAGTGGGTGGTGCGTGTGTGTGTGTGGGTGTGTGGTGTTGGTGGGTTTGGTTGTGTGTGTTGGTGTGTTGTGTGTGTGTTCGTGGGTGGGTGTGTTGTATGTGTGGGTTGTGTGGTGTGTGTGTGCGTGAGCGTGAGTGAGGGGGTGTGTGTGTACGCACCGAATTGTGGTTTCAGGGGCGAAGAACCTCTCCTGGCCGCCCCGCCTCTTCACTAACCGGCTACTGGGGCATCCATCTTCCCTGTGCCATTAGCTTTAATTATACCTTCTCTTAAAGCTATGGTATAGTTCCTGACTCCACTAACATCGTGTTGCCAGCCTGTTCCACTTTCTAACGACTCTGGTGGCTGAAGAAGCTACTTCCTAACATCCCTTTGGCTCATGTGAGTCTTCAGCTTCCAATTGGAACCCTTGTATCTATGCCCCATCTCTGGGAACAACGCTGTCGCTCGTTCACCCGGTCCTATTCCCCCCACGCAGTGTTTTGAATGTACATCATTCTAACCTGGACCCTCCTGTCCTCCGAAGCTGTCATGCGATTTCCCTTAATCTTTTATCGTAGACATACCCCTTAGCTCTGGAACTAGCCTTGTAACCAACCTTGGCACTTTCTCTTCTCTAATTCCATGACGTGGTTTGACCAGGTGTGTTCCAAACTGGTGCTGCGTACTCCAGTATGGGTCTGACAGACACAGTGTATAAAGTCTTGAAACGATTACCTTACAAGGTACCGGAACGCTATTCTACAAGATTTGCAAGACGCCCATATGTCACAGCATTATCTGGCGACGTTACTCCGGTATTATATCTCACCCCAAATCCTTTTCTCTCCTTGAGAGATGGTTTGCAGCCGTCGGCCTTCTAGCCTATAATCTGTCTGCAAGTCATCTTTGCACTTCTCCTCCGATCTTCATGACTTGGCATTTGGTGGGGTTAATTCTAGGAGGCAGTTGCCTTGACACACGTCCAGCCTGTTCCAGGGCGCCTTGTAGACCTGTCTGGGCCCCGTCTAATTTAATCCCCTCATAACTTCACATCATCTGCAAACAGGTGACAACTTCGGACTCCATCCCTTCCGTCATGTCCGTCACATACACCAATATTAGCACTGGACCCCCAGACTTACCCCTTGGGGCCACACACACAAGTCCACAGACGCCACTGTGATACCTCAGCACAGACCTTGACCGCTGTTCCTCCCTGTTAGGTATTCTTTATCCATCAGTACCCTTCCTGGTTATATGTGCCTGATACCTCAGCTTCTGTCTAATCTCTTGCGAGAACTGTGTCGAAGAGGCTTCCTGCAGTCCAAGAAAATGCAATCAACCCACCCCTCCCCTCTCATTTCTTACTCTAATTACCTTTCATGAATTCTAGAAAGGTTTGTGACACAGGAATTTTGCATTCCATGAATCGTGTTGCGGTCATTTATAACCTTGTTCCCCTAAAGGTGCTCCACCACATGCCTCCTCCTCATAATTCTCTCCATAAACTTTCCATACTATACACGTCAGTGACACTGGTTCTATATTTGGTTGCCTCTTTTCTGTCTCCTTTCTTAAAGATTGGGACTACATTTGCCATCTTTCCCATACCTCAGTAGTTCCCCAATTTCAAGGATTGAGTTGAAGATTGTGGTTATGCACCACAAGTGTCTCTGCTCCCTCTCTAATGAGCCCACGGAGAGATGTTGTCCGGTCCACCGCCTTTTGAGGTACAAGGACACTTAGGACTTCTTCACCTCCTCCTGAGTTGTTGTATTCAGCCAGCACTTGTGGGTAATGTATATTCCCTTTGTTGGTGTACCCACTGTTTTTTGTCTTCCCAGTGTCCCTTCTGCTTTCCACTGAAAATACTTCCTGAAATCTCATGTTGAGCTTCACACATACCTCTTGATTGCGTCTTGTGAGCTTCCCACCGTCTTTACTCGCCCTGATTACCTGGTCCTTGAATGTTGTCTTCCTCATGTGCTGTTAAAGCATTTCCGGCTCAGAACTCGACTTCGATGCTAACGTCGATTTCGGTACGGCCGCTGTGTGTGTGTATATTGTGTGTACTCTCCAGTTTGACTCACCTAGTTGAGGGTGCAGGGTCGAGTCACGAGCCCTGCCTGGGCCCCGCCTCTTCACTGATCGCTAATAGGTCACCCCCTCCCCTGAACCGTGAGCTTTATCATACCTATGCTTAAAGCCATGTATGGAGCCCTGCCTTCCACACTACTTCGCTTCCCAAACTATTCCACTTCCTGACTACCTCTGTGGCTGAAGAAATACTTTCCTAACATCCCTGTGATTCAATGAGTCCCTCAAACTTCCAAACTGTGTCCCTCGTGTTGTCTGTGTCCCATCTCTGGAACATCCTGGTCCTTTGTCCACCTGGTCAATTCTCTCGGTATTTGTAATGTCGTTATCATGTCCCCCTATCTCTCCTGTCTTCCAGTGTCCGTCAGGTGAATTCCCTTAACCTCTCCTCGAAGGGCATACCTCTTAGCTCTGGAGACTAATCTTGTAGCAACCTTTTGCACTTTCCTCTAGTTTCTCACGTGCTTGGCTAGGTGTGGTATCCAAACTGGTGCCGCATACTCCAATATGGGCCGAACGTACACGGTGTACAGGGTCCTGAATGATTTCCTTATTAAGATGTTCGAATGCTGTTTCTGAGGTTTTCCAGCGCCCATAATGCTGCAGCAGTTATTTGTTTGATGTGCGCTTCAGGAGATGTGCCCTGGTGTTATACTCCCCCAAGCGATCTTTTTTCGTCGAGTGAGGTTTGTATTCTCTGGCCTCCTAGCCTATAATCTGTCTGCAGTCTTCTTTGCACTTCTCCGATCTTCATGACTTTGCATTTGGTGGGGTTAAATTCTAGGAGCCAGTTGCTGGAGCACACGTCCAGCCTGTCCAGGTCTCTTTGTAGACCTGTCTGGGCCACATCTAATTTAATTCTCCTCATTAACTTCACATCATCTGCAAACAGGTACACTTCTGACTCCATCCCTTCCGTCATGTCGTTCACATACACCAATAATAGCACTGGACCCAGGACTGACCCCTATGAAGCCACACTAGTCACAGGCGCCCACTGTGATACCTCATCACAGACCTTGACTCGCTGTTGCCTCCCTGTTAGGTATTCTTTGATCCATTGCAGTACCCTTCCTGTTATATGTGCCTGATCCTCTAGCTTCTGTTCTAATCTCTTGTGAGGAACTGTGTCGAAGGCCTTCCTGCAGTCCAAGAAAATGCAATCAACCCACCCCTCCCTCTCATTTCTTACTTTATTTACCTTGTCATGAATTCTAGTAGGTTTGTGACACAGGACTTGCATTTCATGAATCTGTGTTGCTGTCATTTATAACCTTGTTCCCCTACAGGTGCTCCACCACTCTCCTCCTCATAATCTTCTCCATAACTTTCCATACTATACACGTCAGTGACACTGGTCTATAGTTTGGTGCCTCTTTTCTGTCTCCTTTCTTAAAGATTGGGACTACATTTGCCACTTCCATCCCTTTCAGGAATTTTCCCCAATTTCAAGGATGAGTTGAAGATTGTGGTTAGTGGCACACACAGTGTCTCTGCTCCCTCTCTAATGACCCACGGAGAGATGTTGTCCGGTCCCACCGCCTTTGAGGTATCAAGGACACTTAGGAGCTTCTTCACCTCCTCCTGAGTTGTGTGTATTTCATCCAACACTAGTTGGTATATCCCTTGTTGGTGTACCTCACTGTTTTGTCTTCCCAGTGTCCCTTCTGCTTCCACTGTAAATACTTCCTGAAATCTCATGTTGAGCTTCTCACATACCTCTTGGTTGCTTCTTGTGAGCTTCCCACCTTCTTTACTCAGCCTGATTACCTGGTCCTTGACTGTTGTCTTCCTCATGTGGCTGTAAAGCAATTTCGGCTCAGACTTGACTTTCGATGCTACGTCAATTTCGTACTGCCGCTGTGTCTGTGTGTGTATATGTGTGTGTACTCACCTAGTTGTACTCACCTAGTTGAGGTTGCAGGGGTCGAGTCCGAGCTCCTGGCCCCGCCTCTTCACTGATCGCTACTAGGTCACTCTCCCTGAACCGTGAGCTTTATCATCCCTTTGCTTAAACCCAAATTGGACCCTCCCTCCACTACACGTTCCCAAACTATTCCAAATCCGATATCTGTGGCTAAAGAAATACTTCCTAACACCCCTGTGATTCAAATGAGTTTTCAACTTCCAACTTGTCCCCTTGTTGCTGGTCCCATCCTGGAACACCCGTTTTTTGCCCACCTTTAAATTCCTCCGGTATTTTGTATGTCGTTATCATGCCCCTCCTATCTTCCTTCTTCCCAGTGTCGTCGGTTGTTTCCCCTAACCTTTCCCCTCGGGGGGCATACCTCTTACTCGGGGGACTTTCTTGTTGAAAACCCTTTTGAAAACCTTTTTTTTTTTACGGCAGGGCTGGGTTGGGGGTTCCAAATGGGGCCCATACCCAATATGGGCCTAAGTACACGGTGTGCGGGCCAAAACGATTCCTTATTAAATGGGGGAATGCTGTTCTGGGGTTTGCGGGCCCCCCATATGCTGCAGCAGTTTTGGTTGATGTGCGCTTCAGGAAGGGCCGGGTGTTTACTCACCCCAAGATCTTTTTCCTTGAGTGGGGTTTGTAGTCTTGCCCCCAGACTGACTCCGCTGCGGTCTTCTTTCCCCTTTCCCCCAATCTTCTGATTTTGCACTTGGGGGGGTTTGAACCCAGTACCCAAATTGCTGACCAGTCGCACCTGCCCAGACCCCTTTGTATTCTCCGGTCTTCGATCAAATGAATTTTTCTCATCAACTTCACGTAGTCTGCAAACGGGACACTTCGGTTCTATTCCCCCCGTCATGTCGTTCACAAATACCAAACACAGGGGCCCTAGGCTGACCCCTGGGGCACCCCGCTGGTCAAGGTGCCCACTTGACACCTTGCCACGACCATGACTCGCTGCGTCTTCCGAAAAATTTTCCCCCTGACCCTTGTAGTGCCTTCACTGTTATCCCTGCTTGGCCCCCAGTTTTTGCACTAACTCTTGTGTGAACTTGCCAAACACCTTCTTGCAGTAAGAATATGCAATCCACCCACCTCTCCCTTCCCCTCTTGTCTTACGCTGTCACCATGCATAGAACTCCAGTAGGTTTGGACACAAATTTTCCCCCCCCGAAACCATTTGGTGCTGTTGAGATCATTTCCTTTTTAATTTCCACCACTGTCCCTGATAACTTCTCCATGTTTTGCATATTTACTTCATGACACGGGCTGTAGTTTGTGCTTCATGTCTGTCTCCTTTTTTAAAGTTTTGGGGCACATTTGCTGTTTCCATGCCTCAGCAATCTCCCTTTTCGATGATTATTGAATAAAATGTTAGGGGGACACATACACCCCTGCCCCCTCTCAGGACCCATGGGGGGAAGTTATCTGGCCCCAATGGCCTTTGAGGTATCTAGCTCAAATCAGAAAACCTCTTCACTTCTTCCTCGGGTTTGTTCACTGTGCCCAGCACTTGGGGTGTATCCCACCCTCTCCGTCTTTTTGGACCCCCTTTTGTTCCCCCGGAATCTTATTGAGTTCCTCAATACTTCACGGTTATTTTTGTTTTCTCCCTCCCCTCTTTAGCCTGATTACCTGGTCCTTGACTGTTGTTTTCCTCCTGATGTGGCTGTATAACAGTTTAGGGACAGATTTGGCTTTCGCTGCTATGTCGTTTTCATATTGTCGTTGGGCCTCCCTTCTTGTCTGAGCATATTCATTTCTGGCTCTATGACTTCTCTCCTTATTCTCCTGGGTCCTTTGCCTTCTATATTTCTTTCATTCCCTAGCACACTTGGTTTTTGCCTCCCTGCACCTTTAGGTGAACCATGGGTTCATCCTGGCTTTTACATTATTGCTGTTACCCTTGGGTACAAACCTCTCCTCAGCCTCCTTGCATATTGTTGCTACATATTTCATCATCTCATTAACTGGTTTCCCTGCCAGTTCTCTGTCCCACTGAACCCCGTTCAGGAAGTTAGTCATTTCCGTGTAGTCCCCTTTATGTAGTTTGGCTTCATTCGTCCTGACCTTCCTGCTTCCCACTCCACTTGTAACTCTACTGTGCATTCGAAGCTTAAAACCACATGATCGCTGGCCCCAAGGGGTCTTTCATATGTGATGTCCTCGATATCTGCACTACTCAAGGTAAATACTAAGTCCAGTCTTGCTCGTTCATCCTCTCCTCTTTCTCTTGGAGTGTCCCTTACGTGTTGGTACATGACGTTTTCCAGTACCACCTCCATCTTCTTAGCCCTCCATGTATCTTGGCCCCCATGGCTCCCATTACCTCTCCTGATGTCATCCAGACGGCTAACAATATCCTTCATCCCAGCCCCAGGAAAACACTCTCTGCCTCCTTCTCCTATCCTTCAAGCAGAAAGCCCTATCCATGTACTTAATCTGGCTATCCCCAACAACAACAATGTTTTTACCTTCCTTGGCGACGTCCGTCGTGATGTTCCCAGTAGTCGACTCACATTCGTTAGGTAGCACTACACCTTCACTTGTGGAATTCGTCAAGACGTTCTGATGGTTTTCGTTGGGGTTTCTAGAGGTGTCTCACTCACGTCAGCCAATGGTTCCATGGTGCTCTTTGTGACATTCCTAGTAGAACACCCACATCCGTCAGGTAGCACCGAAAATGGGTTGGAAGTTTCCACAGTAGTCTTCTGGGTCCTCGTTGTTTCTGCCTCTCCAACAGTCTTCTTGATCCTCAGCTTGGTTCCATGTTGCCCGGCCACTGACCAAGCTTCTCTCTTAACCTGTGGACTCACAACAGGAGGATTACTTCGAATCCTCTTGTTCTCCTCCGTTAATCGCCTCAAGACCTTATTAATATCCCCTTTATTAATTCCCATCTTCCAGTTATACACTTCGATCATGTCTCCCTTCATTCTTCGTCTAACAAGTGAATGTAATTTAAGAGTCTTCAATCTTTCTTCATAAGGAAGATTTCTAATGTTATGTATTAATTTAGTCATTCTACGCTGAATCTTTTCTAACGAATTTATTAACGAATTTTTTTCTAACGAATCTCACTATCTCATCAACCTTCATCATCCTTCCATCTTACTCATCTCATCCAGCCTTTATCATCCTTCCATCTCACTCATCTCATCCAACCTTCATTGTCCTTCAGTCCCACTCACCTCCTTCCTTCTCTTTCCATCCCATAAGCCTAATGGGACCTGTTTCTTTTACCCCCTCACTTCTAACCCTCCTCCTTTATTTCAAGTTACTTCTTCCATCCAACTCACCTGTTGCTATTTTTCTCCTCCCACTCTCCCCACTTCCTCTCACTCACTCCTTCATCTTTCCTACCCATCTTTCGTCTCACTCACCTTCATCCACCCAATCCTCTCCCACCACCTTTCACCCCCTCCTTCCATTACACTCAACTCCCACTTTCTGTTACTTCCACTAAACTGCTTCACCTCGTTCTACACTCTCCAGACGCTGCAGCTTTACGAGAGTTGGAAGCACCTGGTCAGAGGGAAGCATTCTGAAACTTCTTTTCCTGCTCCGCAAAAAAAAAAAACTAATATCGAAAAACTGCAGACACAAACTCACACACACACACAACACACACACACACACACAACACACACACACACACACACACACACACACACACACACACACACCACACACACACACACACACACACACACACACAGGCCTAGTGTCTAATCGACATGTGCCTAGGACAAAATGGTAACTAACAGTGAGATTGACTGGGAAAACCTGGAGCCCCATGGGGGTCCCGAAACATGGAGAGCCAAGATGATGGATGTGGTACTGGAAAACCTCATGCATCAACATGTTAGAGACAGTACCAGAGAGAGAGGAGAGGATGAACCAGCAAGGCTGGACCTTGTATTCACCTTGAGCAGTTCGGACATCGAGGGTATCATGTATGAAAGGCCCGTGGGAGCTAGTGATCATGTGGTTCTGTGCTTCGACTACATAGTTGAGCTCCAAGTGGAGAGAGTAGCAGGAATAGGCTGGGAAAAACCAAACTACAAAAGGGGGAACTACTCAGGCATGAGGAACTTCCTTCAAGACATTCAGTGGGAGAGGGAACTGACAGGAAAACCAGTACAAGAAATAATGGACTATGTGGCAACAAAATTCAAGGAGGCAGAGGAGAGGTTTGTTCCCAAGGGAAACAGAAATAATGGGAAGAACAGAACGAGTCCTTGGTTCACCCAAAGGTGTAGGGAGGCAAAAACTAGGTGTACTAGAGAATGGAAAAGGTACAGAAGACAGAGAACTCAGGAAAATAAAGAAATCAGCCGAAGAGCCAGAAACGAATATGCACAGATAAGAAGGGAGGCTCAGAGACAATATGAAAATGACATAGCATCAAAAGCAAAGACTGACCCGAAGCTGTTGTACAGCCACATCAGGAGGAAAACAACAGTCAAGGACCAGGTAATCAGACTGAGGAAGGGTGATGGGGAATTCACAAGAAACGACCAAGAGGTATGTCAGGAGCTCAACACAAGATTTAAAGAGGTATTTACAGTGGAAACCAGTAGGACTCCAGGAAATCAGAACAGGGGGGCACACCAGCAAGTGCTGGATGAGGAACATATAACCAAGGAGGAGGTGAAGAAGCTGCTATGCGAACTTGACACCTCAAAGGCGGTGGGACCAGACAACATCTCTCCATGGATCCTTAAAGAGGGAGCAGAGATATTGTGTGATCCATTAACAAAGATCTTCAACACATCATTTGAAACTGGGCAACTCCCTGAGGTATGGAAAATGGCAAATGTAATCCCAATTTTTAAAAAGGGAGACAGACATGAGGCACTAAACTATAGACCTGTATCACTAACGTGTATAGTATGCAAGGTCATGGAGAAGATCATCAGGAGGAGAGTGGTGAAGCACCTGGAAAGAAAGAAGTGTATAAATGACAACCAGCACGGTTTCAGGGAAGGAAAATCCTGTGTCACAAACCTACTAGAGTTTTATGACAAGGTGACAGAAGTAAGACAAGAGAGAGAGGGGTGGATCGACTGAATATTTTGGGACTGCAAGAAGGCCTTCGACACAGTTCCTCACAAGAGGATCCTGCAAAAGCTAGAGGACCAGGCACACATAACAGGAAAGGCACTGCAATGGATCAGAGAATATCCGACAGGGAAGCAACAACGAGTCATGGTACGCGACAAGGTGTCAGAGTGGGCGCCTGTGACAAGTGGGGTTCCATAGGGGTCAGTCCTAGGACCTGTGCTGTTCTTGGTATATGTGAACGACATAACGGACGGGATAGACTCAGAAGTGTCCTTGTTTGCAGATGATGAGAAGTTAATGAGAAGAATCAAATCGGATGAGAATCAGGCAGGACTACAAAGAGACCTGGACAGGCTACAAGCTTGGTCCAGCAACTGGCTCCTTGAATTTAACCCTGCCAAATGCAAAGTCTTGAAGATTGGGGAAGGGCAAAGAAGACCGCACACACAATATAGTTCAGATGGCCAAAGACTGCAAACCTCACTCAAGGAAAAAGATCTGGGGGTGAGTATAACACCGAGCATATCTCCTGAGGTGCACATCAATCAGATAACTGCTGCAGCATACGGGCGCCTTGCAAACCTACGGATAGCGTTCCGATACCTTAGTAAGGATTCGTTTAAGACTGTATACCATTTACGTCAGGCCCATACTGGAGTATGCAGCACCAGTTTGGAATCCACCCCTAGTCAAGCACGTCAAGAAATTAGAGAAAGTGCAAAGGTTTGCAACAAGACTAGTCCCAGAGCTACGGGGATTGTCCTACGAAGAAAAGTTGAGGGAAATCGGCCTGACGACACTGGAGGACAGAAGGGTCAGGGGAGACATGATAACGACATAAAATACTGCGCGGAATGGACAAGGTGGACAAAGACGGGATGTTCCAGAGAAGGGACACAGACACAAGAGGTCACAATTGGAAGTTGAAGACTCAGATGAATCAAAGGGATGTTAGGAAGTATTTCTTCAGTCATAGAGTAGTCAAGCCGTGGAATAGCCTAGAAAGTGGAGGCGGGAACCATACATAGTTTCAAGGCGAGGTATGATAAAGCTCATGGGGCAGGGAGAGAGAGGACCTAGTAGCAATCAGCGAAGAGGCGGGGCCAGGAGCTGTGACTCGACCCCTGCAACCACAAATAGGTGAGTACAAATAGGTGAGTACACACACACACACACACACACACACACACACACACACAAACACACACACACACACACACACACACACACACACACACTACCTGAGAAATGGAAGACAGCTAATGTAGTCCCCATATTTAAGAAAGGAAACAGAAACGAGGCACTAAACTACAGACCTGTGTCTCTGGCATGCATTGTGTGCAAAGTCATGGAGAAGATTATCAGGAGGAGAGTGGTCGAACACCTGGAAAGGAACAAGATTATAAATGAAAACCAGCATGGGTTCATGGAAGGCAAATCTTGCATCACAAACCTCCTGGAGTTTTATGACAAGGTAACTGAAGTAAGACACGAGAGAGAGGGGTGGGTAGATTGCGTTTTCCTAGACTGCAGGAAGGCCTTTGGCACAGTTCCCCACAAGAGACTAGTGCAGAAGCTGGAGGATCAGGCGCACGTAAAAGGGAGGGTACTGCAATGGATAAGGGAATACCTGACAGGGAGGCAGCAACGAGTCATGGTACGTGAAGATGTATCACAGTGGGCGCCTGTTACGAGCGGGCTCCCACAGGGGTCAGTTCTAGGACCAGTGCTATTTTTGATATATGTGAACGACATGATGGAAGGAATAGACTCTGAAGTGTCCCTGTTCGCAGATGACGTGAAGTTGATGAGAAGAATTAAATCGGACGAGGATGAGGCAGGACTGCAAAGAGACCTGGAGAGGCTGGACATGTGGTCCAGTAACTGGCTTCTCGAATTCAATCCAGCCAAATGCAAAGTCATGAAGATTGGGGAGGGGCAAAGAAGACCCCAGACAGAGTATAGGCTAGGTGGACGAAGACTACAGACCTCACTCAGGGAGAAAGACCTTGGGGTGACCATAACACCGAGCACATCGCCGGAGGCACACATCAACCAAATAACCGCTGCAGCATACGGGCGCTTGATAAACCTGAGAATAGCGTTCCGATACCTTAATAAGGAATCGTTCAAGACACTGTACACTGTGTATGTTAGGCCCATACTGGAGTATGCAGCACCAGTCCGGAATCCACACCTGGTCAAGCACGTCAAGAAGTTAGAGAAAGTACAAAGGTTTGCAACAAGGCTAGTCCCAGAGCTCAAGGGAATGTCGTACGAGGAAAGGTTAAGGGAAATCGGACTGACGACACTGGAGGACAGAAGGGTCAGGGGAAACATGATAACGACATACAAGATACTGCGGGGAATAGACAAGGTGGACAGAGATAGGATGTTCCAGAGAGGGGACACAGGGACAAGGGGTCACAACTGGAAGCTGAAGACTCAGACGAGACACAGGGACGTTAGGAAGTATTTCTTCAGTCATAGAGTTGTCAGCAAGTGGAATAGCCTAGCAAGTGAAGTAGTGGAGGCAGGAACCATACATAGTTTTAAGAAGAGGTATGACAAAGCTCAGGAAGCAGAGAGAGAGAGGACCCAGTAGCGATCAGTGAAGAGGAGGGGCCAGGAGCTGAGTCTCGAACCCTGCAACCACAATTAGGTGAGTACAATTAGGTGAGTACACACACACACACACACACACACACACACACACACACACACACACACACATTGCAATGGATCAGAGAATACCTGACAGGGAACAACAGCGAGTTATGGTACGTGACGAGGTGTCAGAACGGGCGCCTGTGACAAGCAGGGTACCACAGGAGTCAGTCCTAGGACCAGTGCTGTTTCTGGTATATGTGAATGATATGACGGAAGGGATAGACTCAAAGGTGTCCCTGTCTGCAGTTGATGTGAAGCTTATTAGGAGAATTCATTCAGGCGAGGAACAGCCAGGACTTCAAAGTGATCTGGACAGGCTGCAAGCCTCTTCCAGCAAATGGCTCCTAGAGTTTAACTAAACCAAATGCATAGTCATGAACATCGGGGAAGGGCAAAGCATACAGCGGACAGAGTGAAGTATAGAGGGCCAAAAGCTGCAAACCTCACTCAAGGAAATGGATTGTGGGGTGAGTATAATACCGAGCACATCTTCTGAAGTGCACATCAACCAAACAACTGCTGCAACATTTGGGCGATTAGCAAACCTAAGAATAGCGTTCCGGCCCCTCAGTAAGGAATCATTCAGGACTCTGTATACAGTGTACATAAGGCCCATGCTGGAGTATGAAGCACCAGTCTGGAACCCACACTTGGTCAAGCACGTCAAGAAATAAGAGAACGTGCGATGGTTTGCAACGAGGCAAGTCCCGGAGCTAAGGGATTAAGGGAAAATCGACCTGATGTCGATGGAGGATAGGAGAGAGAGGGAGGGACATGTTAACAACGTATAAAACGCTGGGTGGAATCGACAATGTGGACACAGACAGGATGTTCCAAAGATGGAGCACAGCAACAAGGGGTCACAACTGGAAGTTGAAGACTCAGAAAAGTCACAGGGATATTAGGAAGTATTTCTTCAGTCATACAGTTGTCAGGATGTGGAACAGTCTGGAGAGTGGTGTAGTGAAGGCAAGATCCATACATAGATTTAAGAAGATGTACGGCAAAGTCTCAGAGAGCAGGGAGAGAGTGAACCTAGTGGCGACCAGTGACGAGACGGGGCCAGGAGCTATGAATCGACCCCTGCAACCACAATTAGGTGATTACACACACACACACACACACACACACACACACACACACACACAACACACACACACCACACACACGCACACGAAGTGTTAGGCATCTGCCGCGACTTGATGTGATTTCTTAAGCGCTTAAGCAGAGTAAGTGGCCCATTGAAACTCAAAGTGAGGCAGTTATCTATAAGCAATAATGGAGGTGACAAAGACTGGAAGGTTTAGAGTGAAACATAGAAAAGCTCAATATCTGATTTACTTTTGAAATTATTATGTAAGACGGCGCCTCGTGAAGGTGGAGGCACTTCAAATAGGCAACCAAACTCCATAACAGTTGTTTGCTGGAGCAATCTAGCTTCTCTGAATATTTTATTCTACTGGCAAATAGGGCAATTAAACCTTATAAGGATAATGGATTTTGTTACCATAACTGTGTAAAACTGCATTATAATATCATCCGTATATTTAACAATGCAAAATACGGAAGAATTGCAGTTGGCCTACTGGTCCATGCTGGGCAGGATCGAAAATCGTAAGAAATAAAGTTTCCACTCACTTAACCCAATAGCGTCATGGGGATAGAGTGTTAATGATGCTTAAGTATTCATAAGGGTGGCAGAGTAACGATGATAGTGGAACAGGGAGTTGTGATAATAATGACTCCAGATCACATGTCTCAGTTTTCATTCATGTACTTTACTTTTATCAGTACTAACTAAGGATGTAAACACCTCACAAGTCTGAGGACTGCAACACCTAAAACGTAACTTTCCAATTCTTTTTCTGCTTTTTGTATTCATTTTTAGTATTAGATTGAAAAAATACTGGTTAGCAAAATATCTTTATAAAACGACAATAAATTTTGTAAAGAAAATTTGTTATGAACGAATATATCAGTAATAAGGCCAGGAGTAGAAGTTATTAAATGAAGTTACCAATTATTCACTTAAATCCACCTAACCAAAGAGGTTCATATATATCCAATAACCAGAAACAGATAGTCTGTTCACCATTAACATTTATCACTAGTCACCTTTATCATCACTACTCCACATTACCCATTAAGACTCACTCACCTTTAACTCTCTTCACTACACAATTATTGCTGCAGGTTTACAGATAAATCCCACACCATCGTTGCTATAGCGTACTCTAGCAAGATTAGTGTTAAGAGATCGTGCAATTGTTATTATAGATTGCTTACTTGAGAATGTAGGCTGAAGATTAGACACCAGGATTTAGAACTGGAGATTAATGGATTGGTTTTGATTAGAGATTTGCTATTATATTTAAGGATATAGGAATTAGGGATTAGATAGCAGTGTTGGAAGATTTGAGACTATTTATTGAAGAATAAAGATTTGGGATTAGAAATTAGATATTAAGGACTGCAGAGCAAGATTAAGGTTCGAGATTAGAGATTAAATTAATGGAAGTTTCTGTTACACTGGAGAGCTAAGATTATAGAACAGTTTACAGATATTTGATTGATGACTGGAGATTGCTGATGTGAGATTTAAGGTGAAAGAGCCAAGTATAGAGATTTACTCTTGGAGATTGGAAGTTACAGAACATGGACGGAGTTGAAATGTAAAGGAATTTTTGCTCGTGTAACTGAGATCAGAGATTATAGACCAAGAATTACGGATCTGGGATGGGAGATTTGAGATATGAGATTGGAAGTGAGAGATTTGAGCTTAGAGTATAAAGAATAAGGTTTACTGATATATATATATATATATATTTATATATATATATATATATATATATATTATATATATATATATATATATATATATATATATATATATATTTATATATATATATATATATATATAATATATATATATATTTTTTTTTTTTTTTTATTTATTATCACACTGGCCGATTCTCACCAAGGCAGGGTGGCCCGAAAAGAAAAACTTTCACCATCATTCACTCCATCACTGTCTTGCCAGAAGGGTGCTTTACACTACAGTTTTTAAACTGCAACATTAACACCCCTCCTTCAGAGTGCAGGCACTGTACTTCCCATCTCCAGGACTCAAGTCCGGCCTGCCGGTTTCCCTGAATCCCTTCAGAAATGTTACTTTGCTCACACTCCAACAGCACGTCAAGTATTAAAAACCATTTGTCTCCATTCACTCCTATCAAACACGCTCACGCATGCCTGCTGGAAGTCCAAGCCCTCGCACACAAAACCTCCTTTACCCCTCCCTCCAACCTTCCTAGGCCGACCCCTACCCCGCCTTCCTTCCACTACAGACTGATTACACTCTTGAAGTCATTCTGTTTCGCTCCATTCTCTCTACATGTTCGAACCACCTCAACAACCCTTCCTCAGCCCTCTGGACAACGTTTTGGTAATCCCGCACCTCCTCCTAACTTCCAAACACGAATTCTCTGCATTATATTCACACCACACATTGCCTCAGACATGACATCTCCACTGCCTCCAGCCTTCTCTCGCTGCACATTCATCACCCACGCTTCACACCCATATAAGAGCGTTGGTAAAACTATACTCTCATACATTCCCCTCTTTGCCTCCAAGGACAAAGTTCTTTGTCTCCACAGACTCCTAAGTGCACCACTCACTCTTTTTCCCTCATCAATCTATGATTTCACTCATCTTCATAGACCCATCCGCTGACACGTCCACTCCAAATATCTGAATATATATATTATATATTATATAAATACTATATTAATTATTCATATCTAATCTATATATATTATATATATATATATATATATATATATTATTAATATAATTTTAATTTTTTTTTCATACACACGCGATTCATCACCAAGGCGGGTGGCCGAAAAGAAAAACTTTCACCATCATTCACTCCATCACTGTCTTGCCAGAAGCTGCACATATATACAGTTTTAAACATGCAACATTAACACCCCTCCTTCAGGTGCAGGCACTTCTTCATCTCAGGATCTAAGTCCGGCCTGCGGTTTCCCTGAACCCTTCATAAATTACTTTGCTACACTCCAACAGCACCATTATTAAAAACCATTTGTCTCCATTCACTCCTATCAACACGCTCACGCATGCCTGCTGGAAAATCCAAGCCCTCGCAACAAAACCCCCCTTTTAACCCTCCCTCCAACCTTTCCTAGGCCGACCCTACCCGCCTTCCTTTCCACTCAGACTGATACACCTTAAGTCATTCTGTTTCGCTCCATTCTCTCTACATGTCCCATCCACCTCAACCCTTCCTCAGCCCTTGATAACAGTTTTGGTAAACCCGCACCTCCTCCTACTTCCAAACTTAGAATTCTCTGCATTATATTACACCACACATTGCCCTCAGACTGCATCTCCCTGCCTCCCGCCTTTCCTGCTGCAACATTCATCACCCATGCTTCACACCCATTAAAAGCGTTGGGAAGATAACTCCATACATTCCCTCTTTGCCTCCCAAGGGCAAAATTCTTTGTTCCCCAGATCCCAAGTGCACCACCACCCTTTTCCCCCCATCAATACTATGTTTTTCTCATCTTTCAAAAACCCATCCGCTGAACCCTCCACTCCCAAATATCTGAATACATTCACCTCCTCCATACCCCCTTCCCCCCAAATTTTTTTCCGTCTTTCCGCCCAATCTTTTTGTTACCTCAAACCTTTCTCTTTCCGTTCACTTTTAATTTTCTTCTTTTGCTTTTCCCTACCCAAAATTTATCCACCCAAACTCTGCAACTTCTTTCGAATCTCCAAAAAGACAGTGTCATCGCAAAGGCAACTGTGACAACTCCCCCCTTTATGTGTGTTCTTATCTTTTAACTCCACGCCTCTTTCCAGACCCTCCATTTACTGAAGTAGTACTGGTAGAAGTAGTACTTGTAGAAGTGTTAATGGTAGAAGTAGTCTTGTAGAAGTAGTACTGGTTGAAGAAGTACTGGTTTGAAGTATGGTAGAATAGTCTGGTAGAGTAGTATGTTAGAAGTAGTTCTGGTAGATGTAGTACTGGTAGAAGTACTGGTAGAAGTAGTTCTGGTAGATGTAGTACTGGTAGAAGTACTGGTAGAAGTAGTACTGGTAGAAGTAGTTCTGGTAGAAGTAGTACTGGTAGAAGTAGTACTGGTAGAAGTAGTACTGGTAGAAGTAGTACTGGTAGAAGTAGTTCTGGTAGAAGTAGTACTGGTAGAAGTAGTACTGGTAGAAGTAGTTCTGGTAGAAGTAGTTCTGGTAGAAGTAGAGACTGGTAGAAAAAGTTCGTACTGGTAGAAGTGTTCTGGTAGATGTAGTTCTGGAGAAGAAGTTCTGGGGAAGTAGTATTGGTGAAGTGTTTACCCCGGTAAAAAATTAGTACTGGTTATAAGTTAGTTCTGGTAGAAGTAGTACTGGTAGAAGTAGGCCTCGTAGAAAGTAGTACTGGTAGACGTGTACTGGTTAGACGTTGTACTGGTAGAAGTAGTACTGGTAGAGTGGTTATGGTAGAAGTAGTTTTGGTAGAAGTAGTTCTGGTTGAGTAGTTCTCGGTAAAGTACTGGGTAGAAATAGTGATGGCTAGATGTAGTACTGGTAGATGTAGTTCTGGTAGAAGAATGGTACTGGTTAGGAAGTAGAGTACGGGGAGAAGTAGTACAGGTAGAAGTAGTACTGGGTAGAAGTAGTTTCTGGTGACAAGTAGTATGGTAGGTAGAGTAGTACTGGTAGAAGTAGTACTGGTAGAAGTAGTACTGGTAGAAGTAGTACTGGTAGAAGTAGTACTGGTAGAAGTAGTACTGGTAGAAGTAGTACTGGTAGAAGTAGTACAGGTAGAAGTAGTTCTGGTAGAAGTAGTTCTTGTAGAAGTAGTACTGGTAGAACTAGTACTGGTGATGTAATAATTGTGAAGTAGTTCTGGTTGGAAAGTAGTACTGTTAGAAGTACTTCTGGTGAAAAGTAGTCTGGTTATAAAGTAGTTCTGGTAGAAGTAGTACTGGTAGAAGTTGACTGGTTAGGAAGTGAAGTACTGGTAGATGCAGAAAGTACAGGTCGAAGTCGTTCTGGTAGATGTAGTACTGGTTGAAGTAGTATTTAGAAAGTAGTACAGGTAGAAGTAGTACTGGTAGAAGTAGTACTGGTAGAAGTAGTACTGGTAGAAGTAGTACAGGTAGAAGTAGTACTGGTAGAAGTAGTACTGGTAGAAGTAGTACTGGTTGGAAGTCGTTTGGTAGAGTAGTTCTGGTAGAAGTAGTACTTGTAGAAGTAGTACTTGTAGAAGTAGTACTGGTAGAAGTAGTACTGGTAGAAGTAGTACTGGTAGAAGTAGTACTGGTAGAAGTAGTACTGTAGAAGTTAGTTTACTTGGTAGAATAGAAGTAGTACTGTAAGAGAGTAGTTCTGGTTAGGGAAGTAGTTCTGGTCGATGTAGTTTGGTCGAAGTACTGGTAGAAAGTAGTACTGGTAGAAGTACTGGTAGAGTACTGGTCGAAGTTCCTGGTAGAAGTAGTACTGGTAGAAGTCTTCTGGTTAGAACGTACTGGTAGAAGTTAGAAGTTGTACTGGTAGAAGTAGTACTGGTTTAGTAGTAGTAACTGGTAGAAGTAGTGCTAGAGAAGTAGTACTGGTAGAAGTAGTCCTTTTAGAAGTAGTACTGGTAGAAAGTCTACTTGTAGATGTAGTACTGTTAGAAGTCTGGTGAAGTACTGGTAGAAGTAGTACTGTAGAAAGTAGTACTGGTTAGAGTAGTTCTGGTAGATGTGAGACTGGTAAGATGTACTGGTAGATAGTAGTTTGGTAGATGTAGTACTGGTAGAAGTTACTGGTAGAAGTAGTATGTAGAAGTAGTTTGGTAGAAGTAGTACTGGTAGAGTAGTACTGGTTAGAGTAGTACTGGTAGAAGTAGTACTGGTAGAAGTAGTTCTGGTAGAAGTAGTACTGGTAGAAGTAGTACTGGTAGAAGTAGTACTGGTAGAAGTAGTCTCGTAGAAGTATTTACTGGTAGAAGTTGTATGGTGGAAGTAAGTACTGGTAGAAGTAGTACTGGTAGAAGTTAGATGTAGTTTGGTAGAAGTAGTAGGTATAGAAGTAGTACTGGTAGAAGTAGTACGGTAGAAGTAGTACTCGTAGAAGTCGTAAGATAGTACTGTAGACGAAGTGTACTGTAGAAGTTAGTATTTTGTAGAGAATAGACGGTAGTACTCGTCATAGTAGGATGTAGTACTCGAGTAGAAGTAGTCTGGTCGAACGTTAGTATGGTTGGAAGATAGTACTGGTAGAAGTTGTACTGGTAGGATGTTAGAATGCGGCCCTAGAAGGTAGTATGGTAGAAGTAGTACTGGTAGAAGTAGTACTGGTAGAAGTAGTTCTGGTAGAAGTAGTACTGGTAGAAGTAGTTCTGGTAGAAGTAGTACTGGTAGAAGTAGTACTGGTAGAAGTAGTACTGGTAGAAGTAGTACTGGTAGAAGTAGTACTGGTAGAAAGTGTACTGTTAGTAGAGTACTTGCTAGAAGTTGTACAGGTAGAAGTAGTACTGGTAGAAGTAGTTCTGGTAGAAGTAGTACTGGTAGAAGTAGTACTGGTAGAAGTAGTACTGGTAGAAGTAGTTCTGGTAGAAGTAGTTGTTTAGAAGTAGTACAGGTAAGAAGTAGTACTGGTAGAAGTCTAGAAGTAGTACTTGTAGAAGTAGTATGGTTTGAAGAGTGCTCGGAGAAGTAGTACTTGTAGAAGTTAGGTCAGGTAGAAGAAGTACTCGCCCATGAAGTAGTTCTCGTAGACGTAATTACTGGTAGATGTTTTACGGTAGAAGTAGACTGGTCGAAGTATAGTTTGCTAGAAGTAGTACTGGTAGAAGTAGTACAGGTAGAAGTTGTACTGGTAGAAGTTAGTACGGTAGAAGTAGTTACTGTAGAAGTGTACCTGTAGAAGTAGTACTGGATTGAAGTAGTACTGGTAGAAGTAGTAGTTCTGGAGAAGTAAGGTACTGCTAGAAGTAGTTATAGTAGAAGTAGTTCTGTAGAAGTAGTTACTGTAGAAGTAATACTGGTAGAAGTTAGTACTGGTTAGAAGTAATACTGGTAGAAGTGTACTGGTTTGAAGTAGTTCTGTAGAAGTAGTACTGGTAGCAGTAGTACAGGGTAGATGTAGTATGGTAGAAGTAGTACTGGTAGATGTAGTACAGTAGAAGTATACTGGTAGTAAGTAGTCTGTAGAAGTAGTACTGGTAGAAGTAGTATTGGTAGAGTCGTAAGGTAGAAGTAGTACTGTTAGAAGTTGTATGGGAGAAGTTGTACAGGTAGAAGTTGGTACTGGTAGAAGTAGTACAGGTAGAGTAGTAATGGTAGAAGTAGTAACTGGGTAGAAGTAGTATGGTAGAAGTAGTACTGAAGACGTAGTACTGTAGAAGTAGTATGGTTAGCAGTAGAAGTACTGGAGGAAGTAGTACTGGTAGAAGTAGTACTGGTAGAAGTATTATGGTATGAAGTAGTATGGTTAGAAAGTAGTACTGGTGAAGTAGTACTGGTAGAAGATAGTTGGTTGAAGTAGTACTGGTAGAAGTCGTACTGGTTGAAGTAGTTACTGGTAGAAGTAGAGTTCTGTAAGAATTTAGTAAGGTTAGAATAGAAGTAGTACTGGTAGAAGTAGCTATGAGTTAGAAGTAGTACTGGTAGAAGTATTTTGGTAGAAGTAGTACTGTAGAAGTAGTACTGGTGAAGTGTACTGGTAGAAGTATCCTGGTTAGAGTAGTTTGGTAGAAGTAGTTCTGTATGGTAGACGTAAGTACTGTTAGAATAGTAATGGTCGAAAGTAGTTATGGTAGAAGTAGTACTGGTCGAAGCTTGTCGGTAGATCTAGAAGTAGTTCTGGTAGATTGTACTGGTCGATGTAGTACTGGTAGAAGTCGTACTGTAGAGTAGTTACTTGGTCGAAGTTAGTACTGGTAGAAGTAGTACTGGTAGAAGTAGTACTGGTAGAAGTGATGGTTGAAGTAGTACAGGTAGAAGTAGTATGGTAGAAAGTAGTTCTGGTAGAAGTAGTACTGGTTTTAGAAGTGTACTGGTAGGATGTAGTACAGGTAGAAGTGTATGGTTTAGAGTAGTACTGGTAGAAGAGTAGTATGGTAGAGTAGTACTGGTAGAAGTAGGTCCGGTTAGAATTAGCTTCGTAGATGAAGTGCTTGTTGCAAAACAAAAATTTGTCGGTGCAGTCAGGTACCAGCCAAATGACGTTGGGTTATGATGGTTAAGCAGGTCAGGTCTCAGCCAGAACTAGTAGCTGGTAGAAGGTCCAGGTACCAGAAAACTGTTAGAGGAGCAAGTCTAGGTACCGAAAACTGGTAGAGGAAGAGGCCAGGTTACAGCAACAATGGTAGATGATAGCAGGTCAGGTACCAGCAGACAAGAACTTGTAGATGGTAGAGTCATGGTACCAGCAGAACTGGTAGCTGGTAGCAGGTCCAGGTGTACCAGCAGAATGGTAGTAGTATTGTCGCAGTCCAGGTACCAGGAAACCTGCTCTAGCGGGTAACAGGTCCAGGTTACAGCAGAAGTGGTTAGAGGGTAGCAGGTACCAGGTAACCAGTAGAATGGTAGGGGTAGCCGGTCCAGTCCCCGCAGAATGGTCGCTGGTAGCATTGTCAGGTACCAGAGAACTGGTAGATGGTAGCATGTCAAGGTACCTGTAGACTAGTAGTGGGTCGCAGGTCAGGTACAGCAGAAACTGGTAGATAGGTGGTAGCAGGTTGTGGTACAAGCAGACTAGTAGCGGGGTAGCAGTCCAGCTTACGCAGAATGATAGTGAAATAGAGGCAGGAGCAGCGACTGGGTAGAGGTAGCAAGTCCAGGTACCGCAGACTGGTAGAGGTAGCAGGTCCGGTAAAGCAGGATCTAGTAGAGGGTAGAGGTCATGTACAGCGAAACTGGTTAGATTATAGCAGGCCAGGAAGCAGCAGAACTGGTCTATGGTAGCGGGTCAGTACAGCAAAAAACTGGTAGATTGTAGCAGTGATATTGGAGCAACTGTCCTGGTATCAGCAGCAGTATATGTAGCGCAGTTTAAACATCGACTCTTTTTATGGTAATGAAAATCCATAGATAAATCAATGGTTGGTTGATATCTTCTGGTTAGTAGGTTACAATTGTACTGATGAAATTCAAACCTTAGAACTTCGTTATCGGGGTTCTTTCCACTTGATAGAATTTGTCCAGTAGCATTTTTAACAGTGTCCAGTTTACCTGTCAAAAAGCACTTGTTATTTTGTAATATTTTCACTGTGAATGGATATTTCCCGTCTGGCAGGTGAACAAGTCTGGTGGACATTTTTCAGTGTACAGGGTCATTGTTAGGCTCGGACGCCGTCCTTTGATCTCTGGAATCAAACATTTATTGCCCCTTTGTGTAGGTGTTTCTTTGTATTGTTTCTCTGACTAAGTAAGCTGTAGTTCACGCAAGTCACTATCACGCTGAAGAGAATGTCCACCAGACAGAAATATTAAGGTAGTCAGTAGCTTAGGAAAGAGACTTAAAAACTTCTGTGGGTGCTAGACAGCAAGTCCTGTGACCACTTCTAGACATTGGTATAAGGTTTAGCCGATTTTTTAATTAGATCAGTCTGTGTTCCAAATGCACACTTGAGTAGGTAGGGAGGTCTTCTGAGTGTTCATGGTGAAATGGTGTCTACCAGTGGCGATGTAAATGTTATATAGCAATACTTCGGCCAACGTTTTAAATATTCTATAGCTGCATGAATTTTGAGGAATGGTGTTGGTGGTTGTTGTCCTTGATGATCCCAGGAACTGTTGTCTGACATAAATGCTAGGCGGACGGAAAAACAAAATGACACTTGGTACAACATAGCGGCAACAGTGGAACACATAATCAAGCTAAATTAAGCAAATTAATAATTCCTGAAAATGATTTGCACAGAGACAGAAACTTGGTAGTAGCAACTGTATCAACAACCAACACCAATCTTCAAAAGTTCTGCAGTTAGAGAATATTCAGAAAATTAGCCAAACGATTGCTTATATAGCATTTAACATCACCGTTTTATTGAGCCAATGCACCATGAAACTCAGGAAAAAATTACCGACTACTCATATTAACATTTTTCCAACCCTATTACCAATTTATAATTATAAAATGTACTCCATTGTTAACAGGTTCTTCTCAAACCCAACATCTGCCTCGTGTTAACTACCACTGTACTGTATACCCTCTCACAGCTTACACCTGGACTCTGTCAAAAACTTATACTCGTCCCTTTGCTATCATCTTTGTACGCTGAAGAAGCCACTTGTGGCGATACGTTTCCTTAATGTCTTGATTAGAGGATACGTATCTTTAACATACAATTTCGTACCACCATACCACTTCCATCTATGTCCATTCTGTATTATTTAGACCAGAATTGAGCTGCATAATCTAAGTGAGGCCTTATTATCCAAGCATAGAGCTGTAGTTATTACTTTTGGACTTTCTGTTGTTAAGACACTATTAGGATTCAGATTGCTGCTTGCTGTAACTCCCTAGTTTTCTTCTATTCTGAAGGGTCAAGTTCTGTATAATTTAGTTTATAAGTGCTAAGGTTATTTACATTCATGATCTTTACGACTTTACGTTTATCTACATTTCTAACCACGACATTAACTTGTTTAAATCCTCTTGAAGTAGTGTGGGTTTTGAGTCTAGTTTTAAGGCTATTTTTTTTGTTTCGCAAATTCTCTCTGCCATTTTAATCACTCGGTAATTATGAAACCCAATAGCACTTCTTATGGATCAGCATGCTTGTTCATGAGTGAACTGTTTCCTATATCCTGAGATGTCATTTTTTTCCGCGTTCTCTTGTAATGTGATGCTAGTCGTGTAAAACTTAGTTAGTAGCCTCTATAACTTCCTAAGGGCTAAAACAAGGTAGAATGAGGAACAGGCAAAAATCAGTAGTAATAAAATACATAAATTGTTATTCCTTCACCAATTAGCTTGCAAGTGGATGTACAAAGTTTATACACTATTTACAAAGAAAGTTTGTGCAAGCAAGAGACACGGTGAGAACTGAGTGCGACCGGACTTGAGGTAAGTTTGCGATGTGATTTTACGCGTCTAAGACATTACTTCACAACTTTGGCGGGCTTCCTTGTGACTGGCTGGGTTGAAACAGGCGGTTTAAAATAACAGTGGGACCCCTGACTGCTTTACTCTTAAACTGCTGATATGCTGATTAGGAGAGCATGCCTGTATGGGTTGTGGACATATGTTGAATAAAACGTAATGCAGTCGTCGTAGCCACCCCACCCCAAAAGGGCTTTAATAACCAATGGGTATAGGCAAACAGATAGGAAGAGACACATAAGAGACTTCTTACAAGTTAAAGGCGCTCTTGCAACTTTTAGATTAACAAATTTAATTTTAAAAGCTTAGGTTAAAATTCTATACACTCACAGAATTTGTGAAGGGCCTTTACTTTGGAGCATGATATTTGAATGGCCAGACTTTGGAAAACTTATGCACCACTTTACCACTACTACTTGTGGCCTCAGAAAGTTGTAGTATATTGGCCAAAGGCTAATACTTAGATAACGGTTAGATGAGTCTAACCTTTGGAGAGATTTACGAGGGAAAACACACTTGTTGATCCTGGTATCGTAAAGCTATAAAATATTGTTAGGTAGGCCTCCATGCCTTCAGCCTGTATAGCTGATGCATCAGTTTTTTGGAACAAGGCAAGGAGACTCTTCATTCCAAAGAGGAGATAGTGACCTCTAGAAATACGATGGAGGGTGAATGATTCTTCGCTTTATCGTTTTAAATGGTTATTGGTATGTATCCTTTAAGGAGATCTAGTTCAGAAATGAAAGGAGCTTCCCAAAAAGTATCATACGTGGAAAGGGATAAGATCTGTAACTGTGACCTCCTTCACTTTTCGGTATTCGATCTACATATGAATCTCCATCGGTTTTTTAAATGGATGCACGGCAAAGCACACAGGAGGATATCCTCACCAATCCATGTGTCACGAAACGCACTTCTTCCTGAAGCACATTTGTTTTTAGGATTCTCTCGATAGGGAGAAAGTTTAACAGGTATAGCATTTCTTACGTTAAATCGACAACCAGGTTGCCATTTTCGGAAATACAAAAATATGTCAGGATAGGGTAGCGAAAGGAATTGAGTGACACTTCTAGGGATCTCCTGTTTAGTCCTAACATTAATAAGGAGAGATTGGAGGATGGCTGTGATAGGGCGATTAATTGACCCCGGAAACTGTGTAAGAGATCAAGGTGTCAACAGCGTTGGGACAGAGGACAACATATTACTAGACCTCGGAGATCAGGTCCCAGTTAATTAGATTAATGTGGGAAGACTTTATCAAAGTTGCATTACCAGAGGTCTCCTACCAGTAGTTCGATCAGGACTTGTTTTAATCCTACAGTGAACCCCTATAAATCTCGCTTTACGAGGATCCAGGATAAGGTTCAGATAAACCTATCTCCTGGGTCTCAAAGGGCGAAATTTCGAAGTTCTGGAATAACTTGTTTCATGTTGTTTTACGTGATGTAAGGTTGGCTTCTTCCGTAAGTGATTTGCCACATGAGTTTGATTTAAGGTTTATGGGGTTACCTGGGAGGTTATTCCGGGGCATCAAAGCCCGCGGCCCGGGCATGACAGGCCTCGAGGGTCGGGTGATCAACAAGGTGTTATGTGGCGCAGCAGTCAAGTTACGAGCCCAGCCGGCTGATCCGGCACTGATTTTAGGTTCTGTCCAGCTCCTCTCTTGAAGGGCAGCAGGTTGCAAATGTTTTTCCGTATCCTTCTGTAAGTACGTGTATTAAGTCTCTCAAGTTATTCATAAAAATAGTCAAAGGAATGTAATCAGTTAATTCAGTAGTTTCTTCAATTGCAAACCGCAAACAAATAAAACAAAACCCCAAAAAATAAAAAAAAAAAAAAAAAAAAAACCCAACCCCCAACCAAAAAAACACACAAAAACAACAAAAAAAAAAAAAAAAAAAATAAAAAAAAAAAAAAAAAAAAAAAAAAAAAAAAAAAAAAAAAAAAAAACAAAAAAAAAAAAAAAAAAAAAAAAAAAAAAAAAAAAAAAACCTAAAAAAAAAAAAAAAAAAAAAAAAAAAGTGGAAGTGATTCATCCGGCTGTATGTAGGAAGTGCTTTGCAATACGTACGCATAATAGTTTTTAAGGTTGGAGAAATCTGCAATGTGCCTTGGGAATGAGGTATTATCCTTTGTCTAGTGGATGCTTTAGATTATTTCAAAACCGGTTTAAAGCTTTCGAGATTGCTTTTCTATGACATTATCGTGAACTGGCAGTGCGAAATAACTAAATGATGGGTTTCAGAATGTTAATATTAAAATTACACACAGCTATTAAGTGAGCATACTTAGTATCTTTATCCATAATGGTAAAGATATAATTTACGTGACTTGGCCTTCGAATGGGTCCTCGCAGTCGATCTTGGCCTGCAAATGGTTCTCATCAGAGATATGGAACAACGTGCGTGGGTTTACCATATGTTAACATCACGAAAGATGCATGTACCATACACCTCTCGTCTTTACTGGCCAATTAAATGCTGCGATCTTATATAAAGGGTTTTAGTTCCTCCCAAGGGACGATTCTTGATCTACTTCGAGGATTGTGTTCAGAATTTCTTGGTACTACAAGATGAACTAATAGTAGTGATTGCTCATGATCTACAAGGGGTGGTAGAGTTGAGAAACTAACAACGGCAGCTTTAGAACCGAAGCCAAAGACAGACTCCGTTGTTATTTCTCGAAAGGTTAAGTTAATCGGGCAGGAAAACAGGAGGTTGACAACAGCGATGCCGTGAGAGGAAAGCTGGATCATAGACTTTCACTAGATTTGGCGAGGCCCTGACCAATTTTCTCGTAAAATTAATTGTCTAGCTTGATCCCATTCTCCATGATAAGGGCAGCATTCTTCTTAGACTTTTTTTTTTGACATAGCTCGAGTCATGGCAAATCGGGAAGAAGTTTCTGCGGTTACGTAGGTCGGGAGAAGCATAGAATGTAAGACTTGAGTTGCAAGCCACAAAAAAAATCTTCATGGGGAAGCCCAGCACTTAAGTTAAATACTGGTGTAGTAACGGAGTTTTAAATAAATCTATGAGAGGAACAGCTAAAACAGGCCAATAAACTTCTAACAACATGAGAGGTTTAAAGATGTGTTCTCAGAAAAAATTGGATTGCTCCTTTATGTAAGAGGGAGTAATAAGTCCGTAAGAGGGGATGACCAAAGTTGATCCATGTATCGAATTTCCTATGAGGAAGACTGAGGGCCAGACTCTGCACTCTCTAGGAAAAGCGTAGGAATTGGGTGATATGATTGAGTTGTTAAATGGAAAAACATGAATTAATAAAGGGGATGTAAATAGCGTGTGAAAAATATAGCAAGACAGGACTCGCAGAAATGGTTTCAAGTTGGGACAAATTGATTCAGAAGGATATAGGAAAGCACTGGTTTGGTAATAGAGCTTGTGGATTGAGTGAACAATCTCCCGAGTAAGTTATAGGGCTAAAAATGTGGTGGTTTTTTTAAAATTAGGTTAGATAAATACATGAGTGGGTTGTGGGTGGGTGTGAGTTGCATCTGTACTGGGTTGATGCGTGTTCCTTCCTTAAGTGGAGTGACTGATTAGGAGGGTCATTGGGTAAAGCCGGGGGGTGACATGGGCCTGCATCGCAGGGTCAGTAGGCCTGACTGCAGTGTTCTTTTTCTTAAGTTTGTGTTTCTTATGATCCTTTCCTGCCATATGAGGAGATTTGAATTTAATATAAACGGGTGCCATGCTTGGCATCTATTTCGCTGGTTTGTTTCGTCAATAAGCTAGTTTATTTTCCCGAGGTGTGGCATAGCGACCTTATATTAAAGACTTACGTAATTGGGGCAAATAGACTTGATGAGGCAGCTTTATGGCTAGTAGTAACATGATATGGGGTGATGCTAGGAGTAAAGCTGTAGGGAAGTATAGTGCACAGTAGTGATAGGAGTAATGTGGTAGTGGAAGTACTAGTAAGCAACTCGCCAGTGATAGGAGTAAAGCTTGTGTGGAATACTAGTAGCAATAGCGTGATAGGAGTAAGAGGTCGTTGGAAGTATAGAGTAGCCAACAGTAGTTTTTGATCGGACTATAGCTGTAGTGGAAGAGTACTAGTAGCAATGCAGTGTAGGAGTAAGTGGTAGTGGAAGTACTTAGTCGCAATAGCAGTGATAGGAGTAAGCTGGAAGTGGAAGTACTCGTCGCAACAGTAGTGATAGGACGCTAAAGTGGTAGTGGAAGTACTAGTAGCAATAGTAGTGATAGGAGTAAAGCTGGTAGTGGAAGTACTAGTAGCAATAGTAGTGATAGGAGTAAACCTGGTAGTAGAAGTACTAGTAGCAACAGTAGTGATAGGAGTAAGGCTGGTAGTGGAAGTAGTAGTAGAAGTGGTAGAGTACAGTAGGGAGAGTGATTAGCGGGACAAGAATAAAAAGACAAGATGAAAGGAGGTAAAAGTGAAGGTAAGAGCCAACGGTAGTAGGAAAGGGAGTGGTAGCAATAGTTGGGTCAGTCAAGGACCAAGAAAGAGTAGCACTGCAGGAGAGCTAAGGGCCAACAATAGGCAAGGCCAAAATCAAGGGCGGGAAGTGAAGGACAGAACACCCAAGCAGATGAAAGGAAACCCAGAACAAGGAAATAGAAAAATAGGAGTGGAGAAGAAGTAGGGGAAAGGAGGAGGAAAAAGAATCAGGTTAAGGCACGTGTATTCTGAAGTTTGGAGCATTTGAGAATGTAATGGGAAAGGAAGGCGTCTACAGAGACAAAGCCAGGTTACCAGATTCAGCAGTAACATCACCAGGTTCAGCAATAACATCACCAGGTTCAGCAATAACATCACCAGGTTCAGCAATAACATCACCAGGTTCAGCAGTAACATCACTAGGTTCAGCAATAACATCACCAGGTTCAGCAACATCACCAGATACAACAATACCATCACCAGGTTCACCAATAACATCACCAGGTTCATCAATAACATCACCAGATACAACAATAACATCACTAGGTTCAGCAGTAACATCACCAGGTTCAGCAATAACATCACCAGGTTCAGCAACATTACAAGGTTCACCAATGACATCACCAGGTTTACCAATAACATCACCAGGTTCAACAATAACATCACTAGGTTCAGCAGTAACATCACCGGGTTCAGCAATAACATCACCAGGCTCAACAATAACATCAGGTTCAGCAATAACATCACCAGGGTCAGTAATAACATCACCAGGTTCAGCAATAACATCACCAGGTTCAGCAATAACATCACTAGATTCAGCAATAACATCACCAGGTTCAACAATAACATCAGGTGTGACTGTAAACGTCGTCGTAAGCTCCTCTCTTCTATGTGCTGGTTATTTGTGTATACATCAGGTTCAGCAATGACATCACCATGTTCAGCAATAACATCACCAGGTTCAGCAATAACATCACCAGGTTCATCAATAACATCACCAGGCTCAGCAGCCCTAATATCACCAGGTTCAACAATAACAACACCAAGTTCAGCAATAACATTACCAGGTTTAGCAGTAACATCACCAGGTTCAGAAATAACATCACCAGGTTCAGCAACATCACCAGGTTCACCAATAACATCACCAGGTTCACCAATAACATCACCAGGTTCAACAATAACATCACTAGGTTCAGCAGTAACATCACCATGTTCAGCAATAACATCACCAGGTTCACAAATAACATCACCAGGTTCAACAGTAACATCACGAGGTTCAGTAATAACATCACTAGGTTCAGCAGTAACATCACCATGTTCAGCAATAACATCACCAGGTTCAGTAACATCACCAGGTTCACAAATAACATCACTAGGTTCACCAATAACATCACCAGGTTCAACAATAACATCACTAGGTTCAGCAGTAACATCACCAGGTTCAGCAGTAACATCACCAGGTTCAGCAACGTCACTAGGTTCACAAATAACATCACTAGGTTCACCAATAACATCACCAGGTTCAATAATAACATCACCAGGTTCAGCAGTAACATCACCAGGTTCAACAATAGCATCGCCAGGTTCAACAATAACATCACCAGGTTCAACAATAACATCAGGTTCAACAATAACATCACCAGGGTCAGTAATAACATCATCAGGTTCAGCAATAACATCACCAGGCTCAGCAATAACATCACCAGATTCAGCAATAACATCACCAGGTTCAACAATAACATCAGGTTCAGCAATAACATCACCAGGGTCAGCAATAACATCACCATGTTCAACAATAACATCACCAGGCTCAGGAGCAATAACATCACCAGGTTCAACAATAACATCACCAGGTTCAGCAGTAACATCACCAGGTTCAGGAATAACATCACCAGGTTCAGCAATAACATCACCAGGTTCAACAATAACATCAGGTTCAGCATTAACATCATTAGGTTTAACACGAGCATCACCAGGTTCAGCAATAACATCACCAATAACATCACCAGAAGTAACAACAGCACAAGAAGTAACATCACCAGTATTATCATCACCAGTACTAACATCACCAGCACTAACATCACCAGTACTAGCATCACTAGTACAAACATCACCAGTACTAACATCACCAGGACTAACATCACCAGCACTAACATCACCAGTACTAACATCACCAGTACTATCATCACCAGAAGTAACAACAGCACAAGAAGTAACATCACCAGTATTATCATCACCAGTACTAACATCACCAGCACTAACATCACCAGTACTAGCATCACTAGTACAAACATCACCAGTACTAACATCACCAGGACTAACATCACCAGCACTAACATCACCAGTACTAACATCACCAGTACTAACATCACCAGTACTAACATCACCAGCACTAACATCACCAGTACTAACATCACCAGTACTAACATCACCAGTACTAACATCACCAGGACTAACATCACCAGGACTAACATCAACATCACTAGAACCAACACAAAGATCACCTGGACAACCAACAACAGAAACATCATCCCAGACAAATAACATCAATTTCCGCAGGAACATCATCATTAATTAAGAACAAAATGAACATCATCCTCACTTACAACTACATTTCCTTCAGACCCCTCAAGGAAGGTTCCCTGTGGCTGGAGATTGGCTCTTGATCTAGGGAATTGGATCTGTGCTCCAGTTCCCTGTATTGAGCCTGAATACTTCCATCTCCCCCCTCCCCATACATTTTGTATCATCCCTACTGGCTAAGCGCTCCCCATGATTAAAATAATAATAATAGTAGTAGTAGTAGTAGTAGTAATAATAATAATAATAATAATAATAATAATAATAATAATAATAATAATAATAATAATAATAATAAAATAATTATAATATCCTTCACTGACAATATTACCATCAGGGACATGATTATCTACATCAACGACAACAAGATCATACACCAGCAACAACAACAGTCTCTTCAGCAATAACAAACATCACAAAGACAACAAATTCCTCACGGAAACAAGAATGCAACATTAGGGCCAACAACAACGTTTTCATTACCAACACCATCATGAACATCACCAGAACTAACAGTATTATCCCGAAGGACGACAGCAACTTCATCACTAACAACATCAATATCATTATCACCAGGACAGCAAATTCATCATCACTGGAACCAACATAACCTGCACCAAAAACAACACCATCAGCGCCAACAACAACAACATACCAGGTACAACATAAGATGGTCTCTTAACTTTGGCTCATTTCTTGCTGATGTGATCTTAATGGGTTTAATTTTACGGTTCACTTATGAAGTTTTCAACAAAATTTCTCCAAGATTCCTCTCTGAAAGAGACATGAAAACCGACTTTTTTTTCCTCCAAATACAAAAGAATTTAAGGTTGAAGGAGCAGGGGCTGGTAATTTATATTTTTTTCCCTCTCACAGCAGAGTGGGAACTGACTGCGCTACTACTGATTTGTAAAAAAATTGTGAATTTTGAATGTTCCCCTAATATACACTAGGAAAAATTCATCGTATTAATCTTTGTACTTCGGCTAATTCATAACCACGATAACTAGTACCCTACAATCACTACTACCAACTGCATTACCAGAAAAGAGTAATACCACAACAAGGAATGGCAAGTTCACCACAACCACAGTCACCAGCCAATGCAAATTGCTACGATCCTGTACAACTTTTATATGCACATACACACACACACACACACACACACACACACACACACACACACCCACACACACACACACACACACACACACAAAAACACACACACACACCACCCCACACACACACACACACACACACACAAGAAGAAATGACTACATTGAAAGAGAGGGTACAGAGACGCAAGGAGGAAAGAGAGGCAATGATGAAGATGAGCAGGACCAAGACACAGGAAGAAGGGCAAACACACCCCACAGAAACTCCCGCAGAAGGACTCCAACCGCAACAATCCCAACGCAACTGAGCAGTCTAAACCAGAACCCACACACAGTTCCCTCTGCCACCAACCCCCACATCACAAACCTCACCCCAACAGCTGCCCCCTATGGGCATTCTGACCCCACCCCCCTCAGTCTGGAGAACATAAAGTAGTCATTGGAGTGATGTATAACCCACCACAGAACTGCAGGAGGCCAGGAGAGGAGTACGAAGGAAACAACAGAGCGATGGTGGACACACTGGCTGAGGTGGCAAGAAGAGCTCACTCGAGCAGAGCAAGGTTACTGGTAATGGGCGATTTCAACCACAGGGAGATCGACTGGGAAACCTGGAGCCACATGGGGGTCCCGAAACATGGAGAGCCAAGATGATGGATGTGGTACTTGAAAACCTCATGCATCAACATGTCAGGGACACTACCAGAGAGAGAGGGGAAGATGAGCCAGCAAGACTGGATCTTGTGTTCACCCTGAGCAGTTCATACATTGAGGACATCAATTACGAGAGGCCCCTTGGAGCTAGCGATCACGTGGTTCTGAGTTTTGATTATATAGTAGAGCTACAAGTGGAGAAGGTAACAGGTATTGAATGGGAAAAGCCAAACTACAAAAGGGGTGACTACACCGGTATGAGGAACTTCCTGCAGGAGGTTCAGTGGGACAGAGAACTGGTAGGAAAATCAGTAAACGAGATGATGGAATATGTAACAACAAATTGCAAGGAGGCAGAGGAAAGGTTTGTTTCCAAGGGAAATAGAAATAATAGGAAGACCAAAGTGAGTCCTTGGTTTACCCGAATGTGTAGGGAGGCAAAAACTAAGTGCACCAGAGAATGGAAAAGGTACAGGAGGCAAAGGACCCAGGAAAATAAGGAGATTAGTAGAAGAGCCAGAAACGAGTACGCACAGATAAGGAGGGAGGCGCAGCAACAGTAGGAAAACGACATTACACCGAAAGTCAAGTCTGACCCGAAACTGCTGTATAGCCACATTAGGAGGAAGACAACAGTCAAAGACCAAGTGGAGGCGGAAACCATACATAGTTTTAAGACAAGGTTTGATAAAGCTCATTGAACAGGAAGAGAGAGGACCCAGTAGCAACCAGTGAAGAGTCGGGGCCATGAGCTAGGACTCGACCCGTGCAGCCACAAATAGGTGAGTACAAATAGGTGAGTACGCACACACACACTATATATATATATATATAATATATATATATATATATATATATATATAGTATATATATATACATACATATATAATATATATATTATATATATATATATATATATAATATATATATATATATATATATATATATATATATACATAATATAATATATATAATATATATATATATAATATATATATATATATATATATATATATATATATATATATTATATATATATATATATATATATATATATATATATATTAATATATATATATATATATATTATATTTATATATATATATATATATATGTCGTGCCGAATATGTCGTGCCGAATATTTTTTTCATTAATGTTAATACAAAACTTTTTAATTTTGCACCAAAAGAATCTTAGAAAACTTACCTAACCTTATTATAACAAGCACAATTTATTTTAGTCTAACCCAACTAAATATATTTTAGATTTGTTTACAATAATTTAATATTAAACAAACACAGTGAAATATATTTTTTTCGTTAGGTTCAGGATGATTTTGGCGATATTATTGCATACACAAATTTTCACTTGTCCTATATGGCAAGATGAGCGTTGCTATTTAAGCCAAGATCTCCTGGTATTGTAAGTCTGGTAATTTGTAGTATTATTCCTGGTTGTAAATCCTGACTCCCATTTCGCTGTTCACTTCTTTCTCTCTGTTGGTCACTGTGAGGCTGCAAAAATATTTTTAGCTTCCAGATTTGTGACTTACATTTGTTTGTTTTTATCTCCATATGTGCCTTCGTATTCCTGTTGCTCAGTTCTTGAACAGCTGTCTCAGTCCACATTATCAGCCTTCGCAGTATTTTGCAGGTCAGTATCATGTCTTCCCTTGTTATTCTGCCATCTAATATCTTCCTGGTATTGTTCACAACCTCTTAGCTCTGGGTACAACACTGATGCTGCATAATTCAATATTTTCCCGAAATCTAGCATATATACTATCGTGAAAGACTCTTTGTTGAGATTACTGAACACATATTTTAAACTAAAACTGAGCATTTGCTACAGAGAGTATTAGGCTGTGAACGTGATACAATGCTCACCGGAAATTTCCATTTGTCTGAAACTTGCAGATGTAGCCCCGTGAACATATGCTCTATTTTAGGTCTTATTTACCCTTCTTCAGTTTTTCTGATCTTGATATCACTGGTGTTGAATTTTGAGATCCACTTGTGTGACCTCACAGCAATTTATCGAGGTCCGTTTGAAGCCTTTTATAGCCCTCTCTTGTTTTATTTTCCTTATTACATTGACGCCATCAGTAAATAATGATTCATCTATTTATTCTGTTATGTCGTCTAATTATAATAGCATTATTGCAAACCTTGTACTGATCCTAATGGAACCCCACTTGCCCATTCTGACACTTTTTTCTTAGACAATCACTTTCTTTCTCTCATGTGCAGTAATTTGTCAAAAGTCTTTGTATTGTCTAAGAATATGCTATCCACCCATACCTCTTCCTATCTCTTTTGTCTCATCTCTGTTACAATTACATAGACATCACGTATGCCTGTCAGATAGTATTTACCAGTCCTGGGTGATGTTTATAAATTTGTTCCTTTCAAAATTCTCCAAAATTCTTCTGATTGTCTTCTCCATAACTTTACATTAGTGGCACTGACATGTAGTTTCATGCTATTGTACTTGTCTACCTCATTTCTAAAATACTGGAAATGTACCAAAGGTCTGCCACACATCAATCACTTTCTGTGGCAACTTGCATATTGAAAATTAAGGTCAGTGGTTCAGAAGAGCTTCTCCCTTTCAAAATTTTTCTAGAGATGCTAACTGGTCTCATTTCCTTTAAGGTATCTTGCTCACCAGTAATTATATATTGCCGACAGGGGATCTTTAACTGCTGTCTCTTTTTATTCTTACTCATAACACGACAAAAGCTGATGTGATCAGCTTGAAATGTTCATCACTGGTGTTAAGTAAATACTCGGAGGCTAAAATCCTAGGAAGAATTGACATGTGCAAGAGTGCAATGACCAAAGTTTCTGACACTTTTTTCCAGCTTCCTAGAATGGCTCTGATAACTTTCAAAGCCACCAGCAGCGAGACATTAAACTTTAAAAAAAAGTGTTTCGTAATTCGACGACAGAGAAGAGTGAAATTTCATGTGTAGATGAGCATCAGTCAAAAAAAAAATCATTCCAGTTTATTCTAGTTAAATATTGTTGAATCTTCTTTAAAATGGTTTTCAAACATACTGGGTGATACATCTTATGGGTCAGATTATTACTTTATTTGGATTTACATCAAGAAGTATAAGTAATTTTAGAGCTCTATACAATATTAATAAGGCCTCACCATTTAGAATATGCAGCTCAGTTTTGGGCGCCATACTACAGAATGGATAAAAATGCATTACTGCGCACATTCAGGCACTGTTGTCTTGACTTCAGATTTCTGTTAACCATGTTTCCCAAGTCTTTTTCACATTGTTTATGATCATGATCTACATCACCCAAAAGATCAACATCAGTGTCACCTTTGGAAAAGATTATCAGAAGAGCAGAAGAGCACCTGTACTGGAGGAAATTTATAAACGATAACCAACACGATTTTCGAGATGGTAAATTCTCACTCATAAATCTCCTAAATTTCTATGATAAGGCAACGAACGTCAGTCAGGATAGAGTCTTGATGGATGAGTGGACAGTATGTTTTTAAACTGCATGACGACGTACAGTACAGTACCCAACAAGACACTCGCACGAAAGTTAAAGGAACCGCAAAGAATAATAGATAGCAATAAACTGGATCAAAGAACATCGGGAAGGAAAGAATGATTTACTGTCAGGAAGGAAGTGTTGGAATGGGATAGTATGCCCATGGAGGGTTCTAGAAAGGCCAGGGCTGGGAAGAGTAGTGTGAAAGAGTGAAAGAGTGAAAGTGTGAAAGAGAAAGAGTAGACTTACAACTTACCGATGTCATGAACAATTTCCAAGACCACTTAGGCCAACAACAACTGTCTGAGTCAGTCGTGGTGAATAGTAAACATCTTCCATCAACTATAGCTCAGGAAACATGTAAACAACCCATATTAAAACTATACCATCTTCGTCTCAACATACCAAGTGATGTCATGAATGAATGTAAAGTGATAGGTTACCAACCTGCAAAGAAATCAGTAATACTAAAATTTAACGTAACTCTCAAAGAAATAATCTATTAAATACGTGAATTACAGTGAAAAGTGACGTTTATGTGAACGAATTCCTGACCAAACTACTGCAAAATCTCCTCTACAGACTAAGAAAGCTGAAATATGACCGGAAAATCCATCAGTGCTTTTCGAGGGATGGAAAAATTGCTGTTAAAAAGGAATCAACAGGAAAGAGATTCTGGCCTCACTGAATCGGAATAAAAGTGCAGTTTGTACCCACCTTCCACGAGTAGTGTTATTGTTATGCAGGGTTCTGCATGACATAGTGGAGAAGTGTGCCATAATAGTATGAATGTTATAATTGTAAAGATTAATTTTATAATTCATAATGTGCATTTGGGGGTACTGTAAAGTACTCTAACTGTAATTATAAAGAAATCCTTCTAGGTAGTTATTTTCCAAGTGTGTTTGGGTACGCGGAGTAAGAGTGGCTTGGGGGAGTCACGGGGGATCTGCAGGGTGTGGAGGCTGGCGTCGGAGATGCTGTGTATTTAAGCTAAGTTTGTAGTTGTGTACTCCTTTTGTTTAGCTAACCCAAGCCATAGGCTCTTCTATGGCTTACCTGTATGCCCACCTGAGCTCTGACATGGTCAGGGTGCTGTGGGATGAGTAAAAACCTCTCATATGCTAAGTTTTTCTCCTTTACTACTCTATTTACATCATCATTCCACCAATTGCTCTTCTTTCATCCTGCACCCACTTTCCTGTAACCACAAACTTCTGCTGAACACTCTAACACTGCATTTTTAAATCTACCCTATACATCTTCGACCCCATTGCCTATACTCTCACTAGCCCATCTATCCTCCAACAGTTGTTTATATCTTACCCTAACTGCCTCCTCTTTTAGTTTATACACCTTCACTTCTCCCTTACTTGCTGCTTCTATTTCCCTTTGTATCCCATCTACCTTTTATTCCCACTGTAGCCACAACTAGAAAGTGATCTGATATAACTGTGGACCCTCTATAAACATGTACATCCTGAAGTTTACTCAATAGTCTTTTATCTACCAATGCATAGTCCAACAAACTGTGTCATTACGCCTACATCATAACTTATATACTTTTTATCCTATCCTCATCAACATTAACATTATTTAACTCTACTTCATCAATATTTAACAATCCTCAAAATATTACCTCCATCTATCCGATACCTCTAACTCTCCATTATAACTCTTCTCTCCTATTTTTAACTGTCAAATCCATTTGTTCCCTAGGCTTCCCCAACTTATTAACCTCACTCCAAACTTTTCTTATTTTTCAACAAATTTCCTGATAGCATCTCACTTACTCTTTCATTTGCTGTCTTTTTACATTGCTTCACCATTCTCTTAACCTCTCTTTTTCTCTCCATATACTCTTGCCTCCTTGCATTACTTTCTACGTTTGTAAAAGCCTTTCATATGCTAACTTTTTCTCCTTTACTACTCTCTTTACATCATCATTCCACCAATCGCTCTTCCCTCCCGCACCCACTTTCCTGTAACCACAAACTTCTGCTGAACACTCTAACACTATCATTCTTAAACCTACCCAATCATCTTCGACCCCATTGCCTACATTCTCACTAGCCCACCTATCCTCCAACAGTTGTTTATATCTTACCCTAACTGCCTCCTCTTTTAGTTTATACACCTTCACCTCTCTTTTACTTATTGTTCTATTTCCCTTGTATCCCATCAACCTTTCACTCTCACTGTAGCTACAACTAGAAAGTGATCTGATATATCTGTGACCTCTTTATAAACATGTACATCCTGAAGTTTACTCAACAGTCTTTTGTCTACCAATGCATAGTCCAACAAACTACTGTCATTACGCCCTACATCATATTTTGTATACTTATTTATCCTCTTTTTCTTAAAATACGTATTACCTATAACTAAACCCTTTTCTATACAAAGTTCAATCAAAGGGCTCCCATTATCATTTACACCTGGCACCCCAAACTTACCTACCACACCCTCTCTAAAAGTTTCTCCTACTTTAGCATTTAGGTCCACTACCACAATTACTCTCTCACTTGGTTCAAAGGTTCCTATACATTCACTTAACATCGCCCAAAATCTCTCTCTCTCCTCTACGCTCCTTTCTTCTCCAGGTGCATACACGCTTATTATGACCAACTTTTCACATCCGACCATTATTTTAAACCACATATTCCTGGAATTTACAAATTTTTATTCACTCTTCTCCGTCCATAACTGGTCCCTCAACATTATTGCTACCCCTTCCTTAGCTCTAACTCTCTCAGATACTCCTGACTTAATCCCATTTATTTCTCCCCTCTGAAACTCGCCTATCTCTCTCTCAGCTTTGTTTCGCTTAGGGCCAGGACATCAACTTCTTTTCATTCATAATATCAGCAATTATCCCTTTCTTACCATCTGCAGTACATCCACGCATATTCAAGCATTCTAGTTTTATAAGTTTTTCTTCTTCTCATTTTTTGTAAATGTTTACAGGTGAAGGGGTTACTAGCCATTGCTCCCGCATTTTAGTCGCCTCATACGACACGCATGGCTTACGGAGGAAAGATTCTTTTCCACTTCCCCATGGACATAGAGAGAAAAAAACAAGAACAAGAGCTTTTAAGAAAACGAAGAAAACCCAAGATGTGTGTATGGATGTATATATATATATATATATAATATATATATATATATATATATATATATATATATATATATATATATACATGTGCATATCTGTGTAGTGTGACCTGAATGTTTTTTATTATTATTTGTTTTTATTAACACATCGGCCGATTCCCACAATCCAGGGTGGTCCGAAAAAGAAAAACTATCATCATCATTCCATCACTGTCTTGCCAGAGGGGTGCTTTACACTACAGATATAAAACTGCAACATTAACACCCCTCCTTCCGAGTGCAGACACTGTACTTCCCATCTCCAGGACTCAAGTCCGGCCTGCCGGTTTCCCTGAGTCCCTTCATAAATGTTACCTTGCTCACACTCCAACAGCACATCAAATATTAAAAACCATTCGTCTCCATTCACTCCTATCAAATACACTCATGCACGCTTGCTGGAAGTCCAAGCCCCTACCACACAAAACCTCCTTCATCCCCTCCCTCCAACCCTTTCTAGGCCGACCCCTACCCCGCCTTCCCTCCACTGCAGATTTATACACTCTCGAAGCCAATTGCTCCCGGCACTTTAGTCGCCTCATACAACACGCATGGCTTATGGAGGAAAGATTCTTTTCCACTTCCCCATGGACAATAGAGAGAAAAAAACAAGAACAAGAGCTATTAAGAAAAAGAAAAAAAGCCCTAGATGTTTGTATGTATATATATGCATGTGCCTGCCTGTGTAGTGTGACCTAAGTGTAAGTAAAGGTAGCAAGATATACCTGTTATCCAGCATGTTTGTGAGACAGAAAAAAGACACCAACAATCCTAACATCATTTAGAAGTTTCTGGTCCACAGT
>NC_069399.1:15993118-16034607 GCF_026875155.1 Cherax quadricarinatus | reverse complement strand
ATGCTGAAGCTTTTGCCCCTCACGCTCGGGGGGCCCATCACACAGCTAGAACCTAATTTTCGAAAGACTCAAAAAAATGCTCAGTAAGAAAACCGAGGTATTAGCGGCCCACATTTCCGAACATTATAATTTGTCATCAATAATACGGCAAAACTGTCGCTTAACCTGATCTCTATCAAATTCCTCCTTAGGAAAGGCAGGTACGTTGCTCTCTAGTGTGATCACGATTGAGTCTAGCTAACTCAAGCGCTAACCAAGCTGACTACCCCTGATACAACCCCTATTTACCACCTATTTCCTCTGGTGGATAGTTGTTCTGTTCCTGAGTTTGTCCATTCCCCGCATTACGGGAAAGGAATCGAAGCAGGGATCGTCGATTATTGTCTCCTGTAGCAGCTGAAGTCTCAGTTGGAACGCCACGTTACACGAGTCAGATCTTAATTTGCTGCATAAACACTTACAAATCTGTGCAGGAATAAAAGTTCGTTAATACTCTGTACCAACAGAACGAGCAGTTCGCCAGCTGCGCTGTAATGATAGCCTGGGCAAGTGTGGCAGGTTATACTCAGTCACCAACACCCTAATATGCATTGGTGGCATAACCCAAGAGCAGAGTAATAAAACGCGAACCTTTGAAATACGCTCAACGGAATACGTAGGAGCAGCACACAACGACTTCAAATCTTCGGAAAGCAACACCGTAGATAAGCTAATAGACACAACGCAGAGACACTGCCGCTGACAGTGGTTCCTGTACATGATCCCATATTACGAATATAGGGGCAGACATATGGCTATTACACTTGCTCGTAGCTACAACCAAAGGTAGGAATGAAGAAAGAGCAAAAGTCAGCAGTGAGTAAACAGTATTATTATACCTTCACCATTAAAATATATATATATTATATATATATAAATATATATATTATATATATATATATATATATATATATATATATATATATATATGAGTATGGAGGAGGTGAATGTATTCAGATATTTGGGAGTGGACGTGTCAGCGGATGGGTCTATGAAAGATGAGGTGAATCATAGAATTGATGAGGGGAAAAGAGTGAGTGGTGCACTTAGGAGTCTGTGGAGACAAAGAACTTTGTCCTTGGAGGCAAAGAGGGGAATGTATGAGAGTATAGTTTTACCAACGCTCTTATATGGGTGTGAAGCATGGGTGATGAATGTTGCAGCGAGGAGAAGGCTGGAGGCAGTGGAGATGTCATGTCTGAGGGCAATGTGTGGTGTGAATATAATGCAGAGAATTCGTAGTTTGGAAGTTAGGAGGAGGTGCGGGGTTACCAAAACTGTTGTCCAGAGGGCTGAGGAAGGGTTGTTGAGGTGGTTCGGACATGTAGAGAGAATGGAGCGAAACAGAATGACTTCAAGAGTGTATCAGTCTGTAGTGGAAGGAAGGCGGGGTAGGGGTCGGCCTAGGAAAAGGGTTGGAGAGAGGGGGTAAAGGAGGTTTTGTGTGCAAGGGGCTGGACTTACGGCAGGCAGGGCTTGATGTTTGATAGGATGAAGGAGACAAAGGGTTTTTAAAACTTGAGGGCTTTGGGTGTGAGCAAAGTAACATTTATAAAGGGCAGGGAAACCAAAGGGCCGGATTTTAAGCCGGGGAGAGGGGAAGTACATGCCTGCACTCTGAAGGGGGTGTTAATTTTGCATTTAAAAACTGTAGTGAAAGACCCTTCGGGCAAGACAGTGAGGAGGAATGTGGTGAAATTTTTTTCTTTTTTCGGGCCCCCTGCCTTGGGGGGGAATGGGCCATGTGATAATATATATAATAAAATATTATATATATAATATAAAATATTTTAAAATATATATATATTTTATATATATATATTTTTATATTTTTAAATATAAAAATTATATATATAAAAATATATATAATATAAATATAATTTTAAACTATTTTTATAATATTATATATATTAAATTATATAAATTATATTTTTATATATATATACATATATATATTTTAAAAAAATTTTAAATATAATAATATATATATATTTTATATATAATTATATTATAAAACATAAAAAAAATTTATTATATTAATTATAAATATAATATAAAAATATATAAAAATAAAAATTTTAATATATTTAATTATATTTAAAAATATATATATATAATATATATATTTTTAAATATTATATAATATAAATATATAATATACACTATTATAAAAAAATTTGCAACAGAGTCAATGAAAATCAAAATCACCACAATGGAGAGGGGAGCTCACGACGACTTTTTCGGTCCGACTTGACCATTTACAAAGTCACACAACAAAAAGGAGGACCCAGTGTAAAAACAAGCCGCTGGCGGGACGGGACAAACGGGGGGAGAAGTAGAGGTAGGGGTGGGAGGCGGGTCTGAAGTACAGTACAATAGTATTGATAGAGTAAAGCGGGTAGGGGAAATACTATACAATAGTATGATAGGGTAAAGCTTATGGGAAGATAGTAGTAACAGTAGCGATGGGGGACTAAAGGGTAGTGGAAGTACTAGTACAATAGTAGTGATAGGAGAAAAGCGGTAGTGGAAGCTAGTACAATAGTAGTGATAGGACAAAAGCTGGTAGGGGAATATAGTAGCAATGAGGATGGGGAGTACAGCTGGAATGGAATACTAGTAGCAATATAGTAAAAGGGGTAAACCTGGAGTAGAAGACGTACCCCAATGATGGTAGGAGTAGGCTGGTAGGGGAAGTACTATACAATAGAAGGATAGGAGTAAAGGTAGTAGAAGTACATGCAACAGTAGTGATGAAAAGGCTGGTGTGGAAGTAGTAGAAATGGTAGATACAGTAGGAGAGTGATTAGCGGGACAAGAATAAAAAGACAAGATAAAGAGGTAAAATAAAGGGTGGGAGCCAACGGTAGTAGGAAAGGGAGCGGTAGCAGTAGTTGGGTCAGTAAAGGACCAAAAAGGTAGCACTGCAGGAGACTAAGGCCAAACATGGAAGGCCAAAAACGGGCGGGAATGAAGGACAGAACCCCAAGCGATAAAGGAAACCCAAAAAAGGGAAATAAAAAAAAAAGGAGTGGAGAAGACGTAGGGGAAAGGAGTGGGAAAAAAAAAACGGGGTTAAGGCACGTTATTTAAATTTTGGAGCTTTTTGGAAATGAATGGAAAGGAAGGCGTTACAGAGACAAACCGGGTTACCGGGTTTCAGCGAACATCATAGTACAGCAAAAACCACCCAGGTTCACATAACATCCCCAGGTCAGCAATAACCACCGGGCTAAACAAAAACATCGTTCAGCAATAAACATCACCGGGGTCATAATAAACCCCAAGATTGCAATAACACACCGGGTTTCAAAAAACATCGGTGTGACTGTAAACGCGTCGTAAGCCCTCTTTCTATGTGCGGGTTATTTTTGTATACATCAGGTTCAGCAATAACACCCAGGCTCCAAAGCCCTAATATCCCAGGTTCAAAAAAACAACACCTTTTCACAATAACACCCAGTTTAGCGTAACACACCAGGTACCAAATAACATCACAGGTTCAACAGAAAACAACAGGTTCGTAATAACATCACTAGGTCAGCAGTAAATCACCTTTTCGCAATAACATCACCAGGTTCGAAACATCACCGGGTTCACAAAAAAATCACTGGTTTCACCAAAAACATCACCAGTCAACAAACATCACTGGGTTTCAGCAGTAACACACCGGGTTTCAGCAACATCCCCCAGGTTCACAAAAAAACATACCGGTTTCCAAATAACACACAGGTTCACAAATAACACACCAGGTTCAAAAATAACATCACCAGGTTAAAACCAAAACATCCCGGGTTCACAGTAACATCCCATTTTCAACAAAAAACATCCCCGGGGTTCAGCAGTAACATCACCAGGTTCAACAATAACATCACCGGGTTTCAAAATAACACCCCAGGTTCAGAGTTAAATCACCGGGTTCAAAAAATAACATCACCAGGTTCAACAAAAACTCACCAGGTTTTCACAGAAACATCACCAGGTTCAACAAAAACCACCAGGTTCAAAAATAACATCACCAGGTTCAACAATAACATCCCAGGTTCAGCATAACTCACCATTCAACAATAACACCCCAGGTTCAGCAGAAACATCCCCCGGGTTAAACAAAAACATCCCCGGGGGTTCGAGTAACTCCCAGGTTCAAAAATTTAACTCACCAGGTTTAAACAAAACTCGGTTCAGCAATAACTCACCGGGCAGTAATAACATAAAGGGTTCAGCAAAACATTACCAGTTCAACAATAACATCACCGTTCAACAAAAAACATCACCAGTTCAACAAAAACATCAGTTCACAAAAACACCCCATGTCAACAATAACATCACCACTCAGGAGCAATAACATCCCCAGGTTCAACAATAACTACCGGTTCAGCAGTAACTCACCGGGTTCGGGAATACTCCCCCGGGTTCAGCAAAACATCACCAGGTTAAACAAAAACATCGGGTTCAGCAAAACATCATTAGGTTTAACACGGCACCCGGTTCAAAATACCCCCAAAACATCACCAAAGTAAAAAACAGCACAAGAAGTAACATACCAGTATTTCATCCCCAGCACAAAACATCCCCATACAACATCATTAGTACAAACACACCAGATAACCACCAGTACAAACATCCCCCATACTAACATCACCAGCACTAACATCACCGTAATAATCACTAGTACAAAATCACCAGTACAACACCCCAGTCTAACATCCCAAATAACATACCACACAACATCACCAGTACTAGCATCACTAGTACAAACACACCAGTACAAACACACCAGTACTAACATCCCCAGTAAAACATCACCAGCTAACATCACCATACTAAATCCCAGTACTAACATCACCGTACAAACATCCCCATACTAACATCACCAGCATAACATCACCAGTACAACATCCCAGTTTAAACATAAATACTAGATCCCAGTACTAAATCACCAGTACAAACTCACCAGCCTAATCACCAGACTAACAACCAGTATAACATCCCCCAGCACTAAATCACCAGTATACATCACCAGTACAAACATCACCAGCACTAACTCCCCAGAAGCATCACTAGTAAAATCCCATATAACATCCCACACTACATATCACACTAACATCACCATTCTAGCATCACCATAAAACCCTCACCATACAAACATCACCGCACAAAACACCAGTACTACATCACATACTAACATCACCGTCTAACACCCCCTAAAACATCCCCAGTACTAACATCACCAGCACAAACACACCATATAATCCTAGTAAAACTCCCCGTATAACCCCCAGCACTAACATACAGCACAAACATCCCCAGTATAGCTCCCCAGTACTAACATCCCCAGTACAAACCCCCCAGCACTAAATCACAGTACTAACATCACCATACTAAATCACCATACTAACTCCCCATATAACATCACCAGCACTAACACATCGCACTAACACACCAGTACTAGCATCACCAGTCAAACACACCAGTACAAACACCCACACAAATCACCAGTACTAACAAAACCAGTACAACATCCCCATACTAACTCACCATACTAACACACGTACTAACCACCAGTATAACGTCCCAGTACTAAACACCAGTACTAACACACCAGCAACATACCAACAACTCACCGCACTAACACACCGTATAACTCCCCATTTCTAACATCACCAGTCTAACATCACCATACAAACATCACCAGCACTAACATCACCATACTAAACACCATACTAACATCACCATACAAAATCCCCAGACTAACATCACCCAAAACATCACCAGACAACCCTCACCTACAAACAACCAGTACTAAATCCCACACTAACATCACCAGACTAACTCCCCAGACTAACTCACCAGTATTTCACACCAGTACAAACATCACGAGTACTAACATCACCAGTACAACATCACCAGTACTAACATCACCAGTACTAACACACCAGTACAACACACCAGTATAACATCACCAGTCAAAGCATCACCTACTAAATCACCAGTACTAACATCACCATACTAACATCACCAGAAAAAACTCCCATACTAACTCACCAGTACTAACATCACCAGTACTAAATCACCAGTACAAAAACATCACCAGGACAAACATCCCAGTCAACATCACCAGGTAACATCACCGGACTAACATCCCCATAAAACATCACCAGGACTAAATCACCAGGACAACATCACCAGGAAAACATCCCCAGGACTAACTCCCCAGGACTAACAACCAGAAACATCACCAACTAACATCACCGGGACTAACATCACCGGGACTAACATCCCAGTACTAACATCCCAGGACTAACCACCAGGACTAACATAACTCCAAGAACCAACCAAAGATCACGGGGAAAACCCAACAACAAAAACACATCCCAACAAAAAACATCATTTCCGAGGAACACACTTTAATTAAGAACAAAATAAACACATCCTCCTTACAACTACTTTCCCTTTCGCCCCTCAGGAGGTTCCCTTTGGCTGGAGTTTGGGCTCTTGATCTGGGGAACTGGATCTGTGCCCCAGTTCCCGTATTGACCCTGAATACTTTCCATCCCCCCCTCCCCATACTTTCTGTATCATCCCTCGGGTTAAGCTCCCCCTGTTTAAAATAATAATAATATTAAATAGTAGTGAAAATAAAATAATAATAATAATAATAATAATAATAATAATAAAATAAAAAATAAATAAAAATTAATAATAATACCCTTCCTGACAATATTCCTCGGGGATGATATTACATCAACACAACAAATCATACACCGCAACAACAACAGTCCTTCAGAAATAACAAACATCAAAAAGACAAAAAAATTTCCCAGGGAAACAAGAAGCAAAAAGGGAACAACAACATTTTCTTCCCAAACACCATCATGAACACACCAAACTAACAGTATTATCCCAAAGGGGACGACGCAATCATCACTAACAACATCAATACATTTTCACCAGGAACAAAATTTATCATCACGGAAGCAACAAACCTCACCAAAAACAACACCTCAGCGCCAACAACAACATACCAGGTACAAAAATAAGTGGTCTCTTTAAATTTTTGGGTCTTCTTGCTGATGTGATTTTAAAGGGAAATTTTTGGGTTCACTTAGAAGTTTTTTAACAAAATTTCTCCAAATTCCTCTCTGAAAAAAATGAAAACTACTTTTTTTTTTTTTTCCCAAAAACAAAAGAAATTAAGGTTGAAGGGGAGGGGCTGGGAATTTATTTTTTTTCCCCCCCACGCAGAGTGGGAAAATGACTGCGCACTACTGATTTGAAAAAAATTGTGAATTTTGAATTTTCCCCTAAAATACACTGGGAAAAAATTTATCGTATTTAAACTTTGTTTTTGGCTAATTCATAACCCCGAAACTTTACCCTAAAATCACACTACCAACTGCAAACCAAAAAGAGTAATACCACAACAAGGATGGCAATTCACCACAACCCCCAGTCACCACCAATGCAAATTGCTACGATCCTGTACAAATTTTTTATGCACAAACACACACACACACACACCACACACACACACACACAACAACACACACACCACACACACCAAGAAAAAGGACTAATTGAAAGGGGGACAGAGACGCAAGGAGGAAAGAGAGGCAATGATGAAAATGAGCAGGGCCAAAACACAGGAAAAAGGCAAACACACCCCCCCAAAACTCCCGCGAAGGGCTCCAACCGCAACAATCCCAACGCAAATGAGCATCTAAGCCAAACCCCACACCGTTCCCCTCTGCCACCAACCCCCACATACAAACCCCACCCCCCAAAAGCGCCCCCTAGGGGATTCTGACCCCCCCCCTCAGTCTGGAGAAAATAAAATTAAATTGGATGTGTAAACCCCCCAAGAACTGCAGGAGGGCCCGGGGAAAAGGGGTCGAAGGGAAAAAACAAGGATGGGGACCACGGCTGAGGTGGGAAAAAAGCTCACTCGAGCAGAGCAAGGTTACTGGGAAGGGGCGATTTCAACCACAGGGGGGTCGCTGGGAAAACCCGGGGCCACAGGGGTCCCGAAACATGGGGCCAAGATGTGGATGGGTACTTAAAACCTCATGCAACAAAAAGTCAGGGGCACTACCAAAAAAAGGGGGAAAATGAGCCAGCAAGACGATCTTGTGTTTTACCCCGGCAGTTATACATTGAGGACAAAAAATTACGAAGGCCCCTTGGGGGCTAGGATCACGTGGTTCTGAGTTTTGATTATAAAGTAGAGCTACAAGTGGAGAAGGAAACGGTTTGAATGGGAAAAACCAAACACAAAAGGGGTGACTACACCGGTATGGATTCTGCAGGGGGTTCGTGGGGCAGAGAATGGTAGGAAAACAGAAACGAATGATGGAATATGTAACAACAAATTTCAAGGAGGCAGAGGGAAAAGGGTTTTTTTCCAAGGGAAATAAAAAAATAGGAAAACCAAAGGAGCCTTGGTTTACCCGAAGTGTAGGGGGCAAAAATAATTGCACCCAAAAATGGGAAAAGGGAAGGAGGCAAAGGACCCAGGGAAAAAAAAGGAGATTAGAGAAGGCCAAAACGAGTACGCACAGATAAGGAGGGAGGGGCAGCAACAGTAGGGGAAAAAAAACATTACACCCAAAAATCAAAACTGACCCCGAAACGCTTTATAGCCACTTGGAGGAAACAACATCAAAGACCCCAAATGGAGGCGGAAACCAACATATTTTTTAAGACAAGGTTTGTAAAACCATTGAAACCGGAAGGAGAGGCCATAGCAACCATGAAGAGTCGGGGGCCCTGGAGGACTCGACCCCTGCAGCCACAAATAGGGAGTCAAATAGGGGATAACACCACACACACTATAATAAATTATATAATATATATAAATATATATATATATATATTTTATACAACATAATATTATAATATATAATATATATTAATATATATATACATACATAAAAAATATTTAAAAACACTACATATTATATAATAATATAATATAATATATATAATATATTATAATATATATATAATATAATATAATCGTGCGAATATGAAAACTTTAAAGATAATTTTTTCATTAATGTTTAAAACAAAACTTTTTAATTTTGCACCAAAAAAATCTTTGAAAAACTTCCTAAACCCATTATAAAAAAGCACAATTTATTTTTTGTCTAACCCAACTAAATATATTTTGATTTGTTTTCAAATTTAATATTAAACAAAAACCCGGAAAATATTTTTTTTCGTTAGGTTCAGGTGATATTGGGGATATTATTGCATACACAAATTTTCACTTGTCCTATATGGCAAGATGAGCGTTGCTATTTAAGCCAAGATCTCATGGTATTGTAAGTCTTGTAATTTGTAGTATTATTCCTGGTTGTAAATCCTGACTCCCATTTCGCTGTTCACTTCTTTCTCTCTATTGGTCACTGTGAGGCTGCAAAAATATTTTTAGCTTCCAGATTTGTGACTTACGTTTGTTTGTTTTTATTTCCATATGTGCCTTCGTATTCCTGTTGCTCAGTTCTTGAACAGCTGTCTCAGTCCACATTATCAGCCTTCGCAGTATTTTGCAGGTCAGTATCATGTCTTCCCTTGTTATTCTGCCATCTAATATCTTCCTGTTATTGTTCACAACCCCTTAGCTCTGGGTACAACACTGATGCTGCATAATTCAATATTTTCCCGAAATCTAGCATATATACTATCGTGAAAGACTCTTTGTTGAGATAAACCATACCCCCGGCCGGGATTGAACCCGCGGCCGGGGGTATGGTTTATTTGCAATCGTGTCATTACGATTTCTAAAGTCTTTGTTGAGATTCCTGAACACATATTTTAAACTAAAACTGAGCATTTGCTACAGAGAGTATTAGGCTGTGAACGTGATACAATGCTCACCGGAAATTTCCATTTGTCTGAAACTTGCAGATGTAGCCCCGTGAAAAAATGCTCTTTTTAGGTCTTTTTTACCCTTTTTTCATTTTTCTGATCTTGATATCATGTTTTAAATTTTTTGAGATCCCTTGTGTGACCTCTCAGCAATTTATCAGGCCGTTTGAAGCCTTTTATCCCCTCTTTGTTTTTTTTTCCCTCTTACATTGACGATCAGAAAATAAGATTCATCTTTTTATCGGTTATGCGTCAAATTATAATAGCATTATTGCAGAACCTTGTACTGATCCTAAGGGAAACCCCCTTTGCCCATTCTGACACTTTTTTCTTAAAAAATCACTTTTTTCTTGGAAAAGTAATTTGTCAAAAGTCTTTGTTTTTTTTTCAAGAATATGCTTCCACCCAACCTCTTCCTATCTCTTTTGTCTCATCTCGTTAAAATTAATAGACATCACGTATCCCTGTCGTTAGTATTTACCAGCCTGGGTGTTGTTTATAAATTTTTTCCTTTCAAATTCCCCAAAATTTTTTGTTGTCTTCTCCAAAACTTACATTAGTGGCATGACATGTATTTTCTGTTTTGTATTGTTACCCATTTCTAAAATACTGGAAATGTCAAAGGTCTCCCACCATCAATCATTTCTGTGGCAACTTTGCTATTAAAAAAATTAAGGTCATGGTTCAGAAGGCTTCCCCCTTTCAAAATTCTTCGAAGTGCAATGGTCTCTTTCCCTTTTAAAGGTTTTGCTACCATAATTATATATTGCCGACGGGGGATTTTTAAACTGCTGTCTCTTTTTATTTTATCATAACACGACAAAGTGAGTGATCAGCTTGAAATTTTCACATGGTGTTAAGTAAATACTCGGAGGCTAAAACCCTAGGAAAATTTTACATGTGAAAGAGTCAATGCCCAAATTTTCTGACTTTTTTTTCCCGCTTCCTAAAAAGGGGCTCGTAATTTCAAAGCCCCAGCACGAGACATTAAACTTTAAAAAAAAGTGTTTGTAATTTCGCGACAGAGAAGAGTAAAATTTCATGGTGAGGCATCAGTCAAAAAAAAAATCTTTCCCAGTTTATTCTAGTTAAATTTGTTGAATTTTTTTAAAAATGGTTTTCAAACAACTGGGTATACATCTTAGGGTCAGTTATTATTTTATTTGGTTTACATCAAGAATATAAGAAATTTTAAGCTTTTTAACAATTTAATAAGGCCCACCTTTTGAATAGCAGCTCAGTTTTGGGCGCCATACTCGAATGGAAAAAATGCTTTTATGCGCCCATTCGGGCCCTGTTGTTTTGATTTCAGTTTTCTGTTAACCTGTTTCCAATTTTTTCACATTCTTTATGATCAAGATCTACATCACCCAAAGTCAACATCTTTGTACCTTTGGAAAAAGATTATCAAAAGAGCAGAAAGCCCTGTACTGGGGGAAATTTTTATAAACGAAAACCAACACGTTTTCGGAGGGGTAAATTCTCATCAAAATCTCCAAAATTCTATAAAAAGGCAACGAACGTCAGTCAGGAAGAGTCAGTTTGGGGAGTGGAAATTTTTTTAAACGGATGACCGGGACGTAAGCCCAACAAGACACTCGCAGAAAATTAAAGGAACCGCAAAGAATAAAAGATAGCAAAAAACTGGATCAAAAAAACACGGGAAAAAAGAAGATTTCGTCGGAAGGAAGTGTTGGAAAGGGATAGTATGCCCTGGGTTTGTTTGCCAGGCTGGGAAGAGGGTGAAAGGTGGAAGAGTGAAAAAGAAAGAGTAGACTTTCAATTACCGTGTCAGAAAATTTCCCCAAACCACTTAGGCCCAAAAACAACTGTCTGAGTCGTCGTGGTGAAAAGTAAAATCTTTCCCTAACTATCTCAGGAAACATTAAACAAACCCTATTAAAACTATACCCTTGTCTAACAACCCAATGATGTCTAAAGAATGTAAAGTGATAGGTCCCAAACCGCAAAGAAAAACATAATACTAAAATTTAACGTAACTCTCAAAGAAATAATCTATTTAAAAAGCAATTTTCAGTGAAAAGTGACGTTTATGTGAAAAGAATCCCGACCAAAAAAAAACTGCAAAAACTTACAGAAAAAAATGAATATGACCCCGGGAAAAACCATCATGCTTTTTGAGGGATGGAAAAATTGCTGTTAAAAAAAGGAATCAACAGGAAAGAATTCTGGCCCCATGAACGGGAAAAAAAGTCAGTTTGTACCCACTTCCACGATAGTGTTATTTTTATGCAGGGTTCGCATGACATTGTAAAGTACTATAGTGGATAAATAAAAAAAGGCAAATACCGTGACGGGAAAGTACACAAACAAAACCCCCACATAAAAAGCAGAAGCTTACGAGACGTTTTGGTCCGACTTGGACCCTTGACAAAGTCACACTAACAGGAGGAGCAGGAGGGGGTATATAAAGGCAGGGAAAAGGTGGAGGTAAGGTAGTAGTGGTAGTAGTAGTTTGGGGGAGGTACAAGAATTTATATAATTCCCAAGGATGAATGACACATGCAAAAACCCCGGGCATCCCCCCGTAGACGTTTTTGCCATCCACCCCGCCACTGGTGGCGAAAAGTCCACAACAAAAAACAACCAGCGCCGCACCCTGTGTCTAATTTTATCAGTAGTGTGTAGAAGAAGAAAAGGAAGTAGTATGGTAGTGGGAGAAAGTGGGAAATAAGGAAGGGCGAGCAGTCAAAACAAAAGGAAGGGGAGCACTGCAAGAGCTAGAACCCACAGAGGGAGAGCAAGCGCACCGAGGTGGTGAAGGGGAAGTGGTGAAATAAAAAAAGAAGGAACAGAAAACGAGACAGGAGAGAGAAAGACAACCCCGAGGAGAAAAGGGGGAGGAAAGGGAAGAGGAAGAAGAAAAAGAAGAAGAAGAAAAAAAAATGGGATTCAGGTTAAGTCACGGGTTTTCTGAATTTTTGGAGCATTTAACAATGTGTGGGGGAGGGAAAGGGATTACAGAGACGAAGCCAGGGGGTAAGGTTATACAAGGAAAGTTGTGTATAAGGAGGATTCAAAAAAAACGGCGACTGTTCGAGTTGGAAGTAGGGAAGACAGTTTTAGCAGAAGACCAGTCAATAGGATGGCTATGATCTCTGACGTGACAGAAAAGAGCATTGTTAGTGTCGGCAAGCCTAACACTATTTTTGTGCTCCCTAAGTCTGTCAGAAAGAGATCGACCAGTTTCTCCAAAGTATTGAAGAGGACAGGAGGAGCAAGAAATAGAGTAGACACCAGGAACATCTGTAGAGGGAGGAGAGGTATGAACGAGATTAGTGCGAAGAGTGTTAGTCTGGCGGAAGGTAAGCTTGATGTCATTTTGCCCTACATCATATTTTGTATACTTATTTATCCTCTTTTTCTTAAAATACATATTACCTATAACTAAACCCTTTTCTATACAAAGTTCAATCAAAGGGCTCCCATTATCATTTACACCTGGCACCCCAAACTTACCTACCACACCCTCTCTAAAAGTTTCTCCTACTTTAGCATTCAGGTCCCCTACCACAATTACTCTCTCACTTGGTTCAAAGGTTCCTATACATTCACTTAACATCGCCCAAAATCTCTCTCTCTCCTCTACGCTCCTTTCTTCTCCAGGTGCATACACGCTTATTATGACCAACTTTTCACATCCGACCATTATTTTAAACCACATATTCCTGGAATTTACAAATTTTTATTCACTCTTCTCCGTCCATAACTGGTCCCTCAACATTATTGCTACCCCTTCCTTAGCTCTAACTCTCTCAGATACTCCTGACTTAATCCCATTTATTTCTCCCCTCTGAAACTCACCTACTCTCTTCAGCTATGTTTCGCTTAGGGCCAGGACATCCAACTTCTTTTCATTCATAATATCAGCAATTATCCCTTTCTTACCATCTGCAGTACATCCACGCATATTCAAGCATTCTAGTTTTATAAGTTTTTCTTCTTCTCATTTTTAGTAAATGTTTACAGGAGAAGGGGTTACTAGCCCATTGCTCCCGGCATTTTAGTCGCCTCATATGACACGCATGGCTTACGAAGGAAAAGATTCTTTTCCACTTCCCCATGGACAATAGAGAGAAAAAAACAAGAACAAGAGCTTTTAAGAAAACGAAGAAAAACCCAAGATATGTGTATGGATGTATATATATATATATATATATATATATATTATATATATATATTTTATATATATATATATATATATAATATATATATATATATATAATATATATATATTTTATAATATATATTACATGTGCATGTCTGTGTAGTGTAACCTGAATGTAACTAGAAGTAGCAAGATATACCTGTTATCCAGCGTGTTTTTTTTTTATTATTGTTTTTTATTAACACATCGGCTGATTCCCACCAATCCAGGGTGGTCCGAAAAAGAAAAACTTTCATCATCATTCCATCACTGTCTTGCCAGAGGGGTGCTTTACACTACAGATATAAAACTGCAACATTAACACCCCTCCTTCCGAGTGCAGACACTGTACTTCCCATCTCCAGGACTCAAGTCCGGCCTGCCGGTTTCCCTGAGTCCCTTCATAAATGTTACCTTGCTCACCCTCCAACAGCATATCAAATATGAAAAGCCATTCATCTCCATTCACTCCTATCAAATACACTCATGCACGCTTGCTGGAAGTCCAAGCCCCTACCACACAAAACCTCCTTCATCCCCTCCCTCCAACCCTTTCTAGGCCGACCCCTACCCCGCCTTCCCTCCCCTGCAGATTTATACACTCTCGAAGCCCATTGCTCCCGGCACTTTAGTCGCCTCATACAACACGCATGCCTTATGGAGGAAAGATTCTTTTCCGCTTCCCCATGGACAATAGAGAGAAAAAACAAGAACAAGAGCTATTAAGAAAAAGAAGAAAAGCCCTAGATGTGTGTATGTATATATATGCATGTGCATGCCTGTGTAGTGTGACCTAAGTGTAAGTAAAAGTAGCAAGATATACCTGTTATCCAGCATGTTTGTGAGACAGAAAAAAGACACCAACAATCCTACCACCTTTAAAACAGTTAGAAGTTTCTGGTCCACAGTCACCTGGCAGGACGGTAGTACCTCCCAGGGTGGTTGCTGTCTACCAACCTACTACCACAGGACGGTAGCACCTCCCAGGGTGGTTGTTGTCTACCAACCTACTACCACAGGATGGTAGCACCTCCCAGGGTAGTTGTTGTCTACCAACCTACTACCACAGGATGGTAGCACCTCCCAGGGTAGTTGTTGTCTACCAACCTACTACCACAGGATGGTAGCACCTCCCAGGGTAGTTGTTGTCTACCAACCTACTACCACAGGATGGTAGCACCTCCCAGGGTAGTTGTTGTCTACCAACCTACTACCACAGGATGGTAGCACCTCCCAGGGTAGTTGTTGTCTACCAACCTACTACCACAGGACGGTAGCACCTCCCAGGGTGGTTGTTGTCTACCAACCTACTACCACAGGACGGTAGTACCTCCCAGGGTGGTTGTTGTCTACCAACCTACTACCACAGGACGGTATACCTCCCAGGTGGTTGCTGTCTACCAACCACTACCACAGACGGTAGTACCTCCCAGGGTGGTTGCTGTCTACAAACCCACTACCACAGGAGGGTAGTACCTCCCAGGGTGGTTGTTGTCTACCAACCTACTACCACAGGACGGTAGTACCTCCCTGGGTGGTTGTTGTCTACCAACCTACTACCACAGGACGGTAGTACCTCCCAGGGTGGTTGTTGTCTACCAACCTACTACCACAGGACGGTAGTACCTCCCAGGATGGGTGTTGTCTACCAAACCCACTACCACAGGACGGTAGTACCTCCCTGGGTGGCTGCTGTCTAAACCCAACCTACTACCCCAGGACGGTAGTACCTCCCCAGGGTGGTTGTTGTCTACCAACCTACTACCACAGGACGGTAGTACCTCCCTGGGTGGGTTTTTGTCTACCAACCCACTACCACAGGACGGGAGTACCTCCAGGTGGTTGTTGTCTACCAACCTACTACCACAGGAGGTAGTTTCCCCCCAGGGGGTTGTTGTCTACCAACCTACTACCACAGGACGGTAAATACCCCTGGGTGGTTTTTTGTCTACAACCACTACCACAGACGGTAGTACCTCCCTGGGTGGGTTTTTGTCTACGAACCCACTACCACAGGACGGTAAATACCTCCCTGGTGGTTGTTGTCTACCAACCTACTACCCCAGGACGGTAGTACCTCCCAGGGGGGTTGTTGTCTACCAACCTACTACCACAGGACGGTAGTACCTCCCTGGGTGGTTGTTGTCTACCAACCTACTACCACAGGACGGTTTGTAAACCCCCCTGGGTGGCTGCTGTCTACCAACCACTACCACAGGACGGTAGTAAACCTCACTGGGGGGCTGCTGTCTACCAACCTACTACCACAGGACGGTAGTACCTCCCAGGGGGGTTGTTGTCTACCAAAACCCACTACCACAGGGCGGTAGTACCTCCCAGGGTGGTTGTTTTTCTACCAACCTACACCACAGGACGGTAGTACCTCCCTGGGTGTTGTTGTCTACCAACCTACTACCACAGGACGGTAGTACCTCCCTGGTGGTTGTTGTCTACCAACCCACTACCACAGGGCGGTAGTACCTCCCAGGGTGGTTGTTGTCTACCAACCCACAAACCACAGACGGTTTGACCTCCCTGGGTGGGGTTTTTGTCTACCAACCTACTACCACAGGACGGTAGTACCTCCCTGGGTGGTTGTTGTCTACCAACCTACTACCACAGGACGGTAGTACCTCCCCGGTGGTTGTTGTCTACCAACCTACTACCACAGGACGGTAGTACCTCCCTGGGTGGTTTTGTCTACCAACCTACTGCCACAGGACGGGAAATACCTCCCAGAGTGGTTTTTGTCTACCAACCTACTACCACAGGACGGGATACCTCCCTGGGTGGTTGTTGTCTACCAACCTACTACCACAGGACTTAGTACCTCCCTGGGTGGTTCTGGTCTACCAACCTACTACCACAGGACGGTAGTAACCTCCCTGGGTGGTTGTTGTCTACCAACCTACTAAACCCCAGGACGTTAGTACCTCCCTGGGTGGTTGTGATCTACCAACCTACTACCACAGGACGGTATACCTCCCAGGGTGGTTTTTGTCTACCAACCTACTACCACAGGACGGTAGTACCTCCCTGGGTGGTTGTTGTCTACCAACCTACTACCACAGGACGGTAGTACCTTTCCCCGGGTGGTTGTTGTCTACCAACCTACTACCACAGGACGTAGTACCTCCCTGGTGGTTGTTGTCTACCAACCTACTACCACAGGACGGTATACCTCCCTGGGTGGGTTTTTGTCTACCAACCTACTACCACAGGACGGTAGTACCTCCCTGGGTGTTGCTGTCTACCCGCCTACTACCACAGGACGGTAGTACCTCCCTGGTGGTTGTTGTCTACAAACCCACTACCACAGGACGGTAGTACCTCCCTGGGTGGGTTTTTGTCACCAACCTACTACCACAGGACGGTAGTACCTCCCTGGTGGGTTTTTGTCTACCAACCTACTACCCAGGGCGTAGTACCTCCCTGGGGTTGCTGTTCTACCAGCCTACTACCACAGGACGGGAGTACCTCCCTGGGTGGTTGCTGTCTACCAGCCTACTACCACAGAGGGTAGTACCTCCCAGGGGGTTGTTGTCTACCAACCTACTACCACAGACGGTAGTACCTCCCTGGGTGGGTTTTTGTCTAAACCAACCTACTACAACAGGACGGTAGTACCTCCCTGGGTGGTTGGTGTCAACCAACCTACTACCACAGGACGGTAGTACCTCCCTGGGTGGTTGGTGTCTACCAACCTACTACCACAGACGGTAGTACCTCCCAGGGTGGTTGTTGTCTACCAACCTACTACCACAGACGTAGTACCTCCCTGGGTGGTTGTTGTCTACCAACCTACTACCACAGGACGGTAGTACCTCCCTTGGTGGTTGTTTTCTACCAACCTACTACCACAGGACGGTAGTACCTCCCTGGGTGGTTGCTGTCTTTCCAACCTACTACCACAGGACGGTAGTACCCCCAGGGTGGTTGTTGTCTACCAACCTACTACCACAGACGGTAGTACCTCCCTGGGTGGTTGCTGTCTACCAACCTACTACCACAGGACGGTAGTACCTCCCTGGGTGGTTGATGTCTACCAACCTACTACCACAGGACGGTAGTACCTCCCTGGGTGGTTGCTGTCTACCAACCTAACTACCCCAGGACGGTAGTACCCCCAGGGTGGTTGTTGTCTACCAACCTACTACCACAGGACGGTAGTACCTCCCCCGGTGGTTGTTGTCTACCAACCTACTACCACAGGACGGTAGTACCTCCCTGGGGGGTGCTGTCTACCAAAGTACTACCACAGGACGGTAGTACCTCCCTGGGTGGTTGATGTCTACCAACCTATTACCACAGGACGGTAGTACCTCCAGGGTGGTTGTATCTACCAACCTACTACCACAGGACGGTAGTACTCCCCTGGGTGGTTGTTGCTACCAACCTACTACCACAGGACGGTAGTACCTCCCTGGGTGGGTTTTTGTCTACCAACCTACTACCACAGGACGGTAGTACCTCCCAGGGGGTTGTTGTCTACCAAACCCACTACCACAGGGCGGTAGTACCTCCCAGGGTGGTTGTTGTCTACCAACCTACTACCACAGGACGGTAGTACCTCCCAGAGTGGTTGTTGTCTACCAACCTACTACCACAGGACGGTAGTACCTCCCAGGGTGGTTGTTGTCTACCAACCTACTACCACAGGACGGTAGTACCTCCCAGGGTGGTTGTTGTCTACCAACCTACTTCCAAAGGACGGTAGTACCTCCCTGGGTGGTTGTTGTCTACCACCTACTACCACAGGACGGAAGTACCTCCCTGGGGGTTGCTGGGCTCCCAACCTATACCACAGGACGGTGTACCTCCCTGGGTGGTTGCTGTCTACCAACCTACTACCACAGGACGGTAGTACCTCCCAGGGTGGTTGTTGTCTACCAACCTACTACCACAGACGGTAGTACCCCCTGGGTGGTTGCTGTCTACCAACCTACTACCACAGGACGGTAAGTACCTCCCTGGGTGGTTGTTGTCTACCAACCTACTACCCCCAGACGGTAGTACCTCCCTGGGTGGGTTTCTTCTACCAGCCTACTACCACAGGGCGGTAGTACCCCTTGGTGGTTGTTGTCTACCAACCTACTACCACAGGACGGTAGTACCTCCCCCGGGTGGTTGTTGTCTACCAACCTACTACCCCCAGGACGGTAGTACCTCCCTGGGTGGTTTTTTGTCTACCAACCTACAACACAGGACGGTAGTACCTCCCTGGGTGGTTGCTGTAAAACCAACCTACTACCCCAGGGCGGTAGTACCGCCCTGGGTGGTTGTTGTCTACCAACCTACTACCAAAAGGACGGTAGTAACCTCCCCGGGTGGTTGCTGTCTACCAACCTACTACCAAAAGGGCGGTAGTACCTCCCTGGTGGTTGTTGTCTTTCCAACCTAAATACCACAGGACGGTAGTACCTCCAAGGTGGTTGTTGTCTACGAACCTACTAAACCCCAGGACGGTATACCTCCCAGGGTGGTTGCTGTCTACCAACCTACTACCACAGGACGGTAGTACCTCCCAGGGGGGTTGCTGTCTACCAACCTACTACCAAAAGGACGGTAGTACCTCCCAGGGTGTTGTTGTCTACCACCTACTACCACAGGGCGGTAGTACCTCCCTGGTGGTTGTTGTTTTACCAACCTACTACCACAGGACGGTAGTACCTCCCAGGGTGGTTGTTGTCTACCAACCTACTACCACAGGACGGTAGTACCTCCCTGGGTGGTTGCTGTCTACCAACCTACTACCACAGGACGGTAGTACCTCCCTGGGTGGTTGCTGTCTACCAACCTACTACCACAGGTCGGTAGTACCATCCCAGGGTGGTTTGTCTACCAACCTACTACCACAGGACGGGATTACCTCCCCGGGTGGTTTTTTGTCTAAAAACCACTACCACAGGACGGTAGTACCTCCCCGGGTGGTTGTTGTCTACCAACCTACTACCACAGGGCGGTTTGTACTCCCTTTTGTGGTTCTCTCTAAACCAAACCCACAACCACAGGACGGGAGAACCTCCCTGGGCGGTTGTTGTCTACCAACCTACTACCACAGGACGGTAGTACCTCCCTGGGTGGTTGTTGTCTACCAACCTACTACCACAGGACGGTAGTACCTCCCAGGGTGGTTGCTGTCTACCAACCTACTACCACAGGACGGTAGTACCTCCCTGGGTGGTTGCTGTCTACCAACCTACTACCACAGGACGGTAGTACCTCCCTGGGTGGTTGTTGTCTACCCAAACCACTACCACAGGACGGTAGTACCTCCCTGGGGGGTTGTTGTCTACCAACCTACTACCACAGGACGGTAATACCCCCTGGGGGGTTGTTGTCTACCAACCTACTACCCCAGGACGGGAGTACCTCCCTGGGTGGTTGGCTGTCTACCAACCTACTACCACAGGACGGTAAATACCTCCCTGGGTGGGTTTTTGTCTAACAACCTACTACCACAGGACGGTAGTAAACCTCCCAGGTGGTTGTTGTCTACCAACCTACTACCACAGGGCGGTAGTACCTCCCAGGGTGGTTGTTGTCTACCAACCTACAAACCCCAGGACGGTAGTACCTCCCTGGGTGGTTGTTGTCTACCAACCTACTACCACGGACGGTAGTACCTCCCGGGGGGTTGTTGTCTACCAACCTACTACCACAGACGGTAGTACCTCCCTGGGTGGTTGTTGTCTAACCAACCTACTACCACAGGACGGTAGTACCTCCCCCGGGTGGTTGTTGTCTACCAACCTACTACCACTGGACCCTTAGTACCTCCCGGTGGTTGTGATCTACCAACCTACTACCCACAGGACGGTAGTACCTCCCCGGGGTTGTTGTCTACCAACCACTACCAAAAGGACGGGAGTACCTTTCCCGGGTGGGTTATTGTCTACCAACCTACTACCACAGGACGGTAAATAAACCACCCAGTGGTTTTTTGTCTACCAACCACTACCACGAACGGTAGTACCTCCCTGGGTGGTTGTTGTCTACCAACCTACTACCACAGGACGGTAGTACCTCCCTGGGTGGTTGTTGTATACCAACCTACACCACAGGAAAGTTAGTACGTCCCTGGGTGGTTGTGGTCTACCAACCCACTACCACGGGACGGGAGTACCTCCCTGGGTGGTTGCTGTCTACCAGCCTACTACCACAGGACGGTAGTACCTCCCAGGGTGGTTGTTGTCTACCAACCTACTACCACAGGACGGTAGTACCTCCCTGGGTGGTTGTTGTCTACCAACCTACTACCACAGGACGGTAGTACCTTTCCCCGGGGGGTTGTTGTCTACCAACCTACTACCACAGGACGTAGTACCTCCCCGGGGGGTTGCTGTCTACCAGCCTACTACCACAGGACGGTAGTACCTCCCTGGTGGTTGCTGTCTACCAGCCTACTACCACAGGAGGGTATACCTCCCAGGGTGGTGTTGTCTACCAACCTACTACCACAGGACGGTAGTACCTCCCTGGGTGGTTGTTGTCTACCAACCTACTACAACAGGACGGTAGTACCTCCCTGGGTGGTTGTTGTCTACCAACCTACTACCACAGGACGGTAGTACCTCCCTGGGTGGTTGTTGTCTACCAACCTACTACCACAGGACGGTAGTACCTCCCAGGGTGGTTTTTGTCTACCAACCTACTACCACAGGACGGTAGTACCTCCCTGGGTGGTTTTCTGTCTACCAACCTACTACCACAGGACGGTAGTACCTCCCTGGGTTGTTGTTGTCTACCCAAACCCACTAAACCCCAGGACGGTAGTACCTCCCTGGGTGGTTGCTGTCTACCAACCTACTACCACAGGACGGTAGAACCTCCCAGGGGGTTGTTGTCTACCAACCTACTACCACAGGACGGTAGTAACCTCCCTGGTGGTTGTTGTCCCAACCTACTACCACGGACGTAGTACCCCTCCTGGGTGGTTGCTGCTACCAACCTACTACCACAGGACGGTAAATACCTCCCAGGTGGTTGTTTTTTCTACCAACCTACTACCACAGACGGTAGTACCTCCCAGGTGGTTGTTTTTCTACCAACCTACTACCACAGGACGGTAGTACCTCCCTGGGTGGTTGTTGTCTACCAACCTACTACCACAGGGCGGAGTACCTCCCTGGGTGGTTGTTGTCTACCAAACCCACTACCACAGGACGGTAGTACCTCCCGGGTGGTTGTTGTCTATCAACCTACTACCACAGGACGGTAGTACCTCCCAGGGCGGTTGTTGTCTACCAACCTACTACCACAGGACGGTAGTACCTCCCTGGGTGGTTGTTGTCTACCAACCTACTACCACAGGACGGTAGTACCTCCCTGGGTGGTTGCTGTCTACCAACCTACTACCACAGGACGGGAGTACCTCCCCGGGTGGTTGCTGTCTACCAAACCCACTACCACAGGACGGTAGTACCTCCCTGGGTGGTTGTTGTCTAACAACCTACTACCACAGGACGGTAGTACCTCCCTGGGTGGTTGTTGTCTACCAACCTACTACCACAGGACGGTAGTACCTCCCAGGGTGGTTGTTGTCTACCAACCTACTACCACAGGACGGTAATACCTCCCGGGTGGTTGTTGCTACCAAACCTACTACCACAGGACGGTAGTACCTCCCCGGGTGGTTGTTGTCTACCAACCTACTACCAAAAGGACGGGAGTACCTCCCTGGGTGGTTGTTGTCTACCAACCTACTACCACAGGACGGAAATACCTCCCAGGTGGTTGTTGTCTACCACCTACTTTCCACAGGACGGTAGTACCTCCCTGGGGGGTTTCTGTCACCAACCTACTACCACAGGACGGTTAGTACCTCCCTGGGTGGTTGTTGTCTACCAACCTACTACCACAGGACGGTAGTACCCTCCCAGGGTGGTTGTTGTCTACCAACCTACTACCACAGGACGGTATCCTCCCAGGGTGGTTGTGTCTACCAACCTACTACCACAGGACGGTAGTACCTCCCAGGGTGGTTGTTGTTACCAACCTACTACCACAGGACGGTAGTACCTCCCAGGGGGGTTGTTGTCTACCAACCTACTACCACAGGACGGGAGTACCTCCCTGAGTGGTTGCTGTCTACCAACCTACTACCACAGGACGTAGTACCTCCCTGGGTGGTTGTTTTCTACCAAACCTACTACCAAAAGGACGGTAGTACCTCCCGGGTGGGTTTTTGTCTACCAACCTACTACACCCCAGGACGGTAGTAACCTCCCAGGGTGGTTGCTGTCTACCAACCTACTACCACAGGACGGTAGTACCTCCCAGGGTTGTTTGTCTACCAACCTACTACCACAGGACGGTAGTACCTCCCAGGGTGGTTGTTGTCTACCAACCTGCTACCACAGGGGTAGTACCTCCCCGGGTGGTTGTTGTCTACCAACCTACTACCACAGGACGGTATACCTCCCAGGGTGGTTGTTTGTCTACCAACCTACTACCACAGGACGGGAGTACCTCCCTGGGTGGTTGCTGTCTACCAACCTACTACCACAGGGCGGTAGTACCTCCCAGGTGGTTGTTGTCTACCAACCTAATACCACAGGAAAGGTAGTACCTCCCAGGGTGGTTGTTGTCTACCAACTTACTACCACAGGACGGTAGTACCTCCCAGGGGGGTTTTGTCTACCAACCTACTACCACAGGACGGTAGTACCTCCCTGGGTGTTGCTGTCTACCAACCTACTACCACAGACGGGAGTAAACCTCCCAGGGTGGTTGTTTTCTAAACCCAAACCCCTTTCACAGGGCGGTAGTACCTCTCAGGGTGTTGTTGTCTACCAACCTACACCACAGGACGGTAGTACCTTTCCAGGTGGTTGTTGTCTACCAACCTACTACCACAGGACGGTAGTACCTCCCTGGGTGGTTGTTGTCTACCAACCTACTACCACAGGACGGTAGTACCTCCCAGGGTGGTTGTTGTCTACCAACCTACTACCACAGGACGGTAGTACCTCCCAGGGTGGTTGTTGTCTACCAACCTACTACCACAGGACGGTAGTACCCCCCCAGGGTGGTTGTTGTCTACGAACCTACTACCACAGGACGTAGTACCTCCCTGGGTGGTTGTTGTCTACCAACCTACTACCCCAGGGCGGTAGTACCTCCCTGGGTGGTTGTTGTCTACCAACCTACTACCACAGGACGGTAGTACCTCCAGGTGGTTGTTGTCTACCAACCTACTACCACAGGGCGGTAGTACCTCCCAGGGGGTTGCTGTCTACCTACCATACCACAGGACGGTAGTACCTCCCAGGGTGGTTGTTGTTACCACCTAACACAGGGGTACCTTCCGGTGTTGTTTCCCAACCTACTACCACAGGAACGGTAGTATCTCCCGGGTGGTTTTTGTCTACCAACCTACTACCACAGGACGGTAGTACCTCCCAGGGTGGTTGTTTGTCTACCAACCTACTACCACAGGACGGTAAATACCTCCCAGGGTGGTTGTTGTCTACCAACCTACTACCACAGGACGGTAGTACCTCCCTGGTGGTTGTTGTCTACCAACCCACTACCACAGGACGGGAGTACCTCCCAGGGTGGTTCTGTCTACCAACCTACTACCACAGGGCGGTAGTACCTCCCTGGGGGGTTGTTGTCTAAACCCAAACCCACTACCACAGGACGGTAGTACCTCCCAGGGTGGTTTTTGTCTACCAACCTACTACCACAGGACGGTAGTACCTCCCGGGTGGTTGTTGTCTACCCCAAACCCACTACCACAGACGGTAGTACCTCCCAGGGTTTGGGTTTTGTCTACCAACCTACTTCCACAGGACGGTAGTACTCCCAGGGTGGTTGCTGTCTACCAACCTACTACCACAGGACGGTAGTACCTCCCTGGGTGGTTGTTGTCTACAACCTACTACCACAAGGGCGGTAGTACCTCCCATGTGGGTTTTTGTCTACACCTACTACCACAGGACGGTGGTACCTCGCCTGGGGGCTGCTGTCTACCAACCTACTACCACAGGACGGTAGTACTCCCCGGGTGGTTGCTGTCTACAACCTATACCACAGGACGGTAGTACCTCCTGGGTGGTTGTTGTCTACCAACCTACTACCACAGGACGGTAGTACCTCCCAGGTGGTTGTTGTCTAACCCAAACCCACTACCACAGGGCGGTAGTACCTCCCTGGGTGGTTGTTTGTCTACCAACCTACTACCACAGGACGGTAGTACCTCCCAGGGTGGTTGTTGTCTACCAACCTACTACCACAGGACGGTAATACCTCCCTGGGTGGTTGTTTTTCTACCAACCTACTTTCCACAGGGCGGTAGTACCTCCCAGGGTGGTGTTGTCTACCAAACCCACTACCACAGGACGGTAGTACCTCCCAGGTGGTTGTTGTCTACCAACCTACTACCACAGGACGGTAGTACCCCCCAGGGTGGTTGTTTGTCTTTCCAACCTACTACCACAGGACGTAGTACCTCCCAGGGTGGTTGTTGTCTACCAACCTACTACCACAGGACGGTAGTACCTTCCAGGGTGGGTTTCTGTCTACCAACCTACTACCACAGGACGGTAGTACCTCCCAGGGTGGTTGCTGTCTACCAACCTACTACCACAGGACGGTATACCTCCCGGGTGGTTGTTGTCTACCAACCTACACCACAGGACGGTAGTACCTCCCCGTTGGTTTTTGTCTAAAATAACCTACTACCACAGGACGGTATACCCCCCAGGGTGGTTGCTGTCTACCAAACCCACTACCACAGACGGAAATACCTCCCTGGTGGTTGTTGTCTACCAACCTACTACCACAGGACGGGAGTACCTCCCAGGGTGGTTGTTGTCTACCAACCTACTACCACAGGACGGTAGTACCTCCCAGGGGGGTTGTTGTCTACCAACCTACTACCACAGGACGGGATACCTCCCAGGGTGTTGCTGTCTACAATCTACACAGGACGGTTCCCAGGGTGGTTGCGTCTACCAACCTACTACCACAGGGCGGTAGTACCTCCCCGGGTGGTTGTTGTCTACCAACCTACTACCACAGGACGTAGTACCTCCCAGGTGTTGTTGTCTACCAAACCCACTACCACAGGACGGTTTGGTACCTCCCTGGGTGGCTGCTTTTCTACCAAACCCACTACCCAGGAAGGTAAATACCTCCCAGGGTGGTTGCTGTCTACCCAACCCACTACCACAAGACGGTAGTACCTCCCTGGTGGTTGTTGTCTACCACCCACTACCACAGGGCGGTAGTACCTCCCAGGTGGTTGTTGTCTACCAACCTACTACCACAGGACGGTAGTACCTCCCTGGGTGTTGTTGTCTACCAACCTACTACCACAGACGGTAGTACCTCCCAGGGGGGTTGGTGTCTACCAACCTAACTAAACCCCAGGACGGTAGTACTCCTTGGGGGGTTTCTGTCTACCAACCTACTACCACAGGACGGTAGTACCTCCCAGGGTGGTTGCTGTCTACCAACCTACTACCACAGGACGGTAGTACCTCCCTGGGGGTTGTTGTCTACCAACCTACTACCACAGGCGGTAGTACCTCCAGGGTGGTTGTTGTCTACCAACCTACTACCACAGGACGGTAGTACCTCCCATGGTTGTTGTCTACGAACCTACTACCACAGGACGGTATACCTTCCCTGGGTGGTTTTTTGTCTACCAACCTACTACCACAGGACGGTAGTACCCTCCCAGGGTGGTTGTTGTCTACCAACCTACTACCACAGGACGGTAGTACCTCCCAGGGTGGTTGTTGTCTACCAACCTACTACCACAGGACGGTAGTACCTCCAGGGTGGTTTTGTGTACCAACCAAATACCACAGGGCGGTGTACCTCCCAGGGTGGTTTTTGTCTTTCCAACCTACTACCACAGGACGGTAGTACCTCCCTGAGTGGTTGCTGTCTACCAACCTACTACCACAGGACGGTAGTACCTCCCCCGGGTGGTTGTTGTCTACCAACCTACTACCACAGGGCGGTAGTACTCCCAGGGTGGTTGTTGTCTACCAACCTACTACCACAGGACGGTAGTACCTCCCAGGGTGGTTTTCTGTCTACCAACCTACTACCACAGGACGGTAGTACCTCCCAGGGTGGTTGTTGTCTACCAACCACTAAACCACAGGACGGTAGTACTCCCGGGTGGTTTGTTGTCTACCAAACCCGCTACCACAGGATGGTAGTACCTCCCAGGGTGGGTTTTTGTCTACCAACCTACTACCACAGACGGTAGACCTCCCAGGGTGGTTGTTGTCTACCAACCTACTACCACAGGACGGTAGTACCTCCCTGGGGTTGCTGTCTACCAACCTACCCACCACAGGACGGGTAAATACCTCCCAGGTGGTTGTTGTCTACCAACCTAATACCACAGGACGGTAGTACCTCCCAGGGTGGTTGTTGTCTACCAACTACTACCACAGGACGGAGTACCTCCCAGGGTGGTTGTTGTCTACCAAAACCCACTACCACAGACGTAGTACCTCCCTGGGTGGTTGCTGTCTACCAACCTACTACCACAGGACGGTAGTACCTCCCAGGGTGGTTGTTGTCTACCAACCTACTACCACAGGACGGTAGTACCTCCCTAGGTGGTTGTTGTCTACCAACCTACTACCACAGGACGGTAGTACCTCCCAGGGTGGTTGTTGTCTACCAACCTACTACCACAGGACGGTAGTACCTCCCTGGGTGGTTGTTGTCTACCAAACCTACTAACCCACAGGACGGGAGTACCTCCAGGGTGGTTGCTGTCTACCAAAACCCACTACCACAGGACGGTAGTACCTCCAGGGTGGTTGTTGTCTACCAACCTACTACCACAGGACGGTAGTACCTCCCAGGGTGGTTGTTGTCTACGAACCTACTACCACAGGGCGGTAGTACCTCCCCGGTGGTTGTTGTCTACCAACCTACTACCACAGGACGGTAGTAAACCCCCCTGGGTGGGTTTTTGTCTACCAACCTACTACCACAGGACGGTAGTACCTCCCAGGGGGGTTGTTGTCTACCAACCTACTACCACAGGACGGTAGTACCCCCAGGGTGGTTTTCTGTCTACTACCTACTACCACAGGACGGTAGTACCTCCAGGGTGGTTGTTGTCTACCAACCTACTACCACAGGACGGTAGTACCTTTCCCGGGTGGTTGTTGTCTACCAACCTACTACCACAGGACGGTTAAAATATCTCCCGGGTGTTGTTTTTCTACCAACCTACTACCACAGGACGGTAGTACCTCCCAGGGTGGTTGTTGTCTACCAACCTACTACCACAGGACGGTAGTACCTCCCAGGGTGGTTGTTGTCTACCAACCTACTACCACAGGACGGTAGTACCTCCCTGGGTGGTTGTTGTCTACCAACCTACTACCACAGGACGGTAGTACCTCCCCCGGGTGGTTGCTGTCTACCAACCTACTACCACAGGGCGGTAGTACCTCCCTGGGTGGTTGTTGTCCCACCAACCTACTACCACAGGACGGTAGTACCTCCAGGGTGGTTGTTTCTACCAACCTACTACCACAGGACGGTAGTACCTCCCAGGGTGGGTTTTTTGTCTACCAACCTACTACCACAGGACGGGAGTACCCCCCAGGGTGGTTGCTGTCTACCAACCTACTACCACAGGACGGTAGTACCCCCCTGGGTGGTTGTTGCTTACCAACCTACTACCACAGGACGGTAGTACCCCCCTGGGTGGTTGTTGCTTACCAACCTACTACCACAGGACGGTAGTACCTCCCTGGGTGGTTGTTGTCTACCAACCTACTACCACAGGGCGGTGGGACCTCCCTGGGTGGGTGCTGTCTACCAACCTACTACCACAGGACGGTAGTAGCTCCCAGGGGGTTGCTGTCTACCAACCTAGTACCACAGACGGTAGTACCTCCCTGGTGGTTGTTGTCTTACCAACCTACTACCACAGGACGGTAGTACCTCCCAGGGGTTTTGTTGTCTACCAACCTACTACCACAGGACGGTAGTACCTCCCTGGGTGGTTGCTGTCTACCAACCTACTACCACAGGACGGTAGTACCTCCCTGGGTGGTTGTTGTCTACCAACCTACTACCACAGGACGGGTACCTCCCGGGTGGTTGTTGTCTACCAACCTACTACCACAGGACGGTAGTACCTCCCAGGGTGGTTGTTGTCTACCAACCTACTACCACAACGGTAGTACCCCACGTGGTTGTTGTCTCCAACCTACTACCACAGGACGGTAGTACCTCCCAGGGTGGTTGTTGTCTACCAACCTACTACCACAGGACTGTAGTAAACCCCCCAGGGTGGTTGTGTCTACCAACCTACTACCACAGGACGGTAGTACCTCCCAGGGTGGTTGCTGTCTACCAACCTACTACCACAGGACGGTAGTACCCCCCAGGGTGGTTGCTGTCTACCAAACCCACTACCAAGGACGGTAGTACCTCCCTGGGTGGTTGTTGTCTACCAACCTACTACCACAGGACGGTTTGTACCCCCCAGTGTGGTTGTTGTCTACTAACCTACTACCACAGGACGGTAGTACCTCCCAGGGTGGTTGCTGTCTACCAACCTACTACCACAGGAAAGGTAGTACCTCCCTGGGTGGTTGTTGTCTACCAACCTACTACCACAGGACGGTAGGGACCTCCCAGGGTGGTTGTTGTCTACCAACCACTACCCCAGGACGGTATACCTCCCAGGGTGGGTTTTTGTCTACCAACCTACTACCACAGGACGGTTTGTACCTCCCAGGGTGGTTGCTGTCTACCAACTACTACCACAGGACGGTAGTACCTCCCAGGGTGGTTGCTGCTACCAACCTACTACCACAGGACGGTAGTACCTCCCTGGTGGTTGTTGTCTACCAACCTACTACCACAGGACGGTAGTACCTCCCAGTGTGGTTGTTGTCTACCAACCTACTACCACAGGACGGTGGTACCTCCCTGGGTGGCTGCTGTCTACCAACCTACTACCACAGGAAGGTAGTACCTCCCAGGGGGTTTCTGTTTTACCAACCTACTACCACAAGACGGTAGTACCTCCCTGGGTGGTTGTTGTCTACCAACCTACTACCACAGGGCGGTAGTACCTCCCAGGGTGGTTGTTGTCTACCAACCTACTACCACAGGACGGTAGTACCTCCCTGGTGGTTGTTGTCTACCAACCTACTACCACAGGACGGTAGTACCTCCCTGGGTGGTTGTTGTCTACCAACCTACTACCACAGGACGGTAGTACCTCCCTGGGTGGTTGTTGTCTACCAACCTACTACCACAGGACGGTAGTACCTCCCAGGGTGGTTGCTCTCTACCAACCTACTACCACAGGACGGTAGTACCTCCCAGGGTGGTTGTTGTCTACCAACCTACTACCACAGGACGGTAGTACCTCCCTGGGTGGTTGCTGTCTACCAACCTACTACCACAGGACGGTAGTACCTCCCAGGGTGGTTGTTATCTACCAACCTACTACCACAGGACGGTAGTACCTCCCAGGGTGGTTGCTGTCTACCAACCTACTACTCACCTCATATATTTATTTATACCTATAATTATCTTTTACCAGACTCTGTTAGAATAGAGCCAAACTTTATTTTAATTACTTTAATTACTTTTAATTACTTTATATTTTGTACTGTACTATACTGTGTTTACATCTTACCTTTACTGCTTTATTTTTACCAGTTTTAAATATTTTTTGCCTTTTATATCCTTGATGTTGGTGAGGGGCTCTTGATTTAGGGAATTGGTTCTGTGCTCCAGTTCCCCGAATTGAGCCTGAATGCCTTCCACATCCCCCCCCAGGCGCTGTATAATCCTCCGGGTTTAGCGCTTCCCCCTTGATAATAATAATAATAATAATAATTTGCCTTTTATAAATTTCTTATGAACTGTTGTTTAAGTTAATAAGAAATTTTGTTTTTTTGTTGATATCTGTTTTGCCAATTTTTCCCATTAACAGTTTATTATTGTTAATAAGAAATTTACTTTTTATTAATATCTGTATTATTAATTTCCATTTGAAACACTGTTATAAATCCCCTGTTATCTATATTTTACAATCTTACCCTATTTTCCCTTATTTTTCAGTGTATAAATATTACATTATTATTTCAAATGACTTTTTTTCATATCTGTAGTACCAAATATACCCACCTAGAGTACCTTCATAAACATATATATATATATATATAATATATATATATATATATATATATATATATATATAATATATATATATATATATATATATATATATATATTATATATATATATAAGGAATTCGCAAGAGCAAGCGAAATAACACAAACACTGATCTCTGGATGAAGGAGACTCGAACCTACGAACCTTGGAACAAGGTACGCAGTGCTTAACCAATCTACCCACACTGGACCAATACCTTGGAGTCCAGCTTGCGCTAGACTTTGATTCAAGGCAGCCAGCTTTCAGGGAGAAGGCTTACAGCTTTTCATCTCATCCCCTGTATGAATCAGCCTTATATATCGCCTGCTCTTGCGAATTCCTTGCATTCTTAATATCTCTAGTAAGGCTGATGCATGCAGGGATGAGATGAAAGCTGTAAGCCTTCTCCCTGAAAGCTGGCTGCCTTAGATCAAAGTCTAGCTCAAGCTGGACTCCAAGGTATTGGTCCAGTGTGGGTAGATTGGTAAAGCACTGCGTACCTTGTTCCAAGGTTGGTAGGTTCGAGTCTGCTTCAGCCAGAGAGCATGTTTATATATATATATATATATATAAATATATATATATATATATATATATATATATATATATATATAATATATTTATAATAATTGTGACCATGAACGAGTTGTATTGATCAATAACAACACTGCACTATCCAAGGACTCGAACCCATGCTGCTTTGGCCTGTCTCATGGTGGCGAAAAGACATGACGCCCTAATCCACTGAACCGTACGATCGTAAGAGAAGCGCATCCAGCGGAACTGAATGTTGTACTCGCTACCTTGACGTCATGGTTTTTCGCCCACCATGAGGCTGGCCAAAGTAGCATGGGTTCGAGTCCTTGGCTAGTGCAGTGTTGTTACTGTTATATAATATAATATAATATATATATATAATATATATATATAATATATATATATATATATATAATATATATATATATATATATTATATATATCATTGAAAACTATTACCATTTACAGTTTATAAATAGCTGTTGTTTACCATCATATAATCATATGGTCTTTGATTTAGAACTGTGCATTTATTATTCTTCTGTCTATTGTAAATAACTTAAGTTTGCTTTAGTGCATTTACAAGCCATAGACTGGTGCTACATTGTATTATAATTTTAGTTTAATAGCTTATACCTAGTTAATACTCTAGTTTATTCTAGCTTAATACATTAGTCAACACTAAGTCCATTATGTTTATTAGTTTATACGCTCTACCTGACCAACAAGCATTAGCTATACTCTTGTCCAAACATCCCCTTATTTCAGATACCAGTACTGAAACTCAACACACTATACATAATAAAAAGAATTACCACTTAACCTAAATGATGAATTATCACTTCGACCCAGATCTAAATCTATATAATCCAAAACCCAATCAAAATTTAATGGAAAGTAACTGCCACTATTACAGAGCATCACAAGCCAGCAGTGTTCTAAATACTTCCAAAAATACTACAGTTCTTATTTACAATATCAGGTCCCTGAGCAAACACTATGATGACCTCCTGGCACTCCTTGATTCCCTAAAGACAACCTTCTCCTGTATTATTCTCACTGAGTCCTGGCTTAAGCATGACACAATTGATACCTACTATCTACCAGGATACACAGCAATCCACGACTGCAGACCATACCAAGTTGGGGGAGGCATTGCAATTTATTACTCTAATGAACTATCTTGTTATAAGACCACTTGCTTTAGTGATGAATGCGGAGAATATATTTTTGCAAATTTTACTGCAATAAACCTTAAGACTCCTATTACAATCGGTGTCATTTACAGGATGCCACATACAAACATCCCAAATTTTAGTGATAAAATAAAGACACTAATAATAAACAACCAATTGAACAAGCGCCACCTTCTCTTAGCCGGAGACTTCAACATCAACCTTGACCTACCAGATGACCAACCAGTAACAGATTTCATCAACACTATGAGCAGCACACTTCTCATACCAACAATAACTAAACCAACCAGGCTGACAGAGACAACTGCAACCATAATTGATCATATATAGACCAATATACTAGCACTACTGACCACTACCTCACCTTTCTCTTAACAAACATTGGTTAACAACTTCTGGAATACAACAAAATTTCTTTAAGACTTCATGATGATGGCCTCAATAAGTAACTTCACAACAGATCCATGGACAGTTGACTGGCCTACAGAACTCTCCAACGCCAATGGTATCGATGATTGTATTGACATATTTTTTAAAAAAAAATACTTAGATTATATAACACACATTGCCCTACAAAAATGAAACAGATCGCGAGTGAACGGCTAGGCTGCCCATGGCTAACAGCATACTAAGGTCTATAGATAAGACACATTAGTATGAAAAACAATATAGGCAGGGCTTAATACACAAAGATATTGCTAAACACTATGCATCAGTTCTCACCAAACTGATAAGAAGGGCCAAGCAATTATACTATTCCAGATAAAAAAGACCTGGAAAACACTCTCTCAGATTCTAGGCAGCATTAAACTGAAAAAAGGGATATCGTTCTAAATAAACCAAATGAATCACAATTACAGCCTACTGAAACAGTCAAAGATAAATGACTTCTTCTCAACCATAGGATCAAACCTCGCCAGTTAAATCCCAGGTACCAACGCCCTAGCAAGTGACTACTTAAATGGAAATTTCCCATCCTCCTTCTATGTTCACCTAACGACCCACCGAAGTCACCTCGATTATCAATCACTTAAAAATAAATCAGGGAATCTGCCTCAAGTCCCACCATTATTAATACAAGTGAACGGCTCATGCCCTTTCGGCCCGTTATTTCATTACTTTATAACAAATCCTAGAAACTAGCACTTTCCCGACACACTCAAGACAGCAAGGGTTACACCAATAACTCAAAGGTGGTGACCCCACAGATATAAATAACTACAGGCCACTATCAGACTTACCGTTACTATCCAAAATCATCGAGAAAACTCGTGCACAAGAGACTATATTCGTTTATAACAGCACAAAGCATACTCAACCCTTGCCCCCCTCAAGGAAGGTTCCTTGATGTTGGTGAGGGGCTCTTGATTTAGGGAAATGGATCTGTGCTCCAGTTCCCCGAATTAAGCCTGAATGCCTTCCACATCCCCCCCCCCCCCCCCCCCAGGCGCTGTATAAATCCTCTGGTTTAGCGCTTCCCCCTTGATTATAATAATAATAATAATCAACCCTTGCCAGTTTGGCTTCAGGAAAAACAAAAGCACAAACGATGCTATAATAAAAATGCTAGACTTGCTCTACACTGCACTGAAAAATAAGGAATATCCATTAGACTCTTTATTGACCTAAGAAAGCTTTTGGTACAGTAGATCACGGCGTCATTCTCCACAAACTTGACCACTATGGTATAAGAGGCCATTCACTTATATATTTCAAATCCTACCTTAATAACAGGTATCAATATGTCTCCATTAAGGACACATCATCATCATCACGACCACTTGATACTGGAGTGCCTCACGGAAGTGTCCTTGGTCCCCTGCTCTTCCTCTTATACATCAATGATCCTCACAACGTATCACAACACCTGAAACCAATTCTCTTTGCTGACGACACGACTTATGCCATCTCCCACCCAAATCTTGCCTCACTTAACTCCATAGTTAACGAATAGAGCTTCTGAAAATATTACACCTGGATACTGCAAATAAGCTTACACTTAACACTGACAAAACCTTCTATATTCTGTTTGGTAACAGAGCAGGTGTTGCACATCTCGACATTAAGATTGACAGTACTCTATTGATAAGCATAATGAGGGCAAATTCCTGGGCCTACATCTTGACAGCAACCTGAATTTCATCACCCATATCCAACATAAAAAAAAGTATCCAAAAGTGTTGAGATCCTCTCTAAGATACATTACTACGTACCACGATCAGCCCCAATGGAAATAAGTCACTCTGTCTGACTTTTTTGGGTTATCCTAGGTTCCCTACACATATGCTGCTATGTATGATAATTCTATGTAACTGTATTTGTGTTTACCTGAATAAACTTACTTACTTACTTACTTACTTACTCACACTACACTTTTCACTCATCTATCCCTACCTCACATATGCCATTTGTGCTTGTGAATCAACAGCAATTACCCACCTAAAGCCAATAATAACCCAACATTAAGCCGCAGTAAGAATTATCACACAATCCAATGCTAGGCAACCTTCCCCCCCACTCTTCAAAGACCTAAACTTACTGTTCAGAGCATCTACACTTACTACCCTGCAATCTACATTTACAGAACCATAAATTCCAATATTAACCCTGAACTAAAACATTTTCTTAATAGTTGTGACAGGACCCATAGGCATAATACCAGACACAAACATCTCTTTGACATTCCCGTGTCCTACTAAATCTATACAAAAATTCAGTGTACATAAAAGAGATTAAAATCTGGAATTCCATGCCTGAAAACTCTAGAACTGTAGACTCAACCACCATTTTCAAAAGCACCGTTAAAAAAAAATCTTATCTCCCTAACACACCCCACCGGTAGCTAACCACATAAAAACACTGATATCTGTGACTTTCCCTCATATACACTAATGACTGTCAACATAAAATTCTGAATATATAGCTTTTGCTACATAATTCTTAAGCTAGTCATAAGTTTCTCTAAGACACTCCATTATAGGAGCTTTAATAGAAACTATCATACCAAGACGAGACCATTCACATTAACTGATAATTGCTAATTTTTTAAATGTTTTGAACTACCTCATTTTTGTAAATCTAGTTACTCACTACAGCTACCTCACTATAATACCAGTATGATCCATAACCTGTGTCAATATAGAGTATGAAATAGTATTATTCTTCTCGAAATGCCTAGGCATACCTAGGCATACTAGTGGCCTTCTTTGTAATAAGTATTTTATAATATGCAATAATATTTGTAATATGTAAACCCTACATTGTAATATCAACAGAGAAGTAAAGAATTTTAATTTTAATTTTTAATTTTATGTGAACGACATGGCGGAGGGAATCGAACTAGAGGTGTCTCTGTTTTATAATGATGTGAAATTAATGAGGATAAAACCAACAAGAGTAGAGGAGGAAAGACTAGGAATGGATCTGGAGAAGGGGCAGGATTCGCCCGATACGTATCTCTGGAATTTAACCCCAGAAAATGCAGACATTTGAGAATAAGAGAAGGGAAAAGACGTTAAGAATGAGTGTACAGGCTTGGAAACAAGCTGCAAACCTCCCTGAAAGAGAAGGATTTGGAGTGAGCATAGTTCACAGCATATGACACGAAACTCATCGAAATATATCCATATATTCCACAGCATCCTTAAAAAAGAGGTTTTTAAAATTAACCACATTAATATGTATAGGACTGGGAGAAGAAAATATACAAACAGCTGCTGGAACTGACACTAGATATTCCTTAAAGTTTGTTTATTTTCTTCTCTAACGACGAGGGTCATTAATTAGAAATAAAGGTGGTGCCTCCCACCACAGATTTGAACCGAATATATTTGTACACACACACACGAACTCCCATATATATATTATATATAATATATATATATATATATATATATATAAATATATATATATAATATATATATATATATATATATATATATATATATATATAAATATATATAATATATATAATATATATATAATATATATATATATATATATATAAATATTATATATATATATATATATAAATATAATATATATATATAATATATATAATATATATATATATATATATATATATACACAAACACAAACCCACACACAAACTCACTCACTTTAGGCACTCACATTCTCATACACTCACACTCTCTCACCCTGTCACACTCTCAAACTCTCTCTCCTCTCTTCTCTCTCTCTCCTTTTTTTTTTTTTTTTTTTTTTTTTTTTTTTTTTTTTTCACAGGTTTTGACAAGGTTAAGGATCCCTAGCTTTATTGACAGCTATATGACAGGTTAAGGATTCCTAACTTTATTGGCAAGCTAAGAGCTGTTACCTACATCAGCTCATTTGAAAGCATTTTTATTGTTATGAGACATACAAGTAGGGAACAGGATGAAGTTGGAGCCATCTGTGGGCCAGCATTTTCATTTGATCAACTGACTTTATCTCGTTGACATCATTATGCTGTCCGAATGTGTTCCATACTCGAGTCATCCTGGGTATGTATGATCTCAGATGGAGTGATGTTCTGGAGAAGGGTACAGCCAGAGTGAAGTTGCTGCTTTCTGCCCGTCTTGTGGCATAAAAGCTTGTTTCACGCTCTCTCTCTCTCTCTCTCTCTCTCTCTCTCTCTCTCTCTCTCTCTCTCTCTCTCTCTCTCTCTCTCCTCTACTCTCCCTTCCACATCTACCTCTTCCTCTTCCTTTCCTTCCTGTTCCTCCTCCTCTCCCCTCGCCCCATTTCCCCTCTCCCCGTCTTCATTTTTCTCCTCTCTCCCCTTACTCCCCTATCCTTCCCTCCATCTCTATACCCCTCTGCCACTGTTTCCCCCTCCCATTCTATACCCCTCTTCACCTATCCCTATCTCTCTCCCCCTCTCCTCCCTCCAAAAAACACCTCCACACACCTATACATACACACACACACATACACACACACACACACACACACCACACACACACAAACACACACACTCACACACACACACACACACACACACACACACACACACACACACACACACACACATACACACCACATACACACACACAAACACACACACACACACACACAACACACACACATAGGCTCCTCTCTCCATCTCTCCCATTTCTCTCTCTCATAGCCTTTTCCCTCGCCCTCCTTTCTCCCCCTCTCTTTCTCTCCCTCTCCCTCTCTTTCTCCCTCTCTCTACACTTTCTCCCCCCCTCACATTTCTCTCTCTCCCCCTTGGTCTTATCCCTCACCCCTATACTCTCTCCTCTCTCTCCCTCTTTCTACCCTTTCTCTCCCTCTCTCTCCTCTTTCTACCCTTTCTCTCTCTACCCTTTCTCTCCCCCCCACAGCACCCCCTCCTCTAGCTTCTGTTCTGCGGGAACAAAAAAAAAAAAGAAAAAAAAAAAAAAAAAAAAAATATGGGTGCCTTAGAGACGGAAAAACCAGAATCTGGTGAAGAACCAGGGAGGAAAGACTGGATTTAGAGCTCCCAAAAAAAGAGAAGAGTGGGGAAGAAGATAGGTAAGCTTGTAAGAAAATGGAGGACTGTCGGTAGAGTGCAAAGTGGGAAGAGTACAGACCTTAGAGCAGCAGAAGCTAGAACAGTGCTTAGAAGAGAAACTGCAAAGCCTGAAACAGATTAAGAAGACCAATGACAATTCAGACTGACATCAGAATTCAAAGTCAGGCGCAGACAAGGGGATGGTAACCAACTACGAGAATGCCGTACAGGAAGGCCTATCAACCCACTGGGGCCATGGAAAAGACGACGAGAGACACACTGAGATCAAACTGACAGTTCTAAGACAAAGATGGAGAAATTCAGAGCAGGCGCAGACAGGGGAGGGTAAGCAACAACGGAGACTGACGTACACGAAGGACCTATCAACCCACGTGGGGCAGGGAAAAGACGATGATTCACACATAGATCAACGACAGTTTCCGAAAGAAAATGAAGGTTTGTTTATACTGCAAGGGCTTAACAGCCAACTGCAGTAACCGAAAGGGACAGCTGGCCCAGGAAAGACAGTCCACTTGGGGTTAATAGATGTTTCAGATATAACAGGGAACTGAAGGCAAAACATTTCAATGAAGGAAACAAGAATGCCTCAGAGGAAGCAGATGGAGACTCATTGGGAGGAGGAAAGGGCGAGGTCATTTTTGGTACGGCCTTCCAAGAACCAAGGGGGCCAACTTTTGAAGAAATAAAACAGGAGAGAAAAAAATGATTGAAGGCATCAAGAAAACAATAGGGGAGGGCAATATGACCCAGGTGCCAAATTTTCAGAGAATTGGGGGGTTTGCGAGTGGAAGGATACGGCCGTCAGAGTAACTTCAAGGAAGAATCAGTTCGAATCAGGATTCTGCAAGAGAAAGCAAGACTGAGAGACAAAGAGGGGTACCAAGAGTTTCCTCGACCGCGACAGAACACAAGAAGAAAGGACTACACTGAAAGAGAGGGTACAGAGACCAAGGAGGAACGAGAAGCAATAAAATGAGCAGGACCCAGACACAGGAGGAAGGGCAAACACACCCCACAGAAATCTCCCACCAAAAAAGACCCCCCCCGCGACATTCCCAACGCAACTGAGGCAACCTATACTCCAACCCACTCACTGGTTCCCCTGCCACCAACCCCCTTATCACAAACCCCACCCCAACAGCTGTCCCTTAATGGGCATTCTGACCCCACCCCCATCAGCACATACCCCACCTACACCACAGCCCCATATAGGGCCCCACCAAAGGCTCTCCCCCCCCCAACCCCCAATACATTTGAAACCCACAAGAAGAAAAGAAACAAGGTTTGGTACACAAATGCGGATGAAAAAGGAATAAAATGAGGGGGAATGAAAGAATCGTGAAAAACCCCCCAACACATAGCTCACAGAAACAAAACTCGCTGAGATAATAACAGACAAAATTTTCCCAAACAGGTATCAGATCCTAGGAAAATAGAAGGAGTAAAAGGGGGAGGAGGGGTTGCACTGCTCTAAAAAAACCAATGGGGATTTGAGGAAATGGAAGGCATGGAATGTTTGGAGAAAGAGACTACATTTAGGTACAATTCAGCCCCGAAACAAAAAGTAGTCATTGAGTGATGAAATAACCCCCCAAGAAGCAGGGGGCCCAAAGAGGAGTACAAAGAAAACAACGGGGTTTGGGGGACACACGGGGCGAGGGGGCAAAGACTACTCGAGCAAGCAAAGCACGGAAGGGGGCGATTTCAACCACGGGAGACGAGGGAAAACCGGGAGCACAGGGGGTCCGAAAAGGGAGAGCAAATATGGATGTGGTACTTGAAAACCCATGCATCAAATGTCGGGGACACAACCAAGAGAGAGGGGGGGATGAGCCAGCAAGACGGATCTTGTTTCACCCTGAGCAGTTAGACATCGGGGACATCACTACAAGGGGGCCCTTGGAGCTAGCGATCATGGGGTTCTGATTTTGACAAAAGATTAAAGTGGAGAAGGGAACAGGAACTAAAGGGGGACAGGCCAAATACAAAGGGGGGACACCGTATAGAAATTCCGCAGGAGGTTCAGGGGACAGAAAAGGGGAGGGAAAAATAAACGAATGATGAATAGTGGCAACAAAGTGCAAGGAGGCAGAGGGAAAATTTTGTTTTCCCGGGAACAAAATAATGGAAGACCAAAACAGTCCTTGTTTACCCAAAAGGGGTAGGAGGCAAAGCTAAATGCAACAGAAAGGAAAAGGACAGGGGGCATAGGCCCCGGAAAAAAAGGGTTATAAAGAGCCAAAAGATATGCAAGAAAGGAGGGGGGCCCCGAGACAGTATGAAAAAGACATAGCACGAAAATCAAAAAACTGACCCGAAACTGCTGTTAAAACCACATTGGAAAAACAACATCAAGGGCCAGTGATAAAAGGTGAGGAAAGAAGGGGGGAAATCACAAGAAACGATCAAGAGGGGAGTAGGAGCTCAACACGAGATTTAAGAAATTTACAGTAAGACGGAAGGATCGGGGGGGGACCAATGGGGGGACCAAAAAGGGAATACACCAACAAGTTTGGACGACAACATACGATGGGGGAGGTAAAGAAACGCTAAGGGACATCGAACCTCAAAGCAATGGGACCGGACAACATCTCTCCATGGGGCCTTAAGGGGGGGGAAAATGTTGTTGTTTCCCTTACCACAATCTTTAAAACATCCCTGGGAAATGGGGGAACTACCTAGGATGAGACAGCAAATGTAGTTCCCATTTTTAAAAAAGGGACAGAAAAAGCACAAACTAAACCTGTTCATTTCGTGTATAGTATGCAAAAAATTTTGGGGAAATTAAAGGAGGAGAGTGGGGGAGCACCTGGAACGGGAAAAGGATAAAAAGCCCAAACCCGCCGGATTCACGGAAGGGAAAACCTGTGTCACAAACCCTTTTGGAGTTTTATAAAAAACAAAGTAAACAAAGAGAGGGGTGGGTTGTTCATCTTCTTGGCTGCAAGAAAAGGGCCTTTGACACAGTTCCTCACAAAATTAGTGC
>NC_069399.1:15962193-15992618 GCF_026875155.1 Cherax quadricarinatus | reverse complement strand
CCCCAAACTTCTGCGAACATCTAAACTGCATTTTAAATCTACCCTATACATCTTCGACCCCATTGCCTATACTCTCACTAGCCCATCTATCCTCCAACAGTTGTTTATATCTTACCCTAACTGCCTCCTCTTTTAGTTTATACACCTTCACTTCTCTCTTACTTGCTGCTTCTATTTCCCTTGTATCCCATCTACCTTTTATTCCCACTGTAGCCACAACTAGAAAGTGATCTGATATAACTGTGGACCCTCTATAAACATGTACATCCTGAAGTTTACTCAATAGTCTTTTATCTACCAATGCATAGTCCAACAAACTGGTGTCATTACGCCCTACATCATATCTTATATACTTTTTTATCCTATCCTCATCAACATTTAACATTATTTAACCCTATCTTCATCAATATTTAACAATTCCTCAAAATATTACCTCCATCTATCCGATACCTCTAACTCTCCATTTATAACTCTTCTCTCCTATTTTTAACTGTCAAATCCATTTGTTCCCTAGGCTTCCCCAACTTATTAACCTCACTCCAAAACTTTTCTTATTTTCAACAAAATTTCCTGATAGCATCTCACTTACTCTTTCATTTGCTGTCTTTTTACATTGCTTCACCATTCTCTTAACCTCTCTTTTTCTCTCCATATACTCTTGCCTCCTTGCATTACTTCTACGTTGTAAAAGCCTTTCATATGCTAACTTTTTCTCCTTTACTACTCTCTTTACATCATCATTCCACCAATCGCTCTTCCCTCCCGCACCCACTTTCCTGTAACCACAAACTTCTGCTGAACACTCTAACACTACATTCTTAAACCTACCCAATACATCTTCGACCCCATTGCCTACATTCTCACTAGCCCACCTATCCTCCAACAGTTGTTTATATCTTACCCTAACTGCCTCCTCTTTTAGTTTATACACCTTCACCTCTCTTTTACTTATTGTTCTATTTCCCTTGTATCCCATCAACCTTTCACTCTCACTGTAGCTACAACTAGAAAGTGATCTGATATATCTGTGACCTCTTTATAAACATGTACATCCTGAAGTTTACTCAACAGTCTTTTGTCTACCAATGCATAGTCCAACAAACTACTGTCATTACGCCCTACATCATATTTTGTATACTTATTTATCCTCTTTTTCTTAAAATACGTATTACCTATAACTAAAACCCTTTTCTATACAAAGTTCAATCAAAGGGCTCCCATTATCATTTACACCTGGCACCCCAAACTTACCTACCACACCCTCTCTAAAAGTTTCTCCTACTTTAGCATTTAGGTCCACTACCACAATTACTCTCTCACTTGGTTCAAAGGTTCCTATACATTCACTTAACATCGCCCAAAATCTCTCTCTCTCCTCTACGCTCCTTTCTTCTCCAGGTGCATACACGCTTATTATGACCAACTTTTCACATCCGACCATATTTTTATAAACCACATATTCCTGGAATTTACAAATTTTTATTCACTCTTCTCCGTCCATAACTGGTCCCTCAACATTATTGCTACCCCTTCCTTAGCTCTAACTCTCTCAGATACTCCTGACTTAATCCCATTTATTTCTCCCCTCTGAAACTCGCCTACTCTCTTCAGCTTTGTTTCGCTTAGGGCCAGGACATCAACTTCTTTTCATTCATAATATCAGCAATTATCCCTTTCTTACCATCTGCAGTACATCCACGCATATTCAAGCATTCTAGTTTTATAAGTTTTTCTTCTTCTCATTTTTAGTAAATGTTTACAGGTGAAGGGGTTACTAGCCCATTGCTCCCGGCATTTTAGTCGCCTCATACGACACGCATGGCTTACGGAGGAAAGATTCTTTTCCACTTCCCCATGGACAATAGAGAGAAAAAAACAAGAACAAGAGCTTTTAAGAAAACGAAGAAAACCCAAGATGTGTTGTATGGATGTATATATATATATATATATATATATATATAATATATATATATATATATATATATATATATATATATATACATGTGCATATCTGTGTAGTGTGACCTGAATGTTTTTTTATTATTATTGTTTTTTATTAACACATCGGCCGATTCCCACAAATCCAGGGTGGTCCGAAAAAGAAAAACTATCATCATCATTCCATCACTGTCTTGCCAGAGGGTGCTTTACACTACAGATATAAAACTGCAACATTAACACCCCTCCTTCCGAGTGCAGACACTGTACTTCCCATCTCCAGGACTCAAGTCCGGCCTGCCGGTTTCCCTGAGTCCCTTCATAAATGTTACCTTGCTCACACTCCAACAGCACATCAAATATTAAAAACCATTCGTCTCCATTCACTCCTATCAAATACACACATGCACGCTTGCTGGAAGTCCAAGCCCCTACCACACAAAACCTCCTTCATCCCCTCCCTCCAACCCTTTCTAGCCGACCCTACCCCGCCTTCCCTCCACTGCAGATTTATACACTCTCGAAGCCAATTGCTCCCGGCACTTTAGTCGCCTCATACAACACGCATGGCTTATGGAGGAAAGATTCTTTTCCACTTCCCCATGGACAATAGAGAGAAAAAAACAAGAACAAGAGCTATTAAGAAAAAGAAAAAAAGCCCTAGATGTTTGTATGTATATATATGCATGTGCCTGCCTGTGTAGTGTGACCTAAGTGTAAGTAAAGGTAGCAAGATATACCTGTTATCCAGCATGTTTGTGAGACAGAAAAAAGACACCAACAATCCTAACATCATGTTAGAAGTTTCTGGTCCACAGTCACCTGGCAGGACGGTAGTACCTCCCTAGGTGGTTGCTGTCTACCAACCTACTACCACAGGACGGTAGTACCTCCCTGTGTGGCTGTTTGGTCTACCAACCTACTATACCACAGACGTAGTTATCTCCCAGGGTGGCTGTTTGTCTACCAACCTACTACCACAATTACGGTAGTACATCCAGGTTGGTTGTTGTCTAACCAACCAACTACCACAGGAACGGTAGTACCTCCCTGGGTGGCTGTGTCTACCAACCTACTACCACAAGGACGGTAGTACCCTCCTGGGGTGGCCTGCTGTCTACCAACCTACTACCACGGAACGGTAGTACCTCCCAAGGGGCTGTTGTCTACCAACCTACATACCCATACGGTAGTGACCTCCCAGGGTGGGTTGTTGTCTACCAACACTAGTCTACCACAGGACGTGAAGTAACACTTCCCAGAGTGGTTGCTGTCTTACCAACCAACACCACAGGACGGTAGTACCATCCCTGGGTGGTTTTTGTCTACCAACCTACTACCAACAGGACGGTAGTACCTCCCAGGGTGGTTGCTGTTCTACCAACCTACTACCACAGGACGGTAGTACCTCCCTGGGTGGTTTGTTGACTACCAACCTACTCCACAGGACGTAGTACCTCCCAGGGTGTTGTTGTCTACCAACCTACTACCACAGGACGGTAATACCTCCCAGGGTGGTTGCCTGTCTACAACCTACTACCACAGGACGGTAGACCTCCCATGATGGTTTCTGTCTATCAACCTACTTTCTCATCAGGAACGGCAGTACCTCCCAGGGTGGTTGTTGTCTACCAAACCTACTTACCACAGGACGGTAAGTACCTCCCGGGTGGTTGTTTGTCTACCAACCTACTATAACCCACAGGACGGAAGTCCCACCCCGGGTGGTTGCTGTCTACCAACCTACTACCACAGGACGGTAGTACCTCCCAGGGTGGTTGCTGTCTACCAACCTACTACCACAGACTTAAGTAACCTCCAGGTGTGGTTGATGTCTACTTACCAACCTACTACCACAGACGGTAGTACCTCCCAGGGAGGTTGTTGTCTACCCAACCCAACTACCACAGAGCGGTAGTACCTCCCCAGGGTGTTTGCTGTCTACCAAGCACAAACCACAGGACGGTATTACCTCCTTGAGTGGTTGTTGTCATACCAACCTTACTACCACAACGGTAGTACCTCCCAGTTGATGTTGCTGTCTACTCAACCTACTACCACTGACGGTAGTACCTCCCTGGGTGGTTGTTGTCTAGTACAACCTACTACCATAGGACGTAGTACCTCCCAGGTGATGCTGTCTACCAACCTACACCAGCAGTATGGTAGTACCTCCCAGGTGGTTGCTGTCAAACCAACCTACTACCACAGGACGGTAGTACCTTCCCATGGGTTGTTGTTTGTCTACCAAAAATAACTACACAGGACGGTAGTACCTCCCAGGGTGTTGTTGTCTACCAACCAACTACCAACAGGATCGGTATTACTCCAGGTGGTTGTTGTCACCAACCTACTACCACAGGACGGTAGTACCTCCCTGGGTGGCTGTTGTCACCAACCTACTACCACAGGAACGGTAGTAACCTCCCCCATGGTGGTTTTCGTCTACCAACCAACTTACCACAGACGGTAGTACCGTGTCCAGGGTGGTTGTTTGTCTACCAACCTACTACCACAGGACGTATGTACCTCCCAAGGTGGTTGTTGTCTACCGAACCTACTACCACAGGACGGTACTACCTACCTCCCTGGGTGGTTTGGTTCTACCAACTACTACCACATGACGTAGTACCTCAACCTGGGTGGTTGTTGTCAACAAACCTACTACCACAGGACGGTAGTACCTCCCTGGTGGCTGTTGTCTACCAACCTACTACCACAGGACCGGTAGTACCTCCCATGTGGTTTTGACAACCAACCTACATTTACACAGGACGGTAAGTACCTACCCAGGGTGGTTTGTTGACTACCAATCTACAACCACAGTACGGTAGTAACCTCCCAGGGTGGTTGTTGTCTACCAACCTACTACCCACAGGTCGGTAACTACCTCCCTGGGTGGTTGTTGTCTACCACCTACTACCACAGGACGTAGTTACCTCCCTGGGGTGGCTGTTGTCTAGCCAACCTACTACCACAGGACGGTAGTAACCACCAGGTGGTTTGTTGTCTACACCAAACCTACTACCACAGGTTCTTTAGTACCTCCCTGGGTGGCTGTTGTCCTACCAACCTACTACCGACAGGACGGTAGTACCTCCCGGGGTGGTGTTGTCATACCTACCTACTACCACAGGACGGTAGTACCTCCCAGGGTGTTGTTGTCTAACCAACCTACTACACAGTACGGTAGTAACCTCCCCGGGTGGTTTGACTACAACCTACTACCACAGGACGTAACTACCTCCCTGGGTGGTTGTTGTCTACCAACCTACTACCCACAGACTGTATACCTTCCTGGGTGGCTGTTGTCTACCAACCTACTACCACAAGACTGTAGTACCTCCGCTTGGTGGTTGTTGTCTACCAACCTACTACCACAGTACGTATTACCTCCCAGGGTGGTTGCTGTCTACCACCTACTAACCAAAGACAGGACGGTAGTACCTCCCTGGTGGTTGTTGTCTATCTAACCTACTTACCACAGGACGGTAGTACCTGTCCCAGGGTGTGGTTGTTGTCTACCACCCCTACTAACCACAGACGTAGTACCTTCCCAGGGTAGTTGTTGTCTACCAACTCTACTACCACAGACGGTTGTACCTCCTGGGTGGCCTGTAAGTCTACCAACCTACAAACCTACAGGACGTAGTACCTCCCTGGGTGGCTGTTGTATCTACCAACCTACTCTACACATGACTGTAGTACCGTCCCCTGGGGTTTTTGTCTACCAACCAACTACCACAGGACGTAGTACCTCCCAGGTTGGTTGTTGGTCTAACCAACCAACACCACAGGACGGTAGTACCACCCCAGGGTGTGTTGTCTACCAACCATTACTACCACCGACCGTTAGTAACCTCCCTGGTGCTGTTTGACTAACCAACCTATCTACCACATGACGTAGAACCTCCCTGGGTGGTTGTTGTCTAACCGAACCAACTACCACAGGACTGTAGTACCTCCCTGTTGGTTGTAGTCAACCAGCCTACTACCACAGTACGGTAGTACCTCCCTGGGGGGTGTGCTGTTGTCACCCCAACCCTACTACCACAACGTAGTACCTCCTGGTGGCTGTTGTCTACCAACCTACTACCACAGAACGGTAGTACCTCCCAGGGTGGTTGCTGTCTACCAACTAACTACCACAGGACGTAGTACCTCCCTGGGTGCTGTTTGTCTACCAACCACTACCCACAGACGGTAGTACCCCACCCTGGGTGGCTGTTGTCTAACCAACCTACTACCACAGGACTGTTTAGTAACCTCCCAGGGTGGTTGCTGACTACCAACCTACTACCACAGGACGGTAGTACCTCCCTGGTGGGGCTGTTGTCTACCAACCTACTACCACAGGACTGTATAACCTTCCCAGTGTGGTTGCTGCCTATCCACCTACTACCACAGGGACGGTAGTAGCCGTCCCTGGGTGGTTTGTTGTCTCCCAACCTACTACCACAGACGGTATACCTCCCTGGTGGTTTTGTCTACCAGCCTAACTACCACAGGACTGTAGTACCCATCCCAGGGTGGATGTTGTCTACCAACCTCTACCACATGACTGTAGACCTCCCAGGGTGGTGCTGTCTACCAACCTACTACCACAGGAGGTAGAACCTCCCTGGTGGCTGTTGTCTACCACCCTACCAACTACAACTGACGGTAGTACCTCCCTTGGTGAGGTTGTGTCTACCAACCTACTACCACAGGACCGTGTAGTACCTCCCTGGGTGGTGTTGTCTACCAACTTACTACCACATGACGGAAGTACCTCCCAGGGTGGTTGTTGTCTAACCAACCTACAACCCCACAGGACGGTAGTACCTCCCTGGGAGTGCTGTTTGACTACCAACCCTACTACCACAGGACGGTATTAGTACCATCCCTGGGTGGTTTGTTGTCTACCAACCTACTACCCACAGGACGGTAGTAACCTCCCTGGGTGGATTGTTGTCTACCAACCTACTACCAACCAGGAACGGTAGTTACCCCACCCATGAGGATTTCTGTCTACCACCCTACTAACCACAGACGTGTAGTACCTCCCAGGGTGGATGCTGTCGTACCACCTACTACCACAGACGTAAGAACCTCCAGGTGGTTGCTGTCTACCAACCTACTACCACAGGAACGGTAGTACCAACCCATGGTGGTTGTTGTCTACAACCAACTTACCACAGGACGGTAGTACCTCCCAGGTTTGTTGCTGTCTACCAACCTACTACCCCACCGGACGGAAGAACCGTCCCAGGGAGGTTGTCAGTCTACCACCTACAACCACAGGACGGTTATTACCTCCCAGGTTGGTGTTGTCTACCAAGAACCTACTAACCACATGACGTAGTACCTCCCAGGTGGTTGCTGTCTACCATACCTACTACGCAGCAGAACTGGTAGACCTCCCAGTGGTGTTACTGTCTACCAACCAACTACCACAGGACGGTAAGTACCTCCCAGTGTTTGTTTGTCCTAACCAACACTACTACACGGACGGTAGTACCTCCCAGGGTGGTTGCTGTCTACCACCTACTGTACACAGGACGGTAGTACCTCCCAGGGTAGGCCTGTTGACAACCACCCTGACTACCACAGGAGGGGGGGGGCGTGTAGAAACCTCCCAGGGTGGTTTGTTGACTACCAACCTACTACCACAGGACGTATAACCTCCCGTGTGGATTTGCTGCTACCAACCAACTACCACATGAACGTAGTAACTCCCTGGTAGTTTGCTGTCTACCAACCAAACTACCACCTTACGGTATTACCTCCTGGGTGGCTGTTGTCTACCAACTACAACCAGCTAGGACGGTAGTACCCCCCAGGGTGTTGCTGTCTGACCAACCTACTACCACAGGACGGTAGTACCTCCCTGTGTTGTTTGCTGTCTACCAACCTACTACCACAGGACGGTAGTACCTCCCTGGGTGGCTGTTGTCTACCAAACCTACTACACAGGACGTAGTAACCACCCCAGGGGGTAAGTTGTCTACCAACCTACATACCACAGGACGGTAAGTTTCCCCTCCCTGGGTGGCTGATTTCAACCAACCTACTACCACAGGACGTAGTTACCATCCCAGGTGTGGTTGTTGTCCTACCTAACCAACTACCACAGGAACGGTATGTACCTCCCAGTGTGGCTGTTGTCCTACCAACCTACTACCACAGGACGGTATGTACCGCTCCCAGGTGGGCCTGTTGTCTACCAACCTACTACCACATACGGTAGTAAACCTCCCCTGGTGTGGTTGCTGTCTACCAACCTACTACCACGATGACGTAGTACCTCCCAGGGGTGACATGTTGTCTACCAACCTACCAACCACAGGACGGTAGTACGCTCCCAGGGTGGCTGTTGTCTACCACCAACTACCACAGTCGTAGTACCTCCCAGGTGTTTTGTTGTCTACAACCAACTACCACAGGACGGTAGTACCTCCCCAGGGTGGCTGTTGTCTACCAACCTACTACGCACAGGACGGTAGTACCTTCCCAGGCGGCTAGTTGTACTACAACCTACTACCACAGGACGGTATAACCACCCAGGGGGTGGCCTGATTGTCCTACCAAACCTACACCACCGGACGGTAGTACCTCACAGGTGGCTTTTGTCTACCACCTCCTACTAACACAGGACTGTAGTACCTTCCCAGGGTGGCTGTTATGACACCAACCTACTACCCGATCATGGCGGTAGTACCTCCTAGGGTGGTTGCTGTCTACCAACCAATCAACCACATACGGTATACCTCCCAGGGTGGTTGCTGTCTTACCACCAACCAACTACACAGGACGGAAGTACCTCCCAGGGTGGTTGTTGTCCTACCAACCTACTACCACAGTACGGTAGTACCTCCCGGTTGGTAGTTGTCTACCAACCTACTACCACAGGACGGTATACCTCCCTGGTGTTGTTGTCACCAACTACTACAACAGTAAGGTACTACCTCCCTGGGTGGGTTGTAGTCTACCAACCTACTACCAAGGACGTACTACCTCCCTGGGTGGTTGTTGTCTACCAACCAACTACCACAGGACGGTAGTACCTCCCTGGGTGGTTGCTGTCTACCAACCTACTACCACAGGAGCGGTAGTACCTCCCAGGGTGGGCTGTAGTCTACCAACCTACACCACAGGACGGTAGTATCCGCCAGGGTGGCTGATGTCTACCAACCTACTACCACGGACGGTAGTACCTCCAGGTGGGCTGTTGTCTACCAACCTACTACCAACAAGACGGTAGTACCTCCCAGGGTGTGCTGTTGTCTACCAACCTACTACCACAGGACGGTAGTACCGACCCAGTGGCTGTTGTCTACCACCTACTACCACAGGACGGTAGTACCGTCCCATGGTGGCTGATTGTCTACCAACCTACTACCACAGACGTTTAGTACCTCCCAGGGTGGCTGTTGACCTAACCCAACCGTACTACCACGGACGTAGTACCTCCCATGGTGGCTGTTGTCTACCAACTACTACCACAGGACGGAATACCTCCCAGGTGGCTTGTCTACCAACGCTAACACCACAGGACGGTATTCCTCCGCAGGGTGGCAGTTTTCTACCAACCTACTACCACAACGGTAGTACCTCCCGTGGTGGCCTGTTGTCTACCAACCTACTACCACATGGGCGTATACCCCCAGGGTGGTTGCTGTCCTTACCAGAACCAACTACCAACAGGACGAAGTACCTCCAGGGTGGTTGCTGCTACCAACCAACTTACCACCCAGGAAACGGTAGTACCTCCCATGGAGGTTGTGTCTACCAACCTACAACCACAGGACGGTAGTACCTCCCTGGTGGTTGTTGTCAAACCACAAACTACCACACAGGACGGTAGTACCGGTCCCTGGGTGGTTGTTGTCTACCAACCTACTACCACAGGACGGTACTACTCCCCTGGGTGGTTGTTGTCTACCAACCTACTACCACGAGACGGTACAACCTCCATGGGTGGTTTTTGTCTAACCAACCAACTACACAGGACGATAGTACCTCCAGGGTGTTTGTTGTCTACCAACCTACTACCGAACCAGGAAACTGAAGAACAATCCCTGGGTGGTTAGTTTTCAACCACCTACTACCACAGGACGTATTACCTCCCAGGTTGGTTGTTGTCTACCACAACCTACTAACCGACAGGTACGATATTACCTCCCTGGGTGTTGATGTCAACCAACCTACTTACCACAGGACGGTAGTACCTCCCAGGTGGTTGTTGCTACCAACCTAACTACACAGACGAAGTACACATCCGCTCCCTGTGGTGGTTGTTGTCTACCAACCTACTACCACAGGACGGTGTACCTCCCAGGTGGTTGTTGTCTACCACCTAACTACTACCACAGGACGGTATTACCTCCCAGGTTGTTGTTGTCTACCAACCTACTACCACAGGACGGTAGTACCTCCCAGGGTGGTTGTTGTCTACCAACCTACTACCACAGGACGGTAGTACCTCCCAGGGTGGCTGTTGTCTACCAACCTACTACCACAGGATCGGTAGTACCTCCCTGGGTGGTTGCCTTGTCTACCACCTACTACCGGGGGGGGTTAAACAGGACTGAAAGTAACGTCCCTCTCCCAGGGTGGTTGCGTCTACCAACCAACTTTCCACAGACGGTAAGTACCTCCCTGGGTGGTAGCAGTCTACCAAACCAAATACGCACCTCATATATTTAATTTTATACCTATAATTATCTTTTACCAGACTCTGATAGAAAAAGAGCCAAACATATCTAATTACTTTTTAAAATTACTTAATTACTTTATATTTTGTACTGTATCTATACTGTGTTTTAGCTCTTACCTTTTTGCTATATTTTTAATCATTTTTAAATATTTTTTTGCCTTTTATATCCTTGATGTTGGTGAGGGGCTCTTGATTTTGGAATTGGATCTTTGCTGGATTCCCCCCCTATTGAGCCTGAATGCTTTCCACATCTGCACAGGCTCAGTTAATCCTCCGGGTTTAGCGCTTCCCCTTGAATAATAATAATAATAATAATAACGTGCCTTTTATAAATTCTTATGAACTTTGTTTAAGTTAATAAGAAAATTTTGTTTTTTGTTGATATCTGTTTTGCAATTTTTCTCCTTTAACAAGTTTATTATTGTTAATAAGAAATTTACTTTTTATAATATCTGATTACCAGAGCATTTCCATTTGAAACACTGTTATAAATCCCCTGTTATCTATATTTTACAAAAACTTACCCTATTTTCCCTTATTTTTCCATGTATAAATATTACATTATTATTTCAAATGACTTTTTTTCATATCTGTAGTACCAAATAGTACCCACCGTAGAGTTACCTTTATAAATAGTACTTATATATATATATATATATATATAAATATATATATATAATATTATAAATATATATATATATATAATATATCTATATATATAATATATATATAAATGGAATTTTCGCAAGAGCTTGGCGAAAAATTACACAAACACTGATCTCTGGATGAAGGAGACTCGAACCTACTGAACCTTGGAACAAGTTACGCCAGTGCTTTCCAGATCTACCCACACTGGACCCAATACCTTGGAGTCCAGCTTGCGCTAGACTTTGATTTCATCAAGGCAGCCTAGCTTTCAGGAGAAGGCTTTACTGCTTTCACCTCATCCCCTGTATGGAAATCACCCTCATATATCGCCCTGCTCTTGCGAATTCCTTGCATGTTAATATCTCTAGTAAGGAGGCTTGATGCATGCAAGGGGATGAAGATGAAAAGCTGTAAGCCTTCTCCGTGAAAGCCTGTGCTGCCTGGATCAAGTCCTAGCGCAAGCTGGACACCAAGTAATGGTCCAGTGTGGTCGATTGGTAAAGCACTGCGTACTTGTTCCAAGGTTGGTAGGGTTCGAGTCTGCTTACAGCCCTGGAAGCAGTGTTTTAATATATATATATATATATATATATATATAATAAATATATATATATAAATAATAAAATATTATTTATATATACTTGTGACCATGAACGAGTGTTTGAATCAATAACACAGTGTTGATCCCTACCAACCACTACCACAGGACGTAGTTACCACCCAGGGGTGGCTTGTTTGTCTACCAACCTGACTACCACAGGACGTAAGTACCTCCCTTGGTGGTTGTGCTACACAACCTACTACCACAGACGGTAGTAACCTCCTGGGAGTCCTGTTTGTCTTACCAACCTATTACCAACACGGACGTTATTACCAAATCCCTTGGTGGCTGTTGTCTACCAACCACTACCACAGGACGTAGTACCACCCAGGGTGGTTTGTTGTGCTAAACCAACAACCAACTACCACAGGACGTAGTTACCTCCCTGGGTGGCTTGTATTCTACTACCTACTACCACAGGACGTAAGTACCTCCCGGGGTGATCTTGCTGTCTACCAACCTACTACCACATGACGACTAATACCTCCTGGGTGGTTGTTGTATCCCAACCTACTACACAGGACGTTTTACCTCCGCAGTGGTATGCTGTCTACCAACCAACTCACCACAGTACGGTAGTACCTCCCTGGGTGGGTTGCTGTCTACCGAACCTACTAACCACTCTGACGGTAGTTACCTTCCCTGGTGGTTTGCGTCCTAACCACTAGCTAACCACAACTAACGGTAGTACACTCCCAGGTGGTTGTTGTCTACGCAAACACTACCACAGGACGGTAGTACCTCCCAGGGTGTTGGTGTCTACCAACCTAACTACCCACAGGACGGTCAAGTCCTCACCAGGGTGTGTAGTGACTACCAACCTACTACCAACAGGACGGTAGTACCTCCCTGGGTGGTTTGTTGTCTACCAACCTACTACACAGTACGGTAGTACCTCCCAGGGTGGTTTGTTGTTCAACCACCTACTACCACAGGACGTAGTACCTCCCTGGGTGGCTGCTGTCTACCAACCTACTACCACAGGACGGGTAGTACCGTCCCTGGTTGGTTCCTGTCTACCCCAAAACCTACAACCGACAGACACGTAGACCACCCTGGGTGGTTGTTTGTCTACCAACCTTCACACCACCGGACAGGACGGAAGACCCTCCCAGGGTGTTGCTGTCTACCACCTACTACCAAACAGGACGATAGTACACTCCCTGGGTGGTTGTTGTCATACCAACCTATACCACAGGACGGTAGCACCTCCCAGGGTGGTCTAGTTGTCTACCAACCTACTCACCACAGAAGGAAGTACCTCCCTTGGTGGTTGTTTCTATACCACCCTACAACCACAGCACTGTAGTACCGTCCCAGGTGGTTGTTTACAACCAACCTACTCCACAGGACGGTAGAACCTCCCGTGGTGGCTGCTGTCTATCCAACCTACTACCACAGGACGGTAGTACCTCCCTGGGTGGTTCCTTCACCAACCTACTAACCAACAGACGGTATGTAACCATCCAGGGTGGATGTTTTCTACCAATCTACTACACACATGAACGGTAGTACCTCCCTGGGTGGTGCTGTCTACCAACTAGGCGATCCCACAGGGGACGATAGTACCAACCCAGGTGTGGTTTATGTCTACCAACCTACTACCAAGGACGGAATGCAAACCTCAGGGTGGTTTGTTGTCCTACCAACCTACTACACAGGACGGTATACCTCCCAGGGTGGAGTTGATGTCTACCAACCTTACAACCACAGGACGGTAGTACCTCCCTGGGTGGTTGTTGTCTACCAACACTACTACCACAGGACTGTATTACCTCCCAAGGTGGTTGTTTGGTCGAACCAATCTTCTACCACAGTGACGTAGTTACCACCCAGGGTGTCTGCTGTCTACCAACCACTACCGACAGGACGTAGTACCTCCTTGGTGGTTCCTGTCTCCTACCAACCTACTAACGCACAGGACGGTAGTAGACCTCCCTGGTGGTTGTTGTCTACCCACCTACTACCAACAGACGGTAAGTACCTCCCAGGGAGTGTTTGCTATGCGTCACCAAACCTACTACCACAGTACGATAGTACCTCACCCTGAGGTGGATAGTTTGTCCTACCAACCTCTAAGGGGGGGGGGGGGGGGGAGGGGGGCGAGGTGGAGACCCCCACAGGACGGTAGTAACCAAACCAGGTCTGGTTGCCTGTCTACAACATATACCACAGGACTGTAGTACCAATCCCTTGGTGGTTGATGTCTACCAACCCTAGCTACCACAGGACGGGTATTACAACTACCCATTTGGTAGTTGAATTTGCATCACCCTGTGTGTCTGCTGTCTACAACCTACTAACCAAAAGCAGACGGAACATAACCGTTCCCTGGGTGGCACTGCTGTCTACCAACCTTACTACCACAGGACTTTAGTACCGACCCTGGTGGCTGTGATGTCTACAACCTACTACAAAGGCACGGTAGTACTCCATGGTGGCTGCGTCTACCAACACTACTACCAACAGGACGGTAGTACGTCCCAGGGAGGCTGGTTGTCTACCAACCTACTACCTACAGACGTAGAGTACCTCCCGATGGGTAGGTTGTTGTCCACCAAACCTACTACCCGTCGGAACAGGACGGTTAGTACCTCCCCTGGGTGGATTTGTACGTACTTACCAACCTACTACCACAGGACCCGTATTAGACCGAAAATGATCCCAGGGTGGTTGCCATGGTCATACCACCTACTACCACAGGACGGATAATACCTCCCGGTGTGGTTTTGTTGTCTACCAACCTACTACCGACAGTACGGTAGTACCTCCCTGGTGGTTGTCGTCTACAAACCTACTACCACAGGACGGTAAGTACCCTTTACAGGGTGGTTGCTGTCTACCAACCAACTACTCACAGGACGATTAGTACCACCCAGGGTGGTTGTTTTCTACCAACCTACTACCTACAGGAAGGACGTAGGACACTCCCTGGTTGTAGTTTCAATCAAACTACTACCACAGGACAGGTAGTACCTCCCTGGTTGGTTGTGTTGTCTGACCAACCTACTCCCACAGACGGTAGTACCTCCCCAGGGTTGCCTGCTGTCTACCAAACTACTACCACAGGACGTAGTACCATTCCCTGGTGGTTGCTGTCTACCAACCTACTAACCACAGGAACGGTAGTACCTTCCCTGGGTGGTTGTTATCTACAACCTACTACACAGGACGGTAGTACCTCCCAGGGTGTTGCAGTCTACCAACACTACTACCACAGGACGGTTACCTCCCTGGTGTGGTTTGTTGTCTACCAACCGTACACCACAGCGGTATACTCTCTTCAGGGTGGTTGCTGTCTAACCAACCTACAACCACAGGACGTAGTACCTCCTAGGACGTGTTTGCTGTGCGCCTACCAACGCGAGCAGCTTACACACAGGACGGTAGTAACCTCCCTGGAGGTTGTTGTTCTAACCAAGCCCATACTACCTGAACATGACGATAGTCCCTCCCGCGGAGTAGGTTGTAGTGTCTACCAACCTACTACTCTACAACAGGACGTAGTACCATCCCTGGTGGTTGGTTGTCCATCCAACCTACTACCACCGGACGGTCAGTACCTCCCAGGGGTGTGGTTGCTGCCTACCAACCTACAAACCACAGGACGGAGTGAACCTCCCCTGTGGCTGTTGTCTCCAACCTACTACCACAGGACGTATACCGTCCCATGGTGGTTTCTGTTCTACCAACTCGCTACTATCACAGGACGGTATTCACCACTCCAGGGTGGTTGCTGTCTTACCAACCTACTACCTAACAGGACGGGTAGTACCATCCCTGGTGGTTGCCTGTCAACCAGCCTACTGACCACAGGACTGGTAATTACCTCCCTGGTGTGGATATGCTGTCTACCAACTACTACCAACAGGACGGTAGTACCACCCAGAGATGGTTTCTGCCACCAACCTACTACCACAGGACGGTAGTACCTCCGCAGGGTGGTTGCTGTCTACCACCTACTACCAACAATGGATTGGGAACAGTAGTACCAGTCCCAGGGTGTTGTTTCTACCTAACCACTACCACAGGACGGTAGTAACCTCTCCCAGGGTGTTGTTGTCCTACCAACTTACTACCACAGGACTGTAGTACCTCCCAGGGTGGTTTTGTCTACTCAACCTACTACCACAGGACGGTATAACCCCCAGGGTTGTTGTTGTCTACCAACCTACCTACCAACAGTACGTAGAAACCTCCCCAGGTTGGTTGAACTGTCTACCAACCTACTACAACAGGACGGTAGTACCTCTTACCACGTTGGTTGTTGTCTACCCAACCTACACAACAGAACGGTAGTACCGTGCCCTGGGTGGCTGTTGTCTACCAACCTACACCACAGGACGGTAGTACCGTCCCTGGTGTTGGGTGTTGTCTAACCAACCTGACTATACGCACAGGCGGTAGTACAACCAGGCGGGGTCCCAGGTGGCTGTTGTCCTACCAACCTAACTACACACTGGACGGTAGTACCTCCCAGGTGGTTGTTGTCTACCAACCTACCGACCACAGGACGGTAGTACTCCCTGGGTGGCTGTTGTCTACCTACCTACTAACCACAGGACGTAGTACCTCCCTGGGTGGGTGTTTCTACCATTCCTACTACCTCAGAACGGTAGTACCCTCCCAGGGTGGCGGGGTGTCTACCAACCACACCACAGGAGGTAGTAACCTCCCTGGGTGGTTGTTGTCTACCAACCACTACGAACAGGACGGTAAGTAGACCCCACTCCTGGGTGGCTGGTTGTCTACAGAACCTACTACCACTGGAAGGTACGACCTCCATGGGGGGGTGTTGTATACCCAAAGACTACCACAGGACGGTTTGTACCTCCAAGGGGGGATATTGTATATACCCACCTACTACCAAGGACGGTAGTACCTCCATGGTGGTGTGTTGTGGTATTAATAAATACTACCACAGGAAGATGTTAACCTCCCAGGGTGTTTCTGTCTACCAACCCTACTACCACAGGACGGTAGTACCTCCCAGGGTGGTTGTTGTCTACAAACCTACTACCACAGGACTGTAGTACTCCCAGGGTGGTTGGTGTCACCAACTCTACTACACACAGGACGGTAGTACCGAGCCTGGGTGGTTGTTGTCTACCAACCTACTACCACAGGTACTGTAGTAACCTCCCTGGGTGGTTGCAGTCTACCATCCTACTACCAGATGACTGTAGTACCATCCCTGGGTGTTGCTGTCTACCAACCTACTACCACAGACGGTAGTACCTCCAAGGGTGGTTGCAGTCTACCAACCTACTAACCACAGGACGTAGTACCTCCCAGTTGGTTGTTGTCTACCAACCTACTACCACAGACGGTAGGTATACCTCCCAGGGATGGGATGTTGTCAACCAACCTACTACCACAGGACGGTAGTACCTCAGGGTGGTTGTTCTCAAACCACCCTACTACCACAGGACGGTAGTACCTCCCATGGTGGTTGTTGTCTACCAACCTACTACCACAGGACGGTAGTACCGTCCCAGGGTGGTTGTTTGTCCTACCAACTACTACCACAGGACTGGTAGTACCTCCCAGGGAGGGTGCTGTCCTACCAACCTACAAACCACAGGACGGTAGTACCCTCCCAGGGTGGTTGCCAGTCTACCACCTACTACCAACAGGGACGTGAGTACCCTCCCTGGTGGTTGCTGTCTACCAGCCTACAACCAACGGACTTTATACCTCCCTGGGGTGGTTGCTGTCTACCAACCTACTACCACATGACTGTAGTACCTCCCAGGTGTGTTGCTGTCAACCAACCTACTACACAGGAACGGTAGTAAACCTCCCATGGTGGTTGATGTCTACCAACCTACAACCACAGGACGGTAGTACCACACCAGGGTGGTTGGTTGACTACAACCTACTACCAACAGTATGGTAGTACCTCCCAGGTTTGTCTACTAACCTTCTACCACAGGAGGGTAGTAACTCCAGTGTGGTTGTTGTCCTACCAACCACAACCACAGGACGGTAGTAACCTCCCAGGGTGGTTGTTTGTCTACAACCTACTACCACAGACGGTAGTACCTCCCAGGTGTTTTGCTGTCCCTACCAACCTCCTACCACAGGACGTAGTACCTCCCAGGGTGGTTGTTTGTCCTATCTACCCAACCAACTACCACAGGACGGTAGTACCTCCTGGGTGCTGTTTCTACCAACCTACTACCACAGAACGGTAGTACCTCCCAGGGTGCTGTTGTCCTACCAACCTACTACCACAGGACGGTATACCACCCAGGTGGCTGTTGTCTACCAACCTACTACCACAGGACGGTAGTACCTCACTTGGGTGGCCTGTTCTCTACCAACCTACTACTACCACAGGACGGTAGTACCTCCCAGGGTGGTTGTTGTCTACCAACCTACTACCACATGACGGAATTACCTCCCTGGGGCTGTTGACTAACAACCTACTACCACAGGACGGTAGTACCGTCCCTGGTGGCAGTTGTCAATCCAACCTACTACCACAGGACGGATTACCACCCAGGGGGCTGTTGTTCTACCAACCTACTACCAACAGGACGGTAGTTACCCTCCCAGGGGTGGTTGTTGTCTACCAACCTATACCACAGGAACGTAGTACCACCCAGGGTGGTTGCTGTCTACCAGCCTACTAACACGAAAGGTATAACCTCCCCCAGGGTGGGTTGTTGTCCTACCAACCTACTACCAGAGGACGGTAGTACATCCCAGGGTGGTTGTTTCTACAACCTACTACCGACAGGACCGGTAAGACCTCCGCTGGGTGGTTGTTTTCTACCAACCTACTACCACCCAAGGACGGTAGTACCTCCCTAGGGTGGTTGCTGATACAGCCTACTACCACAGGACGGTAGTACCTCCCTGGGGGGTTTCTGTCTACCAACCACTACCACAGGACGGTAGTACCTACCCTCCCAGGGTGGTTGCTGTGTCTCACCAACCTACTACCCCAGGACGGTAAGTACCTTCCAGGGTGGTTGTTGTCTACCGAACCTACAACACAGGACAGTAGGTACCTCCCAGGGTGTTTTTGTCTAACCAACCTACTACCCAGGACGGTAGTAAACCCCAGGGTTGTTGTTGTCAACCAACCTAATACCACAGGACGCTAGTACCTCCCAGGGTTGGTTGCTGTCTACCAACCTACTACTACCACATGACGGTGAGTACCTCCCAGGGTGGTTGTTGTCTACCAACCTACTACCACACGTAGGGTAAGTACCGTCCCTGGGTGGCTGTTGTCTACCAACCTACTACCACCAGGACGGTAGTACCCCCTGGTGGCTGTTTGTCTACCAACCTACTACCACAGGACGTATTACCTCCCTGTGTGGCTGTTTGGTCTACCAACCTACTATACCACAGACGTAGTTATCTCCCAGGGTGGCTGTTTGTCTACCAACCTACTACCACAATTACGGTAGTACATCCAGGTTGGTTGTTGTCTAACCAACCAACTACCACAGGAACGGTAGTACCTCCCTGGGTGGCTGTGTCTACCAACCTACTACCACAAGGACGGTAGTACCCTCCTGGGGTGGCCTGCTGTCTACCAACCTACTACCACGGAACGGTAGTACCTCCCAAGGGGCTGTTGTCTACCAACCTACATACCCATACGGTAGTGACCTCCCAGGGTGGGTTGTTGTCTACCAACACTAGTCTACCACAGGACGTGAAGTAACACTTCCCAGAGTGGTTGCTGTCTTACCAACCAACACCACAGGACGGTAGTACCATCCCTGGGTGGTTTTTGTCTACCAACCTACTACCAACAGGACGGTAGTACCTCCCAGGGTGGTTGCTGTTCTACCAACCTACTACCACAGGACGGTAGTACCTCCCTGGGTGGTTTGTTGACTACCAACCTACTCCACAGGACGTAGTACCTCCCAGGGTGTTGTTGTCTACCAACCTACTACCACAGGACGGTAATACCTCCCAGGGTGGTTGCCTGTCTACAACCTACTACCACAGGACGGTAGACCTCCCATGATGGTTTCTGTCTATCAACCTACTTTCTCATCAGGAACGGCAGTACCTCCCAGGGTGGTTGTTGTCTACCAAACCTACTTACCACAGGACGGTAAGTACCTCCCGGGTGGTTGTTTGTCTACCAACCTACTATAACCCACAGGACGGAAGTCCCACCCCGGGTGGTTGCTGTCTACCAACCTACTACCACAGGACGGTAGTACCTCCCAGGGTGGTTGCTGTCTACCAACCTACTACCACAGACTTAAGTAACCTCCAGGTGTGGTTGATGTCTACTTACCAACCTACTACCACAGACGGTAGTACCTCCCAGGGAGGTTGTTGTCTACCCAACCCAACTACCACAGAGCGGTAGTACCTCCCCAGGGTGTTTGCTGTCTACCAAGCACAAACCACAGGACGGTATTACCTCCTTGAGTGGTTGTTGTCATACCAACCTTACTACCACAACGGTAGTACCTCCCAGTTGATGTTGCTGTCTACTCAACCTACTACCACTGACGGTAGTACCTCCCTGGGTGGTTGTTGTCTAGTACAACCTACTACCATAGGACGTAGTACCTCCCAGGTGATGCTGTCTACCAACCTACACCAGCAGTATGGTAGTACCTCCCAGGTGGTTGCTGTCAAACCAACCTACTACCACAGGACGGTAGTACCTTCCCATGGGTTGTTGTTTGTCTACCAAAAATAACTACACAGGACGGTAGTACCTCCCAGGGTGTTGTTGTCTACCAACCAACTACCAACAGGATCGGTATTACTCCAGGTGGTTGTTGTCACCAACCTACTACCACAGGACGGTAGTACCTCCCTGGGTGGCTGTTGTCACCAACCTACTACCACAGGAACGGTAGTAACCTCCCCCATGGTGGTTTTCGTCTACCAACCAACTTACCACAGACGGTAGTACCGTGTCCAGGGTGGTTGTTTGTCTACCAACCTACTACCACAGGACGTATGTACCTCCCAAGGTGGTTGTTGTCTACCGAACCTACTACCACAGGACGGTACTACCTACCTCCCTGGGTGGTTTGGTTCTACCAACTACTACCACATGACGTAGTACCTCAACCTGGGTGGTTGTTGTCAACAAACCTACTACCACAGGACGGTAGTACCTCCCTGGTGGCTGTTGTCTACCAACCTACTACCACAGGACCGGTAGTACCTCCCATGTGGTTTTGACAACCAACCTACATTTACACAGGACGGTAAGTACCTACCCAGGGTGGTTTGTTGACTACCAATCTACAACCACAGTACGGTAGTAACCTCCCAGGGTGGTTGTTGTCTACCAACCTACTACCCACAGGTCGGTAACTACCTCCCTGGGTGGTTGTTGTCTACCACCTACTACCACAGGACGTAGTTACCTCCCTGGGGTGGCTGTTGTCTAGCCAACCTACTACCACAGGACGGTAGTAACCACCAGGTGGTTTGTTGTCTACACCAAACCTACTACCACAGGTTCTTTAGTACCTCCCTGGGTGGCTGTTGTCCTACCAACCTACTACCGACAGGACGGTAGTACCTCCCGGGGTGGTGTTGTCATACCTACCTACTACCACAGGACGGTAGTACCTCCCAGGGTGTTGTTGTCTAACCAACCTACTACACAGTACGGTAGTAACCTCCCCGGGTGGTTTGACTACAACCTACTACCACAGGACGTAACTACCTCCCTGGGTGGTTGTTGTCTACCAACCTACTACCCACAGACTGTATACCTTCCTGGGTGGCTGTTGTCTACCAACCTACTACCACAAGACTGTAGTACCTCCGCTTGGTGGTTGTTGTCTACCAACCTACTACCACAGTACGTATTACCTCCCAGGGTGGTTGCTGTCTACCACCTACTAACCAAAGACAGGACGGTAGTACCTCCCTGGTGGTTGTTGTCTATCTAACCTACTTACCACAGGACGGTAGTACCTGTCCCAGGGTGTGGTTGTTGTCTACCACCCCTACTAACCACAGACGTAGTACCTTCCCAGGGTAGTTGTTGTCTACCAACTCTACTACCACAGACGGTTGTACCTCCTGGGTGGCCTGTAAGTCTACCAACCTACAAACCTACAGGACGTAGTACCTCCCTGGGTGGCTGTTGTATCTACCAACCTACTCTACACATGACTGTAGTACCGTCCCCTGGGGTTTTTGTCTACCAACCAACTACCACAGGACGTAGTACCTCCCAGGTTGGTTGTTGGTCTAACCAACCAACACCACAGGACGGTAGTACCACCCCAGGGTGTGTTGTCTACCAACCATTACTACCACCGACCGTTAGTAACCTCCCTGGTGCTGTTTGACTAACCAACCTATCTACCACATGACGTAGAACCTCCCTGGGTGGTTGTTGTCTAACCGAACCAACTACCACAGGACTGTAGTACCTCCCTGTTGGTTGTAGTCAACCAGCCTACTACCACAGTACGGTAGTACCTCCCTGGGGGGTGTGCTGTTGTCACCCCAACCCTACTACCACAACGTAGTACCTCCTGGTGGCTGTTGTCTACCAACCTACTACCACAGAACGGTAGTACCTCCCAGGGTGGTTGCTGTCTACCAACTAACTACCACAGGACGTAGTACCTCCCTGGGTGCTGTTTGTCTACCAACCACTACCCACAGACGGTAGTACCCCACCCTGGGTGGCTGTTGTCTAACCAACCTACTACCACAGGACTGTTTAGTAACCTCCCAGGGTGGTTGCTGACTACCAACCTACTACCACAGGACGGTAGTACCTCCCTGGTGGGGCTGTTGTCTACCAACCTACTACCACAGGACTGTATAACCTTCCCAGTGTGGTTGCTGCCTATCCACCTACTACCACAGGGACGGTAGTAGCCGTCCCTGGGTGGTTTGTTGTCTCCCAACCTACTACCACAGACGGTATACCTCCCTGGTGGTTTTGTCTACCAGCCTAACTACCACAGGACTGTAGTACCCATCCCAGGGTGGATGTTGTCTACCAACCTCTACCACATGACTGTAGACCTCCCAGGGTGGTGCTGTCTACCAACCTACTACCACAGGAGGTAGAACCTCCCTGGTGGCTGTTGTCTACCACCCTACCAACTACAACTGACGGTAGTACCTCCCTTGGTGAGGTTGTGTCTACCAACCTACTACCACAGGACCGTGTAGTACCTCCCTGGGTGGTGTTGTCTACCAACTTACTACCACATGACGGAAGTACCTCCCAGGGTGGTTGTTGTCTAACCAACCTACAACCCCACAGGACGGTAGTACCTCCCTGGGAGTGCTGTTTGACTACCAACCCTACTACCACAGGACGGTATTAGTACCATCCCTGGGTGGTTTGTTGTCTACCAACCTACTACCCACAGGACGGTAGTAACCTCCCTGGGTGGATTGTTGTCTACCAACCTACTACCAACCAGGAACGGTAGTTACCCCACCCATGAGGATTTCTGTCTACCACCCTACTAACCACAGACGTGTAGTACCTCCCAGGGTGGATGCTGTCGTACCACCTACTACCACAGACGTAAGAACCTCCAGGTGGTTGCTGTCTACCAACCTACTACCACAGGAACGGTAGTACCAACCCATGGTGGTTGTTGTCTACAACCAACTTACCACAGGACGGTAGTACCTCCCAGGTTTGTTGCTGTCTACCAACCTACTACCCCACCGGACGGAAGAACCGTCCCAGGGAGGTTGTCAGTCTACCACCTACAACCACAGGACGGTTATTACCTCCCAGGTTGGTGTTGTCTACCAAGAACCTACTAACCACATGACGTAGTACCTCCCAGGTGGTTGCTGTCTACCATACCTACTACGCAGCAGAACTGGTAGACCTCCCAGTGGTGTTACTGTCTACCAACCAACTACCACAGGACGGTAAGTACCTCCCAGTGTTTGTTTGTCCTAACCAACACTACTACACGGACGGTAGTACCTCCCAGGGTGGTTGCTGTCTACCACCTACTGTACACAGGACGGTAGTACCTCCCAGGGTAGGCCTGTTGACAACCACCCTGACTACCACAGGAGGGGGGGGGCGTGTAGAAACCTCCCAGGGTGGTTTGTTGACTACCAACCTACTACCACAGGACGTATAACCTCCCGTGTGGATTTGCTGCTACCAACCAACTACCACATGAACGTAGTAACTCCCTGGTAGTTTGCTGTCTACCAACCAAACTACCACCTTACGGTATTACCTCCTGGGTGGCTGTTGTCTACCAACTACAACCAGCTAGGACGGTAGTACCCCCCAGGGTGTTGCTGTCTGACCAACCTACTACCACAGGACGGTAGTACCTCCCTGTGTTGTTTGCTGTCTACCAACCTACTACCACAGGACGGTAGTACCTCCCTGGGTGGCTGTTGTCTACCAAACCTACTACACAGGACGTAGTAACCACCCCAGGGGGTAAGTTGTCTACCAACCTACATACCACAGGACGGTAAGTTTCCCCTCCCTGGGTGGCTGATTTCAACCAACCTACTACCACAGGACGTAGTTACCATCCCAGGTGTGGTTGTTGTCCTACCTAACCAACTACCACAGGAACGGTATGTACCTCCCAGTGTGGCTGTTGTCCTACCAACCTACTACCACAGGACGGTATGTACCGCTCCCAGGTGGGCCTGTTGTCTACCAACCTACTACCACATACGGTAGTAAACCTCCCCTGGTGTGGTTGCTGTCTACCAACCTACTACCACGATGACGTAGTACCTCCCAGGGGTGACATGTTGTCTACCAACCTACCAACCACAGGACGGTAGTACGCTCCCAGGGTGGCTGTTGTCTACCACCAACTACCACAGTCGTAGTACCTCCCAGGTGTTTTGTTGTCTACAACCAACTACCACAGGACGGTAGTACCTCCCCAGGGTGGCTGTTGTCTACCAACCTACTACGCACAGGACGGTAGTACCTTCCCAGGCGGCTAGTTGTACTACAACCTACTACCACAGGACGGTATAACCACCCAGGGGGTGGCCTGATTGTCCTACCAAACCTACACCACCGGACGGTAGTACCTCACAGGTGGCTTTTGTCTACCACCTCCTACTAACACAGGACTGTAGTACCTTCCCAGGGTGGCTGTTATGACACCAACCTACTACCCGATCATGGCGGTAGTACCTCCTAGGGTGGTTGCTGTCTACCAACCAATCAACCACATACGGTATACCTCCCAGGGTGGTTGCTGTCTTACCACCAACCAACTACACAGGACGGAAGTACCTCCCAGGGTGGTTGTTGTCCTACCAACCTACTACCACAGTACGGTAGTACCTCCCGGTTGGTAGTTGTCTACCAACCTACTACCACAGGACGGTATACCTCCCTGGTGTTGTTGTCACCAACTACTACAACAGTAAGGTACTACCTCCCTGGGTGGGTTGTAGTCTACCAACCTACTACCAAGGACGTACTACCTCCCTGGGTGGTTGTTGTCTACCAACCAACTACCACAGGACGGTAGTACCTCCCTGGGTGGTTGCTGTCTACCAACCTACTACCACAGGAGCGGTAGTACCTCCCAGGGTGGGCTGTAGTCTACCAACCTACACCACAGGACGGTAGTATCCGCCAGGGTGGCTGATGTCTACCAACCTACTACCACGGACGGTAGTACCTCCAGGTGGGCTGTTGTCTACCAACCTACTACCAACAAGACGGTAGTACCTCCCAGGGTGTGCTGTTGTCTACCAACCTACTACCACAGGACGGTAGTACCGACCCAGTGGCTGTTGTCTACCACCTACTACCACAGGACGGTAGTACCGTCCCATGGTGGCTGATTGTCTACCAACCTACTACCACAGACGTTTAGTACCTCCCAGGGTGGCTGTTGACCTAACCCAACCGTACTACCACGGACGTAGTACCTCCCATGGTGGCTGTTGTCTACCAACTACTACCACAGGACGGAATACCTCCCAGGTGGCTTGTCTACCAACGCTAACACCACAGGACGGTATTCCTCCGCAGGGTGGCAGTTTTCTACCAACCTACTACCACAACGGTAGTACCTCCCGTGGTGGCCTGTTGTCTACCAACCTACTACCACATGGGCGTATACCCCCAGGGTGGTTGCTGTCCTTACCAGAACCAACTACCAACAGGACGAAGTACCTCCAGGGTGGTTGCTGCTACCAACCAACTTACCACCCAGGAAACGGTAGTACCTCCCATGGAGGTTGTGTCTACCAACCTACAACCACAGGACGGTAGTACCTCCCTGGTGGTTGTTGTCAAACCACAAACTACCACACAGGACGGTAGTACCGGTCCCTGGGTGGTTGTTGTCTACCAACCTACTACCACAGGACGGTACTACTCCCCTGGGTGGTTGTTGTCTACCAACCTACTACCACGAGACGGTACAACCTCCATGGGTGGTTTTTGTCTAACCAACCAACTACACAGGACGATAGTACCTCCAGGGTGTTTGTTGTCTACCAACCTACTACCGAACCAGGAAACTGAAGAACAATCCCTGGGTGGTTAGTTTTCAACCACCTACTACCACAGGACGTATTACCTCCCAGGTTGGTTGTTGTCTACCACAACCTACTAACCGACAGGTACGATATTACCTCCCTGGGTGTTGATGTCAACCAACCTACTTACCACAGGACGGTAGTACCTCCCAGGTGGTTGTTGCTACCAACCTAACTACACAGACGAAGTACACATCCGCTCCCTGTGGTGGTTGTTGTCTACCAACCTACTACCACAGGACGGTGTACCTCCCAGGTGGTTGTTGTCTACCACCTAACTACTACCACAGGACGGTATTACCTCCCAGGTTGTTGTTGTCTACCAACCTACTACCACAGGACGGTAGTACCTCCCAGGGTGGCTGTTGTCTACCAACCTACTACCACAGGACGGTAGTACCTCCCAGGGTGGCTGTTGTCTACCAACCTACTACCACAGGACGGTAGTACCTCCCTGGGTGGTTGCCTTGTCTACCACCTACTACCGGGGGGGGTTAAACAGGACTGAAAGTAACGTCCCTCTCCCAGGGTGGTTGCGTCTACCAACCAACTTTCCACAGACGGTAAGTACCTCCCTGGGTGGTAGCAGTCTACCAAACCAAATACGCACCTCATATATTTAATTTTATACCTATAATTATCTTTTACCAGACTCTGATAGAAAAAGAGCCAAACATATCTAATTACTTTTTAAAATTACTTAATTACTTTATATTTTGTACTGTATCTATACTGTGTTTTAGCTCTTACCTTTTTGCTATATTTTTAATCATTTTTAAATATTTTTTTGCCTTTTATATCCTTGATGTTGGTGAGGGGCTCTTGATTTTGGAATTGGATCTTTGCTGGATTCCCCCCCTATTGAGCCTGAATGCTTTCCACATCTGCACAGGCTCAGTTAATCCTCCGGGTTTAGCGCTTCCCCTTGAATAATAATAATAATAATAATAACGTGCCTTTTATAAATTCTTATGAACTTTGTTTAAGTTAATAAGAAAATTTTGTTTTTTGTTGATATCTGTTTTGCAATTTTTCTCCTTTAACAAGTTTATTATTGTTAATAAGAAATTTACTTTTTATAATATCTGATTACCAGAGCATTTCCATTTGAAACACTGTTATAAATCCCCTGTTATCTATATTTTACAAAAACTTACCCTATTTTCCCTTATTTTTCCATGTATAAATATTACATTATTATTTCAAATGACTTTTTTTCATATCTGTAGTACCAAATATACCCACCTAGAGTACCTTTATAAATATACTTATATTATATATATATATATATATATATATAAATATATATATATATATATATATATATATATATATATATATTATATATATATATATATATATATAAGGAATTCGCAAGAGCTGGCGAAATATACACAAACACTGATCTCTGGATGAAGGAGACTCGAACCTACGAACCTTGGAACAAGGTACGCAGTGCTTTACCAATCTACCCACACTGGACCAATACCTTGGAGTCCAGCTTGCGCTAGACTTTGATTCAAGGCAGCCAGCTTTCAGGGAGAAGGCTTACTGCTTTTCATCTCATCCCCTGTATGAATCACCCTCATATATCGCCTGCTCTTGCGAATTCCTTGCATTGTTAATATCTCTAGTAAGGCTGATGCATGCAGGGGATGAGATGAAAAGCTGTAAGCCTTCTCCCTGAAAGCTGGCTGCCTTGGATCAAAGTCTAGCGCAAGCTGGACTCCAAGGTATTGGTCCAGTGTGGGTAGATTGGTAAAGCACTGCGTACCTTGTTCCAAGGTTGGTAGGTTCGAGTCTGCTTCAGCCTGAGAGCAGTGTTTATATATATATATATATATATAATATATATATATATATATATATATATAATATATATATATATATATTTATTTATATATAATTGTGACCATGAACGAGTTGTATTGATCAATAACAACAGTGCACTATCCAAGGACTCGAACCCATGCTGCTTTGGCCTGTCTCATGGTGGGCGAAAAGACATGACGCCCTAATCCACTGAACCGTACGATCCTAAAAGAAACGCATCCAGCGGAACTGAATGTTGTACTCGCTACCTTGGCGTCATGTGTTTTCGCGCACCATGAGGCAGGCCAAAGTAGCATGGGTTCGAGTCCTTGGCTAGTGCAGTGTTGTTACTGAATATATATATAATATAATAATATATATATATATATATATATAATATATATATATATATATATATATATATATATATATATATATATATATATATATATATATTATCATTGAAAAATATTACCATTTACAGGTTTATATATAGCTGTTGTTTTCCATCATATAATCATATGGTCTTTGATTTAGAACTGTGCATTTATTATTCTTCTGTCTATTGTAAATAACTTAAGTTTGCTTTAGTGCATTTACAAGCCATAGACTGGTGCTACATTGTATTATAATTTTAGTTTAATAGCTTATACCTAGCTAATACTCTAGTTTATTCTAGCTTAATACATTAGTCAACACTAAGTCCATTATGTTTATTAGTTTATACGCTCTACCTGACCAACAAGCATTAGCTATACTCTTGTCCAAACATCCCCTTATTTCAGATACCAGTACTGAAACTCAACACACTATACATAATAAAAAGAATTACCACTTAACCTGAATGATGAATTATTACGTCGACCCAGACCTAAATCTAAAAAATCCAACACCCAATCAAAATTTAATGGAAAGTAACTGCCACTATTACAATGCATCACAAGCCAGCAGTGTTCTAAATACTTCCAAAAATACTACAGTTCATATTTACAATATCAGGTCCCTGAGCAAACACTATGATGACCTCCTGGCACTCCTTGATTCCCTAAAGACAACCTTCTCCTGTATTATTCTCACTGAGTCCTGGCTTAAGCATGACACAATTGATACCTACTATCTACCAGGATACACAGCAATCCACGACTGCAGACCATACCAAGTTGGGGGAGGCATTGCAATTTATTACTCTAACGAACTATCTTGTTATAAGACCACTTGCTTTAGTGATGAATGCGGAGAATATATTTTTGCAAATTTTACTGCAATAAACCTTAAGACTCCTATTACAATCGGTGTCATTTATAGGATGCCACATACAAACATCCTAAATTTTAGTGATAAAATAAAGACACTAATAATAAACAACCAATTGAACAAGCGCCACCTTCTCTTAGCCGGAGACTTCAACATCAACCTTGACCTACCAGATGACCAACCAGTAACAGATTTCATCAACAATATGAGCAGCACACTTCTCATACCAACAATAACTAAACCAACCAGGCTGACAGAGACAACTGCAACCATAATTGATCATATATAGACCAATATACTAGCACTACTGACCACTACCTCACCTTTCTCTTAACAAACATTGGTTAACAACTTCTGGAATACAACAAAATTTCTTTAAGACTTCATGATGATGGCCTCAATAAGTAACTTCACAACAGATCCATGGACAGTTGACTGGCCTACAGAACTCTCCAACGCCAATGGTATCGATGATTGTATTGACACATTTTTTTTTAAAATACTTAGATTATATAACACACATTGCCCTACAAAAATGAAACAGATCGCGAGTGAACGGCTAGGCTGCCCATGGCTAACAGCATACTAAGGTCTATAGATAAGAAACATTAGTATGAAAAACAATATAGGCAGGGCTTAATACACAAAGATATTGCTAAACACTATGCATCAGTTCTCACCAAACTGATAAGAAGGGCCAAGCAATTATACTATTCCAGATATAAAAAAGATCTGGAAAACACTCTCTCAGATTCTAGGCACCATTAAACTAAAAAAAGGGATATCGTTCTAAATAAACCAAATGAATCACAATTACAGCCTACTGAAACAGTCAAAGATAAATGACTACTTCTCAACCATAGGATCAAACCTCGCCAGTTAAATCCCAGGTACCAACGCCCTAGCAAGTGACTACTTAAATGGAAATTTCCCATCCTCCTTCTATGTTGCACCTAACGAGCCCACCGAAGTCAC
>NC_069399.1:15892193-15957193 GCF_026875155.1 Cherax quadricarinatus | reverse complement strand
AGAGAGAGGATACAGTAACGATCAGTGAAGAGGCGGGGCCAGGAGCTGAGTCTCGACCCCTGCAACCACAATTAGGTGAGTACAATTAGGTGAGTACACACATACACACACACACACACACACACACACACACACACACACACACACACACACATGGGCACACACACGTGGGTACACACGAAGGGACTCATAAACACACACAACACATGCACACACACACACACACACACACACACACACACATACACACACACACACACACACACAAAACACACACACACACACACACACACACACACACACACACACACACACACACACACACACACACATGGGCACACACACGAAGTGACTCATAAACACACACACACATGCACACCACACACACACACACACACACACACACACACACACACACACACACACACACACACATACACATGGGCACACACACGTGGGTACACACGAAGGGACTCATAAACACACACACACATGCACACACACACACACACAAACACACACACACACACACACAACACACAACACACACACACACACACACACACACACACACACACACACACACACAGCATATGAAGCTGCGAGGCCGAACAGGAAGGAAGGAATTATGAATTATGCTAAGGTCATATCAACATGCCAAAAAGTGCCAAGGAGTGAAAGGGAAGAACTGCTGGTTGCAGACGGAGAGGGTGATAGGTCGAATGCTGAGGCACAACCATGCTTTCAAGAGCCACTGGAAAAATCAAGGGAGAAACTGACCACATACAGGCAGGATCCAGAGTCACAGAGGGTGAGGCAATGGGAGGAGGAAAGGGCAAAATCAGTGTTTATCCATGGGCTTCAGGAGAGAGAGGAAAGGACACACACTGAAAGACAGCAGGAAGAAAGAAAGGAGATTGAGAAAATCATAGGAAATAGGTGAGGGAGATGGACGAGATAGAAAATTTTTCAGAAAATTTAGGGGGGTACTCGAAGGGGAGAAACCGACCAATCAAGCTGATTCTCAGGACGGAAACAGTGCGGAACAGGATCCTCCAAGAGAAACCCGATTGAAATATCGGAAGAGTAAAAGAGGTGTTCCTAGACAGAGACAGAACACAATCAGAACGACAGCAGCTGAGGGGGGAGGACAAAAAGCGAAAGGAGCTGGGAAAAAAGAGACAAGGATGGAACCAGCAGAGGTCAGTCAGAACAGAACAGAACAGCAAGGGCAAGCACACACACAACTATTCTCAGAACCATACAACCTATCACACCATCCCAACACACACTACACTCCATACCCACAGCCTCCACCCAACACCGAGCTATATAATAACCCAGTATGCTACCAGGTCTCCCACCCTCACAGGCTCCCCAAACCACAGTGTTGGAAAGGAAACTGAAGGTATGGTACACAAACGCTGATGGAATAACAAATAAGTGGGAGGAGTGGCATGAAAGAGTCAAAGAGGCATCACCGGACATCATACTCTCACAGAAACCAAGCTTACAGGTATGATAACAGATGCCATTTTTCCAACGGGATAATAAATCCTGAGAAAAGACAGAGGGAACAGGGGGGGGGGGGTGGAGGAGTGGCATTGCTGATCAAAAATCGCTGGAATTTTGATGAGCTTGAGAGGAGACAGCGGAGAAGAAAGTGATTACATAGCGGGAATGCTTCACTCTGGGGGTCCCAAGGTGGTAATAGCAGTGATGTATAACCCACCACAGAACGCAGGAGGCCAAGGCAAGAGTTTTGACGGAGAGCAATAAAGCGATGGTTGACCCCACTGGCTGCAGTGGCCAAAAAGGGCTCATGCTGCAGGGCAAAGCTCCTGATCATGGGTGACTTTAACCACAAGGAGATCGATTGGGAAAACTTGGACCCGCAGGGGGGCCCAAGATACATGGAGGGTTTAAGATGATGGAGGTGGTACTGGAAAACTTCATGTACCAACACGTAAGGGATACTACAAGAGAGAGAGGAGAGGGATAAACCCAGCAAGGCTGGACTTAGTATTCACCTTGAGTAGTGCAGATATCGAGGACATCACATATGAAAGACCCCTTGTGGCCAGGACCATGTGGTTTTAAGCTTCGAATAGACGTAGAGCTACAAGTGGGGGGAAAGAAGAAAGGAAGGCCAGGACGAATGAAGCCAAACTACAAGAAAGGGGACTACACGGGAATGAGGAACTTCCTGAACGGGGTTCAGTGGGACAGGGAACTGGCAGGGAGCCGTTAATGAGATGATGAAATATGTAGCAACAAAATGCAAGGAGGCTGAGGAGAGGTTTTTTACCCAAGGGTAACAGGAATAATGAAAAAGCCAGGTTTGAGCCCATGGTTTACCCAAAGGTGCAGGGAGGCAAAAACCAAGTGTGCTAGGGAATGGAAGAAATATAGAAGGCAAAGGAACCCAGGAGAAAAAGGAGAGCAGTCGTATACCCAGAAACGAATATGCACAGATAGAAGGGAGGGCCCAAAGACAATACGAAAATAACATAGCAGCGAAAGCCAAATCTGACCCGAAACGTTGTACAGCCACATCAGGAGGAAGACAAAAGTCAAGGACCAGGTAATCAGGCTAAGGAAGGAAGGAGGAGAGACAACAAGAAATGACCGTGAAGTATGTGAGGAACTCAACAAGAGATTCAAGAAGTGTTCACAGAGGAGGACAGAAGGGGCTCCAGAAAGACGGAGAGGTGGGACACACCACCATGTGCTGGACACAGTGCACACAACCGAGGAAAAAGTGAAGAGGCTTCTGAGTGATCTAGATACCTCAAGGCAATGGGCCGGAAAAACATCTCCCATGGGTATTGAGAGAGGGACCCGAGGCGCTATGTGTACCCCTAACTACAATATTTAATATTCTATCGAAACAGGGAGATTGCCTGAGGCATGGAAGACAGCAAATGTAGTCACAATCTTTAAAAAGGAGACAGACATGAAGCATTAAACTACAGCCCAGTGTCACTGACATGTATAGTATGCAAAAATCATGGAGAAATTATCAGGAGAAGAGGGGTGGAACACCTAGAAAGGAATGATCTCATCAACAGCAGCCTACATGGTTTCAGGGACGGGAAATCCTGTGTCAAAAAACCTACTGGAGTTCTATGACATGGTGACAACAGAAAAGACAAGAGAGAGGGGGGTTTGGGAGATCGAATATTCTTGGACTGCAAGAAGGCGTTTGACACAGTTCCACACAAGAGATTGGTGCAAAAACTGGAGGACCAAGCAGGGATAACAGGAAGACACTACAATGGATAGGGAATACTTGTCAGGAAGACGCAGCAAGTCAGGGTTTCGTGGCGAGTGTCAGAGTGGGCACCTGTGACCAGCAGGGTCCCCAGGGGTCAGTTCTAGGACCAGTGCTGTTTCTGGTATTTGTGAACGACATGACGGAAGTAATAGACTCTGAGGTGTCCCTTGTTTGCAGATGACATGAAGTTGATGAGAAGAATTCACTCGATCGAAGACCAGGCAGAACTACAAAGGGATCTGGACAGGCTGCAGACCTGGTCCAGCAATTGGCCCCTGGAGTTCAATCCCCCCAAAGTGCAAAGTCATGAAGATTGGGGAAGGGCAAAGGAAACCGCAGATGGAGTACGTCAAAGGGGCCAAGAGCCTACAAACCTCACTCAAAGAAAAGATCTTTGGGTGAGTTTAACACCAGGCACATCTCCTGAAGCGCACATCAACCAAATAACTGCTGCAGCATATGGACGCCTAGCAAACCTCAGAACAGCATTCCGACTTCTTAATAAGAAATCGTTCAGGACCCTGTACACCGTGTACGTTGGGCCCCATGTTGGAGTATTGCGGCACCAGTTTGGAACCCACACCTAGCCAAGCACGTAAAAGAAACTAGAGAAAGTGCAAAGGTTTGCAACAAGACTAGTCCCAGAGCTAAGAGGTATGTCCTACGAGGAGGGGTTTAAAGGGGAAATCAACCTGACGACACTGGAGGACAGGAGAGATAGGGGGGACATGATTAACGACATACAAAATACTGAGGAGGAATTGACAAGGTGGACAAAGACAGGATGTTCCAGAGATTGGACACAGTAACAAGGGGACACAATTGGAAGTTGAAGACACAGATGAATCACAGAGATGTTAGGAAGAAATTTCTTCAGCCACAGAGTAGTCAGAAAGTGGAATAGTTTGGGGAAGCGATGTAGTGGAGGCGGGAAATCCATACATAGCTTTAAGCAGAGGTATGATAAAGCTCACGGTTCAGGGAGAGTGACCTAGTAGTGATCAGTGAAGAGGCGGGGCCAGGAGCTCGGACTCGACCCCCGCAACCTCAACTAGGTGAGTACAACTATGTGAGTACACAAAACACACACAGACACCACCACACACAAAACACACACATGGGCACACACACGTGGGTACACACGAAGGGACTCATAAACACACACACACAGGCACACACATTCGTGTACGCACTAACCCACACACAGCCTTATGATCATTAGGGACTCCTCCAGCCCCCTCCTCCTCTGTTTCTCCTCCTCCACCCGCCCCTCCTACTCTTCCTCCTCTTCCACCCCCTCTTTCCTCCTTCTCTACCCGCCTCCCTCCTCCTTTTCCCTCTTCCTCATCTTCCTGTCCCTCCTCCTCTTCCTCATCTTCCTGTCCCTCCTCCTCTTCCTCTTCCTTCCCCTCCACCTCCACCCCCTCCCTCCCTCCTTTCCTCTTCCTCCTCCTCTTCCTCTTTCCCCTCCTCTTCCTCCACCTCCGTCCCCTCCCTCCTCCTCTTCCTCTTCCTCTTTTTCCCTCCTCCTTTCCCTCCTCTTCCTCATCCCCCTCCCTCCTCCTCTTCTTCCTCTTCCTCCCCTTCCCCCCCTACTCCTCCACCTCCTCCTGTCTTTCCTTTCCTCCTTTCCCACTCACTCTCAATACTTTCTCTCCCTCTCCCTCCCCCATTCTCCCTCTCTGGTTTTTCTCTCTTCTCTTCCTCCCATTCTCTTCTTTCCCCTCTACTCCCCCTCTTACTCTCTCTAAATCTCTCCATCACTCTGTTTCCCCCCCTTCTCTCTCTGCCTTACAACTCCCTCGCCCACCACACACACATACACACACACACACCCCACACGCGCAAACACATACGCATAACGTGCACACACGTCCATGCTCACACAAGCACACACTACAAAACACACACACACATACACATCTAGCAGTCACAGAAACGAAACTCACTGAGACAATAACAGATCAATCTTCCCACCAGGATATCAGATCCTGAGGATAGATAAAAGGGAGCGAGGGGAAGGAGGGGTTGCACTGCTCATAAAAAACCGATGGAAATTTGAGGAAAAGGGGGAGACATGGACAAGACTGGAGAAAAAGAATACATAGCAGGTACACTTTGGGCTCGGGAGCACTAGGTAGTCATTGCAGTGAGGTATAATCCATCACAGAACTGCAGGAACCCAAAAGAGAGGAATATAAAAGGGGATCAACAGAAAAACGGTGGACACACTGGCTGGGGTGGACAAGGAAGAGCTCACTCCAGCAGAGCAAAGTTACGGGTTATGGGCGATTTCAACCACAGGGAGATCGTTTGGGAAAAACCCTGGACCCACATGGGGGCCCCGAAACATAGAGAGCTAAGTTGTTTGGATGCAGTACTGAAAACCTCATGTATCAACATGATAAGGACAATACAGAGGGGAGAGGGGAGGATGAACCAGCAAGACTGGACCTTGTATTCACCCGGGAGCAGTTCAGACATTGAGGACATCACATTTTCAGAGGCCCCTAGAAGCTAGTGACCACGTGGTTCTGTGTTTTGAATACATATAGAGTTACAAGTGGAGAGGGTAACAGGAGACGAATGGGAAAAGGGCCCGACTCTAAAAGAGGGGATTATATAGCTTTTAGGAACTTCCTGCAGGAGTTTCAGTGGGACAGAGAACTGGCAGGAAAGTCGGTAAACGAAACGATGGAATACGTAACAACAAAATGCAAGGAGGCATAGGAAAGGTTTGTTTCCAAGGGCAACAGAAATAATGGGAAAACCAGAACGAGCCACTGGTTTACCCAAAAGGTGTAAGGAGGCAAAATAAGTACACTAGAGAATGGAAAAAGTACAGAAGGCAAAGAACACAGGAAAATAAGGAGATTAGTCGAAGAGCCAGGAAAGAGTAGGACAGGTAACGAGGGAGGCCCAGCAACAGTATGAAAGTAACATTGCATCGAAAGTATACTGACCCGAAAATGCAGGGATAGCCGCATTAAAAGGAAGACAACAGTCAAAGACCAGGTTATCAGGCTGAGGAGAGAAGGTTGGGAACTCACAAGAAAAAGATCACGAGGTATGTGAGGAGCTCAACATGAGATTTAAGGAAGTATTTACAGTAGAGGGGAGAAGGGCTCTTGGGGAAAACAGCACTGGGGGGTACACCAAAAAGGGAATATACCATCAGGTGTTGGATGACATACAAACAATAGAGGAGGAGGTGCAGAAGCTGCCCAAGTGACCTTGATACCTCAAAGGCGATGGGACTGGACAACATCTCCCCGTGAGTCCTTAAAGAAGGAGCAGGGCCGCTGTGCGTGCCACTAACCACAATCTTTTAATACATCCCTTGAAAACTGGGCAACTACCTGCGGTATGGAAGATGGCAAATGTAGTCCACATTTTTAAGAAATGAGACAGAAATTAGGCACTGAACTACAGACCAAAGTCTCTGACGTGTATAGTATACAAATTTATGGAGAAGGTTATCAGGAGAGTGGTGGAGCACCTGCAGCCCTTAACAAGATTATAAACGACAACCAGCACGCATTCATGGAAGGAAAATCCTGTGTCACAAACATTCTGCAGTTCTATGACAAAGGTAACAGAAGTAAGACACGAGAGAGAAGTGTGGGTTGATTTCATTTTCTTGGACTGCAGGAACGTTTTCAACGCAGTTCCCCCACAGAAGATTAGGCAGAAGTGGAGAACCAGGCGCTATAACAGGAAGGGCACTGCAATTTGGATCAGAGAATACCTAACAGGCAGGCGCCTGTGACGAGCGGGTTCCCACAGGGGTCAGTCCTGGGACCAGTGCTATTTTGATATATGTGTGAATGACATGATGGAAGGGATAGATTCTGAAGTGTCCCTGTTTGCAGATGATTTGAAGTTAATAAGAAGAATTAAATCGGATGAGGATCAGGCAGGGCTACAGAGATCTGGACAGGCTGGACACGTGGTCCAGCAACTGGCTTCTCGAATTCAACCCTGCCAAAGCAAAGTCGTGAAGATTGGGGAAGCGCAAAGAAGACCGCAGAGTATAGGGGTAGGTGGGGCAAAGACTTCAAACCCCATTAAAGGAGAAAGATTTGGGGGTGACCATAACACGGGCATGTCTCCGGAGGCACACATCAACCAGATAACTGCTGCAGCATATGGGGGGATGGCAAACCTGAGAATAGCGTTCCGATACTTAGTTTAAAAAATCGTTCAAGACACTGTACAATGTGTACATCAGGCCCATACTGGAGTATGCAGCACCAGTTTGGAATCCCACCTGGTCAAGCACGTCAAGAAAATTTGAGAAAGTGCAAAGGTTTGCAAAGGCTAGTTCCGGAGCACAGGGGTAAAGTCCTTCGAAGAAAGGTTGAGGGAAATCGGGGCTGACGACACTGGAGGACGGGAGGGTCAGGGGAGACATGATAACGACATACAAAATAAATGCGTAGAAATAGATAAGGTTGACAGAGACAGGTTGTTCCCGAGAGGGGACACAGAAATAAGGGGTCACAATTGGAAGCTGAAGACTCAGACGAGTCATAGGGATGTTAGGAAGTATTTCTTCACTCATAGAGTCGTCAGGAAGTGGAATAGCCAGCAAGTGTGTAGTGGAGACAGAAACCATACATAGCTTTAAGACGAGGTATGACAGTTCAGGAAGCAGAGAGAGAGAGGGACCTAGTAGCGACCAGTGAAGAAGCGGGGCCAGAAGCTGAGTCTCGACCCCTGCAACCATAATTAGGTGAGTACACACACATACACACTATCACACACAAAACTACACACACACACACAAGGATGTCACTAAACACCATAGAAAATAGAGTGACCATTATAAAGCAATTGCAATTGAAATTTTAGTCAGAAGTGGACAGTTCGTGAGGCTGGTAATACAAACATATTATCAGATCAGTACTTATTGAAATGACAATTATTATATTTCATCAGGTTATAACTGACTTAGAAGAGGAAGAAAAATAAGAAGAGGAAGAAAAATAAGAAGAGGAAGAAAAATAAGAAGAGAAGAAAAATAAGAAGAGGAAGAAAAATAAGAAGAGGAAGAAAAATAAGAAGAGGAAGAAAATAAGAAGAGGAGAAAAAATAAGAAGAGGAAGAAAAATAAGAAGAGGAAGAAAAATAAGAAGAGGAAGAAAAATAAGAACTGTTAGTATTAAACATACTATTATTTAAAATGTACTAAAATATTTTCAACTTGCGCTTTCCAATTCCATTTACCAAGGTAAATTTTCTCTTCTGGTTATAACATACGTTACAAATCGCATAGGAAATTCAAAAGAAACACAGACAAGAATACCTAGATTAAAGAAAAGAAAATATATAAAATTTTAGTGATTTAGAGAAACTAAATGGGGTTATAAAATTACAATAGACTGTTATTAATAACTTATACACAATTTGATGTAACTTATATAAAATGGAATTAAACCCTTCGTTCTGAAAATAAATATACCAAATAATTAAAAATGGATATAAAAATGAAAAATTAAAAAATGCTGGACATTCAAGTTAGAGAAAGAAGTGGAAATGGATATGTACATGCAACAAGAGAGAGAGAAACAAACTTTTTAAAAAAAAATTGTGATTGAAAAGAATATAAAAATAATCTTTTCAGATTTGGAGAATAATAACAATACGTTAAGAAGAAAAGAGAAGAATAAAAGAAAATGATAAATTCATGAATCTGAGGGGAATTAACAGAGAGTTTCAGAATATGTTTATGTGACGATAATGCTTATGTACCCATCCATTAACTGGGAGATTTTTAAAATTTATATCATATTTATTTTATATTTGAATATTTAACCATTCCCAGGTAGTTTGAAAATTTTGGAGCTACCATATTTGTATTTGAAAATAAGTTTAATACAGTATATACTTGAAATATTATCATATATTGCGAAGGTAGGAAGGTTGAACACATACAGAAGCTCGTGTACACGACGTGTGGGACCTCCTGGGTGGCTTTACTTTCAACAAAATAAACTCTAGTTTCAGGCACATAATTTGCTAAGATTTGATAACGTGTTATGATGTGCATGATATCTAATGCTTTAATTTGTTGCTGTCATTAGGACGTTTGCAATGGCGTTTCTTCAGCGAGGCTTTCACTGTGAGCGAGAAGTAGCATGGGCAGTTGACCTCAGCAAAGATGAAGGTTTATGTGACTGTGTGCGTGTGGTGTGTGTGTGTGTGTGTGTGTGTGTGTGTGTGTGTGTGTGTGTGTACTCACCTAATTGTACTCACCTAATTGTACTCACCTAATTGTGGTTGCAGGGGTCGAGACTCAGCTCCTGGCCCCGCCACTTCAGTGGTCGCTACTAGGTCCTCTATCTCTCTCTCTGCTTCCTGAGCTTTGTCATTCCTCGTCTTAAAGCTATGTATGGTTCCTGCCTCCACTACATTAGTTGCTAGGCTGTGTGTGTGTGTACTCACCTAATTTTACTCACCTAATTGTGGTTTCAGGGGTTCGAGACCAGCTCCCGGCCCCGCCACTTCTGTGGTCGCTATAGGTCCTTATCTCTCTGCTTCTGACTTTGCATTCCTCGTCTTAAAGCTATGGGTTTGGTTCCTGCACTCCACTACATTGTGCCCAGGCTGTGTGTGTGTGTATCACCTAATTGTACCACCTAATTTGGTTACGGGGTCGAGCTCAGTCCTTTGGCCCCCCACTTCACTATCGCTACTAGGCATCTCTCTCTCGCTTCCGAGCTTTGTCAACCTCGCCTAAAGCATGTATGGTTCTGCTCCACTACATCATTGTTAGCTGTTCCACTTCCTGCGGACCCATGACTCGTCTGAGTCTTCTGCTTCCAATGTGACCCCTTGTTTCTGTGTCCCCTCTCTGGAACAACCTGTCTCTGTCTACCTTTTCTATTCCACGCATTTTTTGTATTTCTTATTCATGCTCCCTGACTCGCCGTCTCCAATGTCCTCAGTTCGATTCCCTCAACCTTTTTTCGTTGGATTACCTCTGACGCCCGAATGCCTTGTTGCAAACCTTTGCATTTCTAATTTCTTGACGTGTTTGACCCGGTGGGTTCCAAACTGGTCTGCATACTCCAGTATGGCCCGATTCACCTGTTAGTGTCTTGAACATTCTTATAAGGTATCGAACGTATTTCAGGTTTGCTAGGCACCCGTTGCTGCAGTTTCTGGGTTGATGTTGCCTCCGGAGACTGCTCGGTGTTATTGTCACCCCAAACCTTTCTCCTTGAGCGAGGTTTGCAGTCCTTGGGCACCTGTCTATACTTGTCTGCCGTCCTTTTCCCTTCTCCGATCTTCATGACTTTCATTGGCAGGGTTGAATTTTAAAACCAGTTGCTGGCCCGTGTCCAGCTGTCCAGGTCTCTTAGAGTCCTGCCTGGTCATCCCTCTGATTTAATTCTCCTTATAACATCACATCATCTCGAAGGACACCTTGAGTCTTCCTCCCTCATGTCATTCCCTATACCAGAAATAGCACTGATCCTAGGATCGACCCTGTGGGATCCGCTCGTCACAGAGCCCACTTATAGCGTCCCGTATCATGACTCGTTTTTTGCCTCCCTGTCAGGTATTCTCTGATCTTTGCAGTGCCCTTTCTGTTATACGCGTCTGATCCTCTAGTTTATCCACTAGTGCTTAGTGAGGAACTGTGTCGAAGGCCTTCTTTCAGTCCAAGAAAATGCAATCAACCCACCCCTCGCTCTCGTGTCGCACTTCAGTAACTTTGTCACATAAGTCCAAAAGGTTTGTGACACAGGATTTGCCTTCCATGAATCCGTGCTGGTTATCGTTTATAATCTTGTTCCATTGCAGAGGCTCCACCACTCTCCTGATAATCTTCTCCATGACTTTGCGTACTTTACAGGTCAGTGACACTGGTCTGTAATTTAGTGCCTCTTTTCTGTCTCCTGTTTTAAAAATGGGAACTACATTTGCAGTCTTCAGGTAGTCGCCCAGTTTCAAGGGATGTGTTGAAGATTGTGATTAATGGCACACAGTATATCTGCTCCCTCCCTAAGGACCCACGGGGAGATGTTGTCCGGTCCCATTGCCTTTGAGATATCAAGATCACTTAGCAGCTTCTTCACCTCCTCCTCAGTTGTGTGCATATCGTCCAGCACCTGTTGGTCTATTCCCTGTTAGTGTCCCCCTCTGTCCTGTCTTCCCAGAGTCCTTCCTGTCTCCACTGTGAATACTTCCTTAAATCTCCTGTTGAGCTCCTGTCATACCTCTTGATCGCTTTTTGTGAGTTCCCCACCTTCTTTCCTCAGCCTGATCACCTGGTCTTTGACTGTCGTCTTTCTCCTAATGTGGCTAAACAGCAGTTTTGGGTAAGACTTGGCTTTCGATGCTATGTCATTTTCGTACTGTTGCTGGGCCTCCCTCCTTATCCGTGGATATTCGTTTCTGGCTCTTCGACTGATCTCTTTGTTTTCCTGGGTCCTTTGCATTATATACCTCTTCCATTCTCTAATGCACTTAGTTTTTTGCCTCCCTGCACCTTTGGGTAAACCAAGAACTCGCTTTGGTCTTCCGATTGTTTCTGTTGCCTTTGCCCTTCCAGTACTCTGAATGGTACCTCAGTCGTGCTTTCTCCTGCATGAGTCTGGTTCGAACAGATTCTGCCTTGAAGACTACTTTGACAGGCCGTCTCCTTGTGCTTGCAAACCACCCAATTCTCCGAAAATTTACCACCTGGGTCATGTCTCCCTCTCCTATTGCTGTCAAGATACCTTCGATCACTTTCTTCTCCCCCTGGATTCTTTCATCATAGGTTTCCCCTTCAACTTCTTGGAGCCCATAGACAAACATTGACCTCTTCCTCTCCTCCTTCCACTGTGTCTCTCTTTGTGTCCTCTGAGGTGTTTTATCTCCTTCCATCGTCAACCCCTGCCCTTGTTGCAGCCACTGTAGTTGAATGTTAGAGTCTCTGCATAAGTCTTGTCTCCTGCATTGACTGCAGGTTTCACGACTGGTCTTCCTGTACTCATCTTTTCCTGAATCCCTACAGCCCCCTCGTCTGTGACTGGTATAGAAGTCACTGATGTCATTCCTGTGCTGTAATTTGTCTCTCTATTCTGTTTCAGGTTTTTTAGCTCCTCTTCTAAGCACTTTAACTTAACCTCTGCTGCTAAGACTTGTAGTTCCCACTTCCTGCTCTATTCAGCTATCCTCTCCTCCATTACTAAGCTCAGTTAGCTTCCTTCCCCACTCTTCCTCCATTTTTGTGAGCTCTACCTCCCAGTTTTCTCTCCCAGGTTCCTCCCTCCTGGGAACGACCTCCAGACCTCTGGGTCTCTGCCCTCTTGGGTTACCCATTTTTTTTACCACAGAAAGGAGCTTGTGTGTGAGAGAGAGGGAGGGAGAGAGAGAGAGGGATAAAGAGGGAGAAAGAATGTGTGTGTGTGTGTGTGTGTGTGTGTGTGTGTGTGTGTGTGTGTGTGTGTGTTGTGGGGTGTGTGTGTGTGTGTGTGTGTGTGTGTGTGTGGGTGTGTGTGTGTGTGTGTGTGTGTGTGTGTGTATGTGTGTGTGTGGGTGTGAGTGTGAGTGTGTTGTAACGTGGGGGTTCTAGGAGGTAAAGGTGGTGTAGAAATACACTTGGGTATGGATGGTAACACTTGCATTTGCAGAGCCGAGGGGAAGCCCAACCTAGCGTGTTCTCGCCTTGAATCCTACACTGGATCTGAGGGAGATGCCTGGTGAGGTACGCTCACCAGTGGCACTGCGTGACGTCACCTCGTCACCACGATACCACGATATGCTACACACACGTATACATAATTCCAGGAGTGACTGTATTAGTAGTGCCTGACCGCTTGACTACATTAATAAGTAATTCACAGAACTATAAGATCTTAATCTGAACTTCACATTCCGCAACACTGTAACAAATCTCAGATACAAGCTGTGAGAAAAAACATATTGTCTAAGAGCTAGGTATTTTTTTCAGTCATTAAGGGAATACTACGAGTGTGGACTGATTCACATTTACTTTGACTGGCAGAATTCACTAAGATATCGCTCGACACTACTTGAGACATGATTGCAAGAGAAGTGAAAAAGTAAAAGAAAGAAAAATAACAAAGGGAATATACGACACAATAAAGCTTAAAGGGGAGAAAATGCTTAAGTATTCTGCATAAGTAAAGAAATGTACCTAGCTGAGGTTGCAGGGGTCGAGTCCAAGCTCCTGGCCCGCCTCTTCACTGGTCGCTACTAGGTCACTCTCCTTGAACCGTGAGCTTTATCATACCTCTGCTTAAAGCTATGTATGGATCCTGCCTCCACTACATCGCTTCCCAAACTATTCCACTTCCTGACTACTCTGTGGCTGAAGAAATACTTCCTAACATCCCTGTGATTCATCTGAGTCTTCAACTTCCAACTGTGTCCCTTGTTGCTGTGTCCCATCTCTGGAACATCCTGTCTTTGTCCACCTTTTGTGTGTACTCACCTATTTGTACTCACCTATTTGTGGTTGCAGGGGTCGATTCACAGCTCCTGGCCCCGCCTCTTCGCTGATTGCTACTAGGTCCTCTCTCTCCCTGCCCCATGAGCTCTATCATACATCGCCTTAAAACTATGTATGGTTCCCGCCTCCACTACGTCACTTTCTAGGCTATTCCACGGCCTGACTACTCTATGACTGAAGAAATACTTCCTAACATCCCTTTGATTCATCTGAGTCTTCAACTTCCAATTGTGACCTCTTGTGTCTGTGTCCCATCTCCGGAACATCCCGTCTTTGTCCACCTCGTCTATTCCGCGCAGTATCGTACCTTCTCTTAAAGCTGTGAATCATGAGAGATTTCATCACTCTCTAGTGTACTTCATTACGCTTTCGAACCACCCTGAGACTCGAAGAAATCACTCAAGGAATGCAACACAATGGGAAAATTATTGAGTCGTTTCACTGGGGAAGGAGGTTCTTCAATCAGTGCTTTAGGAATGTACAAGAAGCAAATTTATGAAAAGCATAAAGAACTTAGTGGCCGAATTAGTGACGTCTCTGTGTGGACGAAATTCGAGATTAGTGTAGCTCAGAAGGCCTACCTGTCCTTCCTAAAACCTGGGAAGAGATATTTCTTGACGCTTATCAGAGACCTCTGTTCCATGGAACTGGACCGGACCTCCCCTTGTTTAGATTAAATTTGAATGCCTCCCCTTCACCCTGGTGAATAATGCCCCAAACGTAGGATGGAAGATGCTAAAAAGTCTGTCTTACTTTGTAATTTGACAAAATTGTACAAATGCCTGGAAACAGATGTTCGTCATTTAAATATGTTCTTTAACAACCACGAATCTTTAGAAAAATATCAAAATCCGATGAATCTGGCTTCTTGATGGGTCAACTATCTTCTGAAGAGTTCGCCGGATCTAACAGGAAGACTGCAAGCATGAAAGAACAGGAAATGTAATCATGCATATTACAAACACAGGTACAATTCTTATGCCTTTAGAACCTGGCCACAAGATAAATCACCAGTATACGAAGATGAAGAAACATTAAAGGTAAAACACCAAAAGTAGTTTCTTTGAATATTAATATATTCCTACAACCAACATTTACGCAGTGTGCAATAAAGGCAGATTCCATACATGCAAATAACCATTAAGTGGTTGTGTGATGCACTCCGAATAATTGTTAACATATTCGGTTCACTCTACAATGAACATAAAATTAAATGCGTCCCTCTGAGTGATAGGTTTTGTTTTCACGCCGCCACAGTAACAACAGCTGTGCCAAGCAACAACTATATTTACAGGTCCATGAGGATTTCATATTTTTTGCCTGGAGATGTTTTTTTTTTTAGGAGCAAAGTGAATGCTGTAGGGGGATCCTAACTGATGGCAGTCGAAATAAAGAAAAGCTATTTTTGATTGTTTTAAGAATGAACTTAAGAAAGAGGGAACTCTGCATCAAGCCTACTGACCCATGCCAAGCATGTCCATGTTGCCCTCCGGCTTAGCGCAATGACCCACGTAGTCAGGTCACTTCCACTTAAGGAAGCTCAGCATCAGACCGAGTACCACAAGCTAGTCAGGTCCAACTCACACCCACCCACACCCACTCATGTATTTATCTAACCTATTTTTAAAACTACACAAGGTTTTAGCCTCAATAACTGTACTCGGGAGTTTGTTCCACTCATCCACAACTCTATTACCAAACCAGTGCTTTCCTATATCCTTCCTGAATCTGAATTTTTCCAACTTGAAACCATTGCTGGAAGTCCTGTCTTGGCTGGAATTTTTCAGCACGCTATTTACATCTTTATTTGTTCCTGTTTTCCATTTATACACCTCGATCATATCCCCCTAATTCTACGCCTTTCGAGAGAGTGCAGATTCAGGGCCTTCAGTCTATCCTCATAGGGAAGATTCTTGATACATGGGATCATCTTTGTCATCCTCCTCTGTACGTTTTCCAGTTCATTTATATCAGTTCTCTAATGCGGTGACCAGAACTGTGCAGCATAATCTAAATGAGGCCTTATCAAGAATATATAGACTTGAAGAACAACCTGAGGACTACTATTATTTATTCTTCTTGCTATGAAGCCAAGGATTCTGTTAGCTTTTTTGCAGACACTTATGCACTGTTGTCTTGGTTTTAGATTATTGCTAACCAGAACTCCTAAATCCTTTTTGCATTCAGTAGTATTAAGATCTACATTATTTAGTTTATATGTCACATGGTTATTTTCCTGTCTAACATTTAGAACTGTGCATTTGTCTATATTAAACTGCATCTGCCACTTCTCTGATCATTGCATCAGTTTATTTAAATCAGCCTGGAGTGCTCTAGTGTCCTCATTAGAATGAATTGGACGGCCTATTTTGGTGTCATCAGCAAATTTGCATATGCCGCTGTTTATTCCCTCATCTATGTCGTTTATCTAAATTGTGAACAATAACGGGCTCAACACTGACCCCTGAGGAACACCACTTGTGACGTGCCCCATTCAGATTTCTCCGCATTTATGCACACTCCCTGCTGCCCATTTGTCAACTATGCCTCTACCCAGGAAAAAATTTCTCCTCCTATTCTGTGTACCTTAAGTTTCCTCAAATGTCTCTGATGTGGAACTCTATCGAAAGCCTTACTGAAATCCGTATTCACAACACCATATTCATTACCATGATCTACCACCTCAAACACTTTAGAGAAAAAAGTTAGCAAATTCGTAAGACAGGAACGCCCCTTTGTAAAACCGTGTTGAGATTCATTAATCAGTTTATGCTTATCAAGATGACTACGAATTGCTTTGGCAATTTTTGATTCCATAAATTTTCCCACTTTGGAGGTAAGGCTTATTGGTCTATAGTTCGAAGACAAGTACCTGTCACCTGCCTTGTAAATAGGTATTACATTTGCCATTTTCCACTTATCAGGCACTATGCCAGTTTGTAGTGATATGTTAAAAAGATTAGCCAAAGGTATGCTAAGTTCCTCTTTACATTTCTTTAACATCCTTGCAAAGAGTTCATCAGGGCCTGGGGATTTGTTAGGTTTAATTTCTCTATTTGTCTGCTTACCATATCACTAGTTACTGCAATTGTACATACTTTATCTTCCTGTTTCACATAATCTATTTCTGGACTTACACTAGTATTTTCCAGGGTAGGCATTGCAAATTTCACACATATCCTTATCACTGTCAGTGATCTGACCTGAGTTAGACTTAAGTGGTCCTATCTTACCCCTAATCGTACTTCTGTATGCCTGAAAGAACCCTTTTGGGTTAGTCATCGAATCCCTTGCAACCTTAGCCTCATAATCCCTTTTTGCTTTTCTTATTCTTTTTTATATTTCTCTTTAATTGAATATATTAATTTCTTAACTGCTCATCCCCTCTTTTGATACGCATATATATGCCTCTTTTGACCAATGAGATGTTTTAACATATTGTTCATCCATTTGTGATCATTTTTGTTAAATCTAATTTCCCTACTCAGAACAAAAGTTGCCTGGGCAGCTAGAACTATGCTATGAAAAACGTCATATTGGCATCCTAGACCACTTACCTGACCCATATTCAGGTCATCCCAATTTTGCCCACCCAGGTAATTTCTCAGTCCCATGAAATCGGCAAAGCGAAAGTCTGGGACAGAGATTTGATTGCAGTTATCTTGGTAATTCCATGATATATTGAAACCAAGTGATTTGTGATCGCTTTCCCCAAGCTCATCCTTAACCTCAAGATTATTAATTAGTGATTCTTTGTTGGCTAGAACCAGGTCAAGAAGATTGTTTCCTTTAGTTGGTTCTCTCACAAACTGTTTTAAAAAGCAATCCTGAACCGTATCAAGAAAGTCACTAGACTCAAGATTTCCTGTTGTACTGTTCCAGTCAACTTGTCTGAAGTTAAAATCTCCCATTAACACAACATTTTCATATCTAGACGCCTTATGAATTTCATCCCATAACAGCTTACTGCACTCCCTGTCAAGGTTTGGGGGCCTATAAATCATACCCAAAATACCTTTTCCCCAGAACTCATGAGCATTACACAGTGTAGTTCAGGTGTTTCTACGGGCACGGACTGGACTACGGAGCGTTGACCCCTCGGTAGGTAGGATAAGAGAAGAAAGAATTAGAAGTCAGTGAACTGATGCAATACTTCTTACTGGAGAACCCATTCATTACGCCAGGTATGGTCTCTTATTTTATACAACTACATGAGTTGCAATGAGGAGTCTTAGCGAGATTTCTGAAAAGGAAGCACATTTAACCTCAAAAACATGGTCTATTGAATATTTAGAATGAGATATATAGGGATGCTCTTTGTTTATTGAAGACAGTCATTTTGTTCTCAAGTGAATCATACTGTATGAAAAAGCTGTCTTTTGTTTTTTTTAGCAGACGAATCAAAATCAGATTGCCGATAGATATGCATGTTTTGAGTCATAGAGCTTCTGAGAATGCAAATACAGAAAAGAAGACAATGAGTCACTGATCAAATAGGAGAATAATGATAGTCAGGCTATCATGAAAAATTAAGAGCAATGTATTCCTTCAATGTAATATGATTACTTTCCACTCTCACTTATAAAGATGATTTCTGGAATGATCAAACTCTCTGAGAAGTCCCCTTTACCTCGGGAAGTTCGGATTGTACCGCTAAAACTTCTGAAAATTTCTGTTGTAGCTGCAGCAGTGGTTAGTCCTGTATGTCTCTTAGGGCTCTATTTTGCAAATTTGGAAAATATGAATTTTTTTTAAACCAAATGGTAAATGACAATCTGGATGCTGATGCTGAGAATGGACCTCACTGTTAAGAGGAAGAAATAAGTTACGATATCACAAAAAACCAAAACAATATTTTGGAATTAGATGAGAAATCTAAGCTGTGAAATATTATCTGTGCTATTTTAAGCTGAGGTAAATGGGCAAGGATGATTATCAGTGCACTTTTAATAATCGATTGATTGAGTAAGGAATGCTGAGCAACATACAAATGAATATCAGATGTTGTTGATAATAATGCATTATCTTCTTGAAAGGCAGGTACCCTGAAAACTGTTTGCTTAATGTACACTGAATCTGACCCAAATATTGCAAAGGAAGTTGGGAAAGAAATGTGTCTTATTGCGTTTATGGTAAACATAAAAGTGTTCGTGGATTTTCAGACTTATGTTGTACTGCCATCATCCCAATCAGCATGAAAGTTCAAACAGTTTCTTCTAGGTAAAACATGTTGTTACCAAAACTTTCTTATTAGAATACTAAATGCACATGTTATATATATATATATATATACAATATTATATATATATATTATATATATATATATATATATATATAATATATATATATTATGTGTGTGTTGTGTGTGTGTGTGTGTGTGTGTGTGTGTGGTGTGTGTGTGTGTGTGTGTGTGTGTGTGTTGTGGTGTGTGTGGTGTGTGTGTGTGTGTGTGTGTGTGTGTTGTGTGTGTGTTACTCACTATTTGTGGTTGCAGGGGTCGTCTTGCTCCTGTGCCCCGATTGTGTGTGTGTGTGTGTGTGTGTGTGTGTGTGTGGTGTGTGTGTGTGTGTGTTTTCTTTTATATTCCTGGATGGCCGATGACCACCTTGACACAATCAGATTTCTGAAATTCCTCAATGGTTACAGAGTGGCACCCACTGGATTACTAACATAAACACAAGAAGTTCCATATCATATAAGGGACACTATGCATCATAAAATTTCAGGCTCATCCACCCATCGACTATATTCTGTGGGCCAATGGACTAGTAGCACAGACAACCTGGTTGTCCAGGCGTTCACCAGGAAAGCCTGGCATTCGGCTGGGCTGCTAGGGTAGTGCTTCTGAATAGTTGTTGATGAGTTTCTGTAGCGTTGCTGTAGTGTGTTGTAATGTTTTTGTAATGCTTTCTTGGTTTTGTAGTGTACTCCAGCCAGTTATTTCACAAAAACCACAAACACTGAAGATTGGAAAACCTCCCACATAACATCCTACCTACCTGGAGAGAATTCCGGGGACACCGACCCCGTGGCCCTCGAACCAGTCATGGACAATCGTGAAAGCGATTTACCTCACAAGTTTTGTAATGGGACCGTTACTGTTCCTGACATACAGAACGATGTACAAGAAGAATTAAGAGTCCATCATATTCCCGTTTGAAGACGCCGAGAAACTAATGAAAAATATTCGTACACGAAAAGACAGGGAAAGACTGCACAATATATTATCTGGACTGAAATAGTCGATAGTAAAAGATTTAATTGATTTCAACTTCAGCAAGTGCAAGGTTATGACAGAAAGAGATGGTAAAAAAAAAACTACAGACAACACTGCATGGGAAGGAGGAGGTGGGAAGGGACACATTCTTCAGAAAATTAATTTTTTTTAAGGATGATCCTAAAATTCTTACAACTGAAATATACATACAGCTGGGAATGTTGACTCGAAGACAACAGCAAAATTTAACTGATAATGTTGTCACCCAGCAAAGCAATAGGTGGGGCATGTTCTTTGCTAGTAAATATCTTAGTCTCAGCTGAAGATATGATGAGGCTTAGTCAATAATTATTATACGAATTTTAATAAGAAAAGTACTCAAAATTTTTAAAGCCCTGTTATAAGAATCATTATGTCATTAGTATAAGTAATAACTATGTTTATGCGAAGTAGATTATTTATAAATGCATACAGTGTCGATTTTAATCCAGTAAAAGCAAGCTTTTAAGTTTTTATAAGTGAGGTGAGAAAACTAAAATTGCTTGACACCAGCATTTTAAATGAATGAATCTTCATAGTAATTTGTTGATGAACATATTAAGACATAATTCATTAACTTGTACGTACTTTGATATTAATAATTTAGTTGCTACTATTATTAACTTACCGAAGGATAATATTTGCTCAACTATGATTCCATAAATAGTTTAGATAGATGAGTGCCATTTACTTTCCCTAAGAGAAGTTCCACATTTCCTTGAAAAACGGAGATCACAGAGAATGGTTTTGAAAATGTTTGTAGTGTGTTTTTCATTTAGCCACGTGAAAAACGTTAGGAAAATTTTTGTTGCTGCATAAGAAAACTGGCTTTACACTTTTAGCTGATATCTTTTAAAAATGATGTAAAACACATAATAGATCATTTTGTTAAACATCGCATTTCTCTTTCTTTCATTTAGGTAAGACACATATGCAACAGTTAGGTATCTTTATTATGAAACGTTTCGCCTACACAGTAGGCTTCTTCAGTCGAGTACAGAAAAGTTGATAGAAGCAGAAGATACTTGAAGACGATGTAATCAGTCCATCACCCTTAAAGTTTTGAGGTGGTCAGTCCCTCAGTCTGGAGAAGAGCATTGTTCCATAGTATGAAACAATATGGAGATGAAGTGACAGGATGGAGCTTATATAGCGCATATGTGTCTTACCTAACAACCTGTCGGTATTTTATACCATTTTAATGTTCAATCTGTCAGACACTGCAACACAAGGGTATCTTGGAACAGACCTGCAATCAACTTCGACAACTTCCACTAGTGAGAGCGGCTGGATTTGAGAGGGACCTGACCTCTCAACATCTGAGTTCTTACCTCTCCTAGTGGCCTACGTCTCACCTCTTGGCGCTATATAAGCTCCATCCTGTCACTTCATCTCCATATTGTTTCATACTATGGAACAATGCTCTTCTCCAGACTGAGGGACTGACCACCTCAAAACTTTAAGGGTGATGGACTGATTACATCGTCTTCAAGTATCTTCTGCTTCTATCAACTTTTCTGTACTCGACTGAAGAAGCCTACTGTGTAGGCGAAACGTTTCATAATAAAGATACCTAACTGTTGCATATGTGTCTTACCTAACAACCTGTCGGTATTTTATACCATTTTAATGTTCAATCTGTCAGACACTGCAACACAAGGGTATCTTGGTAAAGACCTGCAATCAACTTCACAACTTCCAACAATAGTGAAGCGGCTGGATTTGAGAGGGGACCTACCTCTCAACATCTGAGTTTTACCTCTCCAGTGGCCTACGTCTCACATCTTGTGCGCTATAAGCCCATCCTGTCACTTCATCCCCATATTTTTTATATATGGAAACAATGCTCTTCTCCAGACTGAGGGACTGACCCTTCAACTGATAAGGTGTGGACGCATTACACGTCTTCAAGTATCTTCTGCTTCTAATACATTTTTGTACTCGACTAGAAGAGCCTACTGTGTAGGCGAAAGTTATATTAAAGATACCTACTTGCTGGCATTAGTGCTTACTTAACAACCTGTCGGCCATTTATACCATTTAATGTTCATTCTTTCATTTATTGCAATGTACAATGTACAAAACGGATATTAAAATTGAATGACTTCCACGAATTGAAAAAGTGGTTAATAGTTAATTGAGAATGTTAATAACGTGTCGCGAGAATTAATCCATTTTGTGGTAGGATTAGATCCCCAATTTTTTAATTGAACATCAATTGTTGTATGCCAGTGCGATGGTAATATTTCCCCTTTTCAGGCACGAAACGAGGCTAGCGCAGTATAGGCAGAAGGATGATTTTTTATAGAAATACAGTATTGGCTAATACGTGTGTTGGCAGGGAGGTTATTGATTTTGTGATTCATGCTTATAGACCAGGGGCGGCGAGCCAAACGAACGATCTTCCTCTCCTTTACATCAAAATAATGAAACATGGTTCTCCACATTGTAGAGACTTCACAGTCTGAAAGAAGAAGCTTCTCAGTGTTAAAGCAAATTGTTATGCCAACATTCGCGAATAAATGTTTGGTTAGCTTAGATTTTCTCCAGCCATGATGATATTGAGTTAATTTTACATTTGAAATAGTTGTGAGTTATCTAGTCAAAGTAGTTTCTAAAAAACTCTTAGCTATAGTTACCAGTGAGTAATATTAAATGTCTCATTAAATCCTGGCTTATACCATTGTTGTACAGTGCTATTTATGGACATATTTGTCTTAATAAAGTTAATGAATCTCATGATAATGTTCATCTGTAAGATCATATTGTTTAAGGCAGTATAGATGATGTCTTACTACATTTAAGGTGTTCGGAACAAGACCCACAGCTACGTTGTAGCTGCCAATTACAAACATAAAGGGAAACTTCAGCATTTTATGGATGTTGTAGTAAAACCCAAATATATTCGTTTAAAAATAAATTATTTTGAAGTATTTAAATAATATTTAAAAACCCCCTTGAATAAGTGTTTATCGTGTAACAAAGTGTTGCTTAAAAACATACAATATATATATGAAAGATATAAAATTTATATATATTTTGTATATATTATGTGATTAAAAATATTAAAAACATTGCTAAGTGTTGTCTAGAAATGTTCATATACATACATATATATATATAATATATATATATATATATATATAATATATATATATATAATAATATAAATATATATAATATTAATATATTTTTTTAAATACATTATTGAATATTTATAATATATATTAAAAATATATATATATTTATTATATAAATATTATATATACATAATATATATATATATATTATATATATTATATATATATATATATATATATATATATATTATATAATATATATAACAACACTGCGCTAGCCAAGGTTTCGAACCCACGTTGTACTGGCCTGCCTCATGGTAAGCGAGAACTACAAGAGGCTTTAAACCACAGGACCACCCAAGTAGTACTGGAATCGGCTCGGTGGCTTCACTCGGTGGCCTTTTCACACCTATGTGTGAAATTTCGCACCTATGTGATAATGACCTTTCCCGTCCCATGCCCCGCGCCCACCCGCGTCTCGCCCACGCCGCCCTCGCCCGCAGCGCCTTCTGCAGCACCCGCCGGAGCGCCCACGCTCCCCGAAATTTTTTTTCCGATTTTTTTTTCGAATTTTTTTTGAATTTCACTTTTTTGCGCTCTCCATCTCCTCGGATCAACACCCTCCCCCCACGCCTCCCCCACCACCACCTCAAAACCCAATATTCCTGCTCTACTTCCTTGGATCAAGACCTTCCTCTCCATCTTCCCCCCCCCCCAAGAAAAAAAAAATAATTTTCTTGTTCTCTCCATCTCCATTTTCCATTTTAAAGTATTACATTTTCGTCATTACATGAAGTCTCAGTATTACACATTTTATACAACATAGGGAAAACATTACACATTTTCAGTCTTAACTCAGGATAACCCAAATAATTCCTCAGTTTCGTTAATACCCACAACAATCCGCAATTGTTTACAAAATACAACAAAAGATTCACTCTTCTCAAGTCTAGACATCTGCCGACTGGCAAAGACTGCTTGGCGAATCTTACCTGATTTACCTTCAGATTAAAATCTCAGGTCAGATCCACCAAGTAACCTTCTCTCTCTACCTGAACACCAACACTCAGTTCTACCATAGAGAAAATTTAAGGTTAGATATCCTTACTCATTCCATTCTTTTAAAATGTATATTCACACAATACCTTTAATTTCAGTAAAATCCCCATGTTTCATTAAAATTCTAATACAATCCTCTACTTACCCTTCTCCCACCCCCAAACCTTACCTCCTCACATCCACTCACCATCTCCCAGCACTTCACTCTCCCACCAACATCTCCCAACACCTCACTCTCCCACCAACATCTCCAGCAAGACACAATTTTCACTCATAACCCACATTTTTTCTCATTTTAACTATTTCATCAGAAAAAGTCACCACAACACTTACCACTTATAACCATTTCTCGATAATTTTACTAGTCACAATTTTACATATTACGAAGTTAATACACACACCACACACACACACACACACACACACACACACACACACACAACACACACACACACACACACACACACACACAAGGTTCAGTCCTAGGCCCTGTCCTGTTTTTTGTATACGAAATGAATAGAAGGAATAGATTCAGAAGTGTCACTGTTCGCTGATGATGTGAAACTGTTGAGGAGAATACAAGTGGGCGAGGATCAGTTAAGATTACAAGGGGATCTGGATAAACTACAAGTATGGTCCAAAAAAATGGCTCCTGGAGTTTAACCCCAGTAAGTGTAAGGTCATGAAGATTGGGGAAGGACACAGAAGACCGCAGACGGAGTACAGGTTAGGAAACCAACAGCTGCAAACGTTAGTTAAAGAAAAGGATCTTGGGGTATGCATTATAACGAACATGTCCCCTGAGGCACACATCAATCAAATAACTGCTGCAGCGAATGGGAGATTGGCAAACCTGAGATTGGCGTTTAGATATCTGAGTAAGGAGTCATTCACAACATTGTACACAGTGTACGTAAGACCTATACTGGAATATGCAGCGCCAGTATGGAACCCTCACTTAGTCAAACACGTCACGAAATTGGAGAAAGTGTCTACACATCACTGCTCTGATAAAGTGTCTACACATCACTGCTCTGATAAAGTGTCTACACATCACTGCTCTGATAAAGAAATGATTAAATTCAATAGAAGACCTTGATCACAACCCTCCAAAACGAAGGAAGGTGACTGAACAATATCTCACCGATAAAGAAATGCTTATAGCTATGGAAAATTTTGAACATGATTTTTTTAATGTGATTTATTGAGTAAATTCACCAACAATGTAATTTTAGAAATTCTTAATGAGAAATATTTTTTCATTTGTTGAGTAACAAAGATAATTTTGGGGATATAATACTATATTTTATAAAAATTTAAACCGGTAAAGAAGCAACAAAAGATGAAGAAAAATATCTTTCGTTAATGAAAGGTAATATTACGAAAGATTTTAGTGGCAGTGAAAAAATTTCTTTAATACAACAAGCAAATTGTGGTGCTGTTAAATTGAAAAAGGGAGGTCTTGCTGATGCTTTAAGTCAGTTTTATCACTTAGCAATCCATATTTATTTAGATCACCTGGATGCCATAAAGCAAATCTAGCAAAGTGAAGTCACTCGTGATAAAATTTGGGAGTATAAAATTGTAAATAAGGGAAAAAAAAAACAACCCCATGATTGCCAGTATGTTGGCAGAATATGCGAGGGGACCTCCACATAAGTATTATATGAACTGTAACGTTGATAAGACCAACTAAAATATATGCCAATAAATAACAAAAAAAGGCACAATACCGTGACTGAACGATACACAAAAAACCCCGCACAGTGTGACTTTGTAAATGGTCCAAGTCGGACCGAAACGTCGTCGTAAGCTTCTCTCTTTTATGTGCGGGTTATTTGTGTATATATGCCAATATTTAGATACATAGAAAGCTTGTGAGATTATATTGAAAGAGTGCATGAATGATCTTGTAAAGTGGTTATTAACAGACCCCAAACGGGATTATAATGGAAAAAGTTTGTTTCCAAAGGAATTGGATGTGCTTCAGCCGGGGGTTGATTGGCATGCATATCTTAAAATCATTCATGATTTTGCAAAGAAATTAAAAAAAACGTTGTAGAAATATTGTTGTCATTATTGTAAAATATATCAAATAAAAAATCTCTGTACTATTTTTTTTGTTTTATTCACCATTACTCTAAAACTATTTTGGCAACTGAATAGAGATCATACGTCTGGCAGGAATGGTGATGAGTATAAACATCTCTCATTTTTGTTGTTCATTTCATTAGTACCTATTCACCAGAGAGTGGGTTATCCATCTCAAGAAAATGGAGACAGATAATAGGACGGAATAATATTTTAAAATTGAAGAAGGAAAATTGTACGATGAAAAATATTGTCGTGACAAAAGCCTGCATTATTTTTCATGCGAATTGTGTTGCTATAAAAAGGGTATGGTTTCCAGTTATTATTTGGTAAGAAATATCCTTATGCTGATGGTATCGGAGTAGAGAACCATTATTTAATCTGAGAAGATGCAGAGTTGAAGATCGTGATACTCCTGGAACAGTTATCGAGTTTGAATCTTCACCGGATCAAAGAAAATTGAATCGTCCTTATTTATCAGCCATAATAAGTCAATTTGGTATTGCTGGACCATTTGGGGGAAAATAACCATTTCTCAAAATTTTTGAAAAAACAAGAGATTCTCATTTGGTGTGGTTTAAAAAGAGAAAACTATCGCAGACAGAATAAGATATTTCAAGGAAGGGCCCTTGAGAGAGTCATAAAAAGTGTTTAAAGACAATAAAAATATAAGAGAGGTTATCTTTCTGAAAGGTATTGGGAGGTATGAAACTTCAAATGATTATATGTGGAATACACATTATAAACCCATCTCGAAGATTGATAATGAAATTTAAGTAAGAAGGTATTCGTACAACAATGGTTGACAGAGAAGAAATGAAAAACATTAACCAAGGTCAAGAATTAGAAGATGATTCGAAGTTATTATCTTCTAGAATTGAAGGAAGTGCTTGGTATCCCTCATAAAGGGAAGCAAAATTATTTACCTTGTATCAGTGGTTTAATTCATTTAAATTATTATAGAGAAGTAATTATAACTTGAAGAGAGAGAAAATTTGAACTAATATATAACTCATATTTACCTCTTCGAGAAATGTGTTTTCTTACCATTCGAATTAGTTTATTTCTACCATAGAGAACAAAGAGTGGTGGAATGTAACACTTGAGAGACATATGTTTGGGAGAGTGGAAAAAAAAATGTAACTTTTAGTTGGTTTTTATGTTTTTAAGGTGATGATGCAAAATTCCCCCCATTTTATGCTAATGAAATAAAAAAAAAAATTTAAAATTTACAGGTACCGATGTAACGGGACTTCAAAGAACAAGAAAAAGACCTAGAGAGGAGGATTTATGATGTTTAGAGCATGTTGTTACACCAAGATTAATAATATATGATGATTCATTCATTAAAAAGAGAAATGTTTCATAAAAAATTTTAAGTCATGATGATTTTTAAATCAATCCTGACCATGAAATAATAACATGAAAAACATTGAGGTAGAATACCAATGTTATATCTCTCGTTCAGATATATATGTAAACTTATTTGACCAAATCTGTTGTACTTCCATGATTCAGTTAACTTAATAAGAGGACTCACACTGGGTCTGACATGATTTTAAGAAGAAAAGCAACTTATTTCATTTTAAGTTAACAAGGGGACACAGGGTGATTCAACCTGTTAGTCTGTGATGATGTCATGGGTGGTTATCATGTGACATCACACTTTTAGTTCATTTAAGGGGAAGATACTTGAACAAACCTGTTGTATCTCGCACCCATGACGTCACACTTTTAGTTCATTTAAGTTAATAAGGGAAAGATACCTTAACAAACCTGTTGTACATCGCATCCATGACGTCACGCTTTTAGTTCATTTAAGTTAATAAGGGGAAGATGCCTTAGTGACAGGAAACAGAGTGATCCGGCTTGATTTGAAGTTTTCATTTAAGATTTAGTAAAAAGTTTTAGATCATTTTAAGTTAATGTTTTTATTTCAATTAAGATTTAGTAAAAAATTTTAGATCATTTTAAGTTAATGTTTTTATTTCATTTAAGATTTAGTAAAAAATTTTAGATCATTTTAAATTAATGTTTTTATTTCATTTAAGATTTAGTAAACAAATTGGATTAAATATCGAAAACATGAAGTTTTAAGAGGTATCCGGGACCTTTAATCTTTTTTGTTCATATTACGGAAATCGAGTAAATATTTCTACCATTGACTGTGTTTACCAACAACAAAACAATGTTCAGTTTTAAGATAAAGTCTCCAAAACTAATTTGCAAATATCCAAAATGGAGTTGTTCAAAGTAATTCTGGAGTACTCTAATGAATTTTGGAAGTGTTCCAATATATTTTTGAATGTGTTCCAACGTAATTTTGAAGTGCTTTAAAGTAATTTTGGAAATGTTCTAATGTAATCTCAAACATTTTGTTCATATTACCGAAATCGAGAGAATGTGGCTAAAATGTGATTTGTCATATCTTAGTTGGATGTGTTCATGATATGTTATACTGCTCATGATATATTTATAAAAATGAGTGTTTTCTAATAATTTGTGCCATGTTGTGAATATTACCGAGTCAAAATGAAAATGTGGGTAAAGGTTGTAAGTGGGTTGTGAGTATATTATTAAACTATGTGGATTTGAGGAGATGGATTTTATTAGAAATTTAGTGAGTGTAGGGAGGAATGTACATTACATTTAACATATAAGAAAAATTTGTGGGGATTTCTATAAAATGGGTGTTAGCTGGTATTGTTGATTTTGGTTTCTGATGATTTTTAGTGGTGTTTGGGCAGTATTCATTGGTGTTTTGGTAATATTCAGTGGTGTTTTGGGGGTATTCAAAGGAGTTTGACGATGTTTTTAAATGATGTGCAGAGTATTCAAAGGTAATTGATGGTGTTTTTTTGGTGTTGCTCAAAGCATAGTGTGGTGTGTGTGTGTTAGTTTTGGTAATGTTCTAAGTGTATGAGTTTAGTGTTTCTTTTGTGGTGCTAATGTTGCAAAGTCTGGAGAATGTGGGAGGAGTTTGGTGGATGAGATGTATTTTCGGTTAATGAAATGTGTAAGTGTGGATAAGAATGTAAATTGGTGGGTGAGTTAGAGAAGACAAAATGTTATGTGATCTTAGTAAAAGTATAGATCTTGACGTAAGCGACCTTAGTTTTTAGTGATCTTGGTTATGATGTTTTAAGAGAATGTGTACAAAACGTGTGATCTTAGTGATGGGGTTATAGAATTTGGAAAACGTCTTGATTGTGGTGATCTTAGATATTGGAGATATAACAGGTTGAAACAAGGTGTTTGGGTGTGACGTCGCTGATCGCCAAGTAAAGACAGGTAGGAGTGTGACGTCATGGGATGTGCCCTCTTCTGTGCTGGCATGTGTTGGTGGTAGTAAGGTGAGTGTATTAGATATTGTAAGGGGTTGGTGATGTTTGTGTGAATGTTTATAAAAATGAGTGTTTTCTGTTATCTTAGTGGTTTTGAGGTGAGTGATCATGGAAGTTAGTTGATGGATGTCTTAGTTTTTTGTGTGTGTACAAGATATATTTTTCAGTTGGTGGTGATCCTGTTGTAAGTGTTTCGGTGTTGTTTGGAAATGTTCAAATGTGTTTTTTGTGAGTATTCAAACGATTTATGAGTGTGTTTTGATTGTGTTCGAAGTAATCTAGGGTTGTTCTGTAGTGAGATGATAAAAGTTGTTCATGGGAGAATATATTTCTTAAAAGATATTGAGAAAAGTGTTTGTGTGTGTGTGTGTGTGTGTGTGTGTGTGTGTGTGTGTGTGTGTGTGTGTGTGTGTGTGTGTGTGTGTGTGTGTGTGTACTCACCTATTTGTGGTTGCAGGGGTCGAGTCCTAGCTCCTGGCCCCGCCTCTTCACCGGTTGCTACTAGCCCTCTACTCTCCCCGCTCCATGAGCTTTATCAAACCTCGTACTTAAACTGTGTATGGTTCCTGCCTCCACTACTCATTTTCTAGGCTATTCCACTACCTTACAACTCTATGACTGAAGAAATACTTCCTACTATCTCTCTGACTCATTTGTGTCTTCAACTTCCAATTGTGGCCTCTTGTTTCTGTGTCCCCTCCCTGGAACATCCTGTCCTTGTCCACCTTGCTATTCCACGCAGTATTTTATATGTCGTTATCATGTCTCCCCCTGACCCTCCTGTCCTCCAGTGTCGTCAGGCCGATTTCCTTAATCTTTCTTCATAGGACATTCCCCTTAGCTCTGGAACTAACCTTGTTGCAAACCTTTGTACTTTCTCTAGTTTCTTGACGTGCTTTATCAAGTCGGGTTCCAAACAGGTGCTGCATACTCCAGTATGGGCCTGACATACACGGTGTACAGTGTCTTGAATGATTCCTTACTAAGGTGTCGGAATGCTGTTCTCAGGTTTGCCAGGCGCCCATATGCTGCAGCAGTTATCTGATTGATGTGTGCTTCCGGAGACATGCTCGGTGTTATACTCACCCCAAGATCTTTCTCCTTGAGTGAGGTTTGCAGTCTTTGGCCACCTAGCCTATACTCTGTCTGTGGTCTTCTGTGCCCTTCCCCTATCTTCATGACTTGTGTGTGTGTGTGTGTGTGTGTGTGTGTGTGTGTGTGTGTGTGTATTAACTTCGTAATATGTAAAATTGTGACTAGTAAAATTATCGAAATGGTTAAAAGTTGTAGTGTTGTGGGACTTTTTCTTTGAAATAGTTAAAACAGAAAAATTGTGGGTTATGAGTGAAAATTGTGTCTTGTTGGAGATGTTGGTGGGAGAGTGAGGTGTTGGGAGATGTTGGTGGGAGAGTGAGGTGTTGGGAGTGTTGGTGGGAGAGTGAGGTGTTTGGAGATGTGGTGGGAGAGTGAGGTGTTCGGAGATGTTGGTGGGAGAGTGAGGTTTCGGAGATGTTGGTGGGAGAGTGAGGTGTTGGGAGATGTTGGTGGGAGAGTGAGGTGTTCGGAGATGTTGGTGGGAGAGTGAGGTGTTGGGAGATGGGTGAGTGGATGTGAGGAGGTAAGGTTGGGGGGTGGGGAGAAGGGGTAAGTAGAGGATTGTATTAGAATTTTAATGAAATATGGGGATTTTACTGAAATTAAAGGTATTGTGTGAATATACATTTTAAAAGAATGGAATGAGTAAGGATATCTAGCCTTAAATTTTCTCTATGGTACAACTGAGTGTTGGTGTTCAGGTACAGAGAGAAGGTTACTTGGTGGATCTGACCTGAGATTTTAATCTGAAGGTAAATCAGGTAAGATTCGCCAAGCAGTCTTTGCCAGTCGGCAGATGTCTAGACTTGAGAAGAGTGAATCTTTTGTTGTATTTTGTAAACAATTGCGGATTGTTGTGGGTATTAACGAAACTGAGGAATTATTTGGGTTATCCTGAGTTAAGAGTGAAAATGTGTAATGTTTTTCCTATGTTGTATAAAATGTGTAATACTGAGACTTCATGTAATGACGAAAATGTAATACTTTAAAATGGAAAATATTAGTGTTATCCTATGTTTACTACATTTAAGTTAACAAGAAGAAAAGTAACTTAGTTGATTTTAAGTTAATAAGGGGACACAGAGTGACCTAGCTTGATCAATCCTGTTGTATCCTGAGTGAAGTCATCACGTGACGGCACTGACCACTGAGTTAACACAGGTGGGTGACGTCATGCATGTGAGGAAGTTACTTGTTTAGACCTGCATAGACCCAAAAATTTGATGCAAGGAAGTAGAGCAGGAATATTTGGGATGGGGGTGGTGTGGGTGAGAAGGGTGTTGATCCGAGGAGATGGAGCAGGAATATTGGGTTTAGAGGGTGTTGTGAGGGAGAATGAGGCCTTGATCCAAGGAGATGGAGCAGGAATATTTGGGATGGGGGTGGAAGTGGGTGTGGGAGGTGTGGGGGTGGAAGTGGGGGTGGGAGGTGTGGGGAGGGTGATGATCCTAGGAGTTAGAGATCATAAGAAATTCAAAAATTTTTTTTTTAAATATTTGGGGGGGGGGATGGAGAGGGAGCCTTGATCCAAGGAAGTAGAGCAGGAATATTTGGATATAGAAGGTAGAAGTGGATGGTGGGAGGTGTGGGGGGAGGGTGTTGATCCGAGATGGAGAGCACAAGAAAATGAATTTTTTTGGGGGGAGATGGAGAGGGAGGTCTTGATCCAAGGAAGTAGAGCAGGAATATTGGGTTTAGAGGTAGCTGTGGTGGGAGGTGTGGGGGGAGGGTGTTGATCCGAGGAGATGGAGAGCACAAAAAAATGAAATAAAAAAAATCCAAAAAAATCGGAAAAAAATTCGAGGAGCGGGGGCGATCCGGCTGGCGCTGCAGAAGGCGCTGCAGGGGCCGGCGGGCGAGGGCGCGGGTGGGCGCGGGAGCGGGTGGGCGTGGGCGCGGGTGGGCGCGGGCGTGGGCCGGCGCACGGACAGGCGCGAGAGGGCACGGGCGCGGGTGGGCGCACGGGCGGGCGCGCGGCATGGGACCGGAAGGGTCATTATCAGATAGGTGCGAAATTTCACACATAGGTGTGAAAAGGCGGCATCCTTTGAGAAGCCACTGAGCCCCCTCCAGTACTACTCACCCATCCCTACAAGAATGGCGCAGCCAGCAATGGTAGCTGTTGGGCCGCCTTCCGAGGACATACCGAGGACATACGGAGGTGTGGGAGCTTCTAAACTAATTTCATTCTCATCCCTGTTTGGTGTACTAGCCTCACGAGCAGCATTTATATATTATTGTAAGCACGAACGTGTGGTATTGATCAATAACAACACTGCGCTAGCCAAGGATTCGAACCCATGTTGTACTGGCCTGCCTCATGGTAAGTGAGAACCACATGACTCTTTAAACCACAGGACCACCCAACCCTACAAGAATGGCGCTGCCAGCAATGCTAGCTGTTGGGCCTCCATCCGAGGGCATATGGAGGTGTGGGAGTAAACTTGTTAACCAACCTCTCTTAACTCTTGACCTCCAGCTTTCGACACTCACTTTGTTCTTTGTATATTTGTAACTGTGAGGCAATAGGTGCCTAGTAGGCCTCTAACGAATTAGCACGTTGAAATTTTGTATAAAATCAGGCTTCCTCTCGCCTTTTTTCAACTAATAACTTTGGTTATCAGTTGTAGGGTTGTTCACTGACGTCGTCACTACCACTGGTTGCTGCTAGCAGCTAATGCACGACCTAGAAACACTAAGATTCTCGGAGCCTTTTGACACCATTACACTCCACCATCGTCCGTGTGTGTGTGTGTGTGTGTGTGTGTGTGTGTGTGTGTGTGTGTGTGTGTGTGTGTGTGTGTGTGTGTGTGTGTGTGTGTGTGTGTGTGTATGCTGTGTGTGTATGTGTGGTGTGTGTGTGTGTGTGTGTGTGTGTGTGTGTGTGTGTGTGTATGTGTGTGTGTGTGTGTGTGTGTGCGTGTGTGTGTGTGTGTCAAGGTTGGGAAGGCAGGACAACGGGAGGTTGGGAAGGTTGGCTGGGCGGAAGGGGTTGGTTGTCATGTGTGTGTGATGGTTGGGAAGTCAGGCGGGGAGACAGTTAGCATATGTCACTACAGAAACGCACTGTTATGTGATCTTGGTGAAGCAATCATTCCGAATGGAGTCAGTAGCCGTCAGTACAAAACGCACTGCTCTGTGACACCACTGCTCCTGTGGAGGTTTCTTGCCAAACTGCGCTATTCAACGATGTCCTGTGTAAATGTATTAACACTTCGTTCATGTGAAGTGGAAAATTTTTCCCTCTTGTTGAATACTGTCATGTTACTGCTTTGGAAAGCGTTGAAATTTTTCAGAAATGCTATACCTTAATAATCAACGAAACATTTTGCGATTTTGGAAGATTTTATTTCATAAAATAATTAAAGACTTTCTCAGTTTTCCTTCATACACCTAAGGGTAATTAAAAGTGATTGTTCACTGGCTTCTTGACGACTGGCTTACCATTAGGGGGCACACGTGGCCAAGGAGCAGCAGGGTAGATGTTGTGACTGGTTTGTGGACAAGAGTGTGATTGTCTCATGAAGTATAGGGTAGAATAGAATGCGACATTTTTATATGCCCAATAATGGGAGAGAGATGATGTGTTTAAATAAGGCAGTGAAGACGGTCTGTCTGCATCATTCCGGCTAACTCAAAGTTTAGCTAATTTCCTTAACTGTCTCTTTACTGATGAACGTACCGATTCCTTTGCCCAGAGAGGAAAAGTTTGTTTGCCCCTCCCTCGTACATGATGTTTATTTAGTATGTGGACTCATCTATAGGTCATATTATAGTACCTCAGTTATGTGCTGTTTATTCCAGCATATATCTCTCTTGTGTAATGTTTATGCCCCTAAGTTTAAAGTGAACTCCTGCTCTAGATGAGTAATTAAGTGTATCTTCGTAACTTATGATTAGGTTAACATAATAATGATCACCTATCCCTGGAGTAAAATGAGAGTAGTTAAGAGACAAGTAAAAATCCCACTTTACCTGCCATTGAGTGTTTACCTGCCGGTAAGGCATAAGCGGTGGTGGTAGCGACCCTCAGTGATAAGAGAGAATACATGGTATCCCCGATATAATCAGTTTCACTAGCTCGAGTGACAGTTGACTGACCTACGAGAGTAGCCAGGAATAATCATTTTATGTGTTTGAGGTATAGGTGACAAATATTCGCCGTTTTTATTTTTGCCTGTTTCGTTATTTATTGATGAGGCTTGTAGGAGACAGATCAGTATGGTTTACAAGTATAAAAATACGTTGTCCGTAGCTTCTCTGACCTACAAAGCTACTACAAGTCTGACATACCAGATAGTTAATATTCTACAATACTAAACTACTACAGATCAACAGAGCCTGAATAAAAGAGCTAAATCATTTGTTAAATAAAATTCCTTTTCAGAAAAACTGTATAAAATTCAGTGCCACAAAATTATTGTAATTCACCTCAGTTGTTATCAGCGTTCGAGAGAGAATGTTTGCTCTGGTGTCCACAACTGACTGACAAGAAGTTGGTGTCTTCTGCAGATGGTGCCACTGTTGGCTGAGTAAATAAACAATGTAAATAAAATGTTGAAGTTTTGGCAAGCGTTTGTGTGGATAAGTGTTTGGGGAATGTTGGGAAATGTTGAAGAACAATTGCGGAGTCTGTCAGTGACTGGGTGTGTTGGGGTAGTGTTGGAAAGTGGTACGGAGTGTTTTTGAAAATAGATTGGAAATTGTTCAGGTATGTTGGGAGGGTAGGGAGTGTATTTGGGAGTGTTGGGATTGTACTGGGGAATGACAGATTATGTTAGGAAATTTTACGGGAGTGTTGGGATAATACCGAGAAGTTGAGGAATAAGACCTTTGTGCAAGAACTGGGAATCTTTATTCTGGAAACGTTTGAAAAATAGAGGTTTAATCAGGCTAGGAGAGTCCCATATAACCTACACAAGGTAAGCAGAGTCCCATATAACCTACACAAGGTAAGCAGAGTCCCATATAACCTACGCAAGGTAAGCAGAGTCCCATATAACCTACACAAGTTAAGGAGAGTCCCACATGACCTACAAAAGGTAAGGAGAGTCACACATGACATACGCAAGGTGAGGAGAGTCACACATGGCATACACAAGGCAAGGAGAATCACACATGACATACACAAGGTGAGGAGAGTCACACATGACATACACAAGGTGAGGAGAGTCACACATGACATACACAAGGTGAGGAGAGTCACACATGACATACACAAGGTGAGGAGAGTCACACATGGCATACACAAGGTGAGGAGAGTCACACATGACATACACAAGGTGAGGAGAGTCACACATTACATACACAAGGTGAGGAGAGTCCGTCGTAATCAGTAAGCCGCCACCACCAACCAACACATCACCAGTACTCCGGCAAAACAATTATTAATAAGCTGAGAGTTTTATTGTCTTGCTCCAGTGATGATAGATTAAGTATACAACAACCTCTGCACTTCATTTACTTTGTTTTTCGATAATGACTGTGTAGTCTCGAGCAGAAGAAATGTTTTGTCAGTAAAGATATCTAGTTTTGACCAAATTTCTTACTCATCTACTTTTCGCGGAACTAATATCCTTTGTAGTACTCTAGCTCGTATCTCTCTTCCTGCTACTGATGTTTCCGAGAGTGTTCTCTATTTCCTGCTCTTTTCCTTTTCAGTACTTTGGAGAAACTGGCCGCTCTTTCTGACAGACTTAAAGGAAGAAGTGTTTGACTTGCCGACTTTAATAATGCCCTTTTCTGTCATGTTAGAGATCACAATCATCTTATTAACTGGTCCTCTGAAAAAAAGCTGTTTACCCTTCTAGACTTCACAGACACCGTCTTGTTGAAGCATCCCTTATGTACAGTTTTCCAAATAAGAATCTTAGTCCTGGCTTTTTCTCTGTAAATGCCTTTCTCATTACAATGTCAAATTCTTTAGTCTTCAGAACTCTCGTGACGACCTGATCTTTGTCTCCCCTTATCTCTTCTAATTTCAATTATTTTATTTTATTTTCGTTCCTTCTGCTTAGGGTGGTTGCGCCCTATTTCTTTTCATCCTGGGTTTTTCCCTCTCTTAGTGGATTATTAGCTTTGCTGCAGTGCTCTTTATTTTCTTCTTGGCCTTAGACTACCACTAATATTACTACTATTGCTTCGCTAACACTCCACTTTCTGACTTGTCACCACCACTAATCCCTTCTCATTGCTACCTCTGACAGTTTCATTACTTATACTAGAGCTAATTCTGGTACTGCTGTTATTATCACTCTCTATACTACCACCATTACCCTACTACCTCCTCTCATTCTACTCCCTGCCCCGCTCTCTCGAATATATGCTGGCTTCCTTCTCTTCCCATCCCGCTTCTGCGTGACTGGTTCTTGCTCCTAGTCGGCCTGAAACGTCGCCCTAAGTTCATTTTGATATATGTCGGTTATTTGTCTGCCATTCTGGTCACGATACTGTGTCTTTTTATTCTCACTCAATCTCTCTCTCTCTCTCTCTCTCTCTCTCTCTCTCTCTCTCTCTCTCTCTCTCTCTCTCTCTCTCTCTCTCTCTCTCTCTCTCTCTCTCTCTCTCTCTCTCTCTGTCAACATGCAGTATATCTGTAATCTCAGCTAACATAAAGCAAACATGTCATGGCTGCCAGTAATTCTGTGGTCCCAGCTAACACAGAGCAACAGTCTCTGGGTTAAACAATCACCCGACAGTTGTCTCACTCTGGCACAGACAGATAGCAGCAGCACATGCAAACTGTTTCTCAAGTGATCCATCCAGAGTGGCTTCACTTTGTCATGTTAATCCCTCCATCCCCTGAGGTTCTGTCTGTTTTCCCACGCTCAGTACTAGAGCAGCAGCAGCGTATTCTGTTCTGAACTTGACAGAATTTTTTTTTTAATATTTTATTTAAAACAATGCACACAAATATACATATATAGTCACGTATATAAAAATGATATAAATATGTATAAAAATAGACATCATCAGTGACTGTTCCAGTCCACAAAGTAACACTATTCATAATGGTGCTGATATAATGGTGCTGATATACACCTAACCACTGTACGAAGCAGGTGTCTCACCCCCCAAATTTTACTTTATTGTTATTAATATACTCAAAAAGTTGCGCTAAACCACAAGGAAGAACATTTACTTTAACAGTTTCATGTACTCCATATTTTATTGTATTTATTTTAAAACATTGCAATATTTTTATAAAATATAAGAACCTCGTCTAGTTCTCCACAGAAAAAGAACTTTTTTTAAACTGCAATACATAAACACATTTATCTTTGATCTGACAAAATATCCCTCAACCTATGCTTTTTATCCTTTTACGAAATACAAGATTACACAACAATATACTTTGTAACATTCAAAATATATCACAATATGCTTGTAAATTTTAAATATACTAAACATGAAATTTACCTAAGAATTAATACAAAATAATGACTTCTATATACATTGTACACACATGTATTATATACATTGTACACACATGTATTATATACATTGTACACACATGTATTACATGTGAATTATGACTCCATCAGAATGACTTACATAATTCCCCTCCTTTACCACAGTGCAAAAAATAAGACACTTGCACTAGAATTCACAACATCGTATAACTATTCAAATAACATAAAAAACTAACAATAATTACACTTTAGGACAATTTATAGATGATTACACAACTTTAAACAGTGGAGAAAGTCAACTAATATAATAACAGTACACTAGATATTGAAACACATACTAGTATTACAGATACTCAGATTTATATTAGTTAAACGTATTAACATGTACAACGAGAAATAGATGTGTATTGACAAGTTTCATAGCCATTTCAGACTATGCTTTTTCACACACTTTAAGTTGATAATAGAGCATTATAGCACCTAATCGAATTGATAAGCCGCCTCTCGCTTCTCAGGATAAACATCACTACAGTTAAACAGTGCTCAAAAAAAATTTTTATTTTGTTCGAGCAATTCAAATCGCATGTAATACATTATACCGATGAAAACACCACAACATTGTAATCAGTGCTTAAGATTCATGATATTCTAGCAATTCTATGTCTATGTAATTCATTCTCCCCTCCCCCCTTATGCAGGGACCAGTCCACCCAACCATTTCAACACTAAATCGTGCAACCCTCTCACAGTCATACCTCTATACGATGCCGGAAAATCTATAGCCCATCTACGTCCATACACAACCTCATTTATACACTTTGTTTTATAGAAATGTCCTGCTAAAGCCCTTGTTCGTTCCTCCCCCCCCCACCTCCCTCATCGCCCACGATATATAGATATAATCTGCCACTAAATACATGACGGCCCTCCTCACACTATATCCCACTCCCTCTATATCCAAACTCAGTGCCCTTAATACTACTAAACCACTGCCACCCACCATACCCAAGACTCTGCGAAACCATAGACGTGCCCTCTCAATATGCTCACAGAAATACACCACATGATATGCTGTTTCCTCCCCCCCCCCACACAAAACACAATGTTGAGACTGCAAATTTCCCATCTGATACAGTCGTACTGTAGTTGGCAAAATCCCATGTAAAAACCTATACATAGTTTCCCTCACCCTTGACTTCAACCGTAACTTACTGAAGTCTCCCCAGATTCGTGTCCAATTATATAATGAAAAAACACCTCTTGACATATTTCCAACCTCCCCAAAACACACGCCTTTACATTTCCCGGATTTCTTACTTGTAATAAGTATCTCAACATACTCATACACTCCTCTAAGTCCCTACCCCCCCACCACAGCCTCACATCTTCCATCATATCCCTCACTCTGACACCCCACATTCCCCACCCAATCTCAGATAACAATGCTTCACATATATGCTCTTTAGTCTGCTACCCAAAGGAATTAAACCTAAACCCCCTGTCGCCAGCGGTGTCATTACAACCGTTTGCCTCAGCCAATGACAACCATATCCCCATATAAAATTCAGTACTTTCCTTTGCACATGCCGCTCATCTTTCGCCATCAAGGGGTACACCACAGCCACATACCACAATTTAGGATAAATGAGTGTATTAACCACAATGACTCTCTGTTGTATAGTCAAACCACTCGTTCTTATTCCCCCTAACCTAAGCAAGACCCGTTGCACTACCCTTTTAGAATTTACCTCTCTAGCCCCCTGCACTTCCCCTCTGTACAATACTTCACAAATTTTTATCTGCTCTACAACCTGCCATCCATACTTATTTCCCAGTTCCCCTCCCACCCATGACCCAACCTCCAGTAATTTCGACTTTTCACTATTAACACTCATATCTGTTGCTCCACTACATATTTCAACAATTCTGTTCACATTCTTTAACCCCTCCTCTCCCCCACTAAGACGGTCGTGTCATCAACATAACCAACTATACCCGTAGCACCCCTAAGTCTTACCCCCCCTCACTTACTCCTACATTTATCAACCTATATAATGGGTCCTGCAGACATGCAAATAGGATTTGGGACATGGGGCATCCCTGCCTCAGCCCCCTACCCTACTAACCGTCTTTCCCACCCTTCCATTTATTTGCACTCGTATTTCTGTACCTCTATATAAAGTTTCCGCCCACTTTACAATTTCCTCACCGAAACCCATCCTTCTCATAATCATCCATAATGTCTCTCTCTCTACACAATCATAAGCCGCCTTCCAATCCAAAGCAAGAACACCTCTGCCGTCCATCCTACGCTCCTCTATGTAATCCTTTATCCTCCCATGCCCACTAAACATTGTTCGCCCTGGCACACCCATCTGTCCCATATCTATAACCTTCCCAATTACTTTACGCAACCTATTACCTAAAACCTTGGCAAACAATTTTAATCCCCGCACATTAATGATAAACCTCTATAATCTAAGATGTCATTCTGTACTTCCCCCTTTGGAACCATAACCACTACACCTGTCCTTTGTATTAGACTCATGCTTCCCTTATTCTTCATCTCATTCACCAACTGCACCAAGAAATCTTTCATGACATCCCAGTTGCTCAAATAAAATTCATTTGGGATTCCATCTATCCCAGGTGCTTTCCCGACACTCATCCCTTTTAAAGCCATCCACACTTCCTCTTCATCTATAGGCCCTTCTATCATCGCTCTATCTGCTGACTCTAGGTTTCTCCGTATCCCCTTCTCTAAAATCTTCAGATCTCCTATCTTTCTGTTTCCCCCTCTCATATATATCTCAAACCACTTATCAGCATAAACACTCATACTTTCCATAGTTACTAACCTCTGTCCCATCGTATACCCTCCCACATCCGTATGTACGTCCAACTTCATCATAGTCATTATCCTCTGTCTTGTCTTTAATCGCCGCAATACATAGGCAGATGACTTATCTCCCCATAACACATCTTCCAATCCACCTCTCAATCTCTCACCATCAAATCTTGCATTCTGCATTTCCATTAATTGCGCTTTGATGCCCTCAGTCTCATGTACTGGATAAACCCCACTGAAACCTTCATAGCACTGTTTCAACTGCCCTTCTAAATATCTCTGTAAGCCATATTTCCAATGACTTAACTCCTTTCCTTTTCTCATATAAAAATTCTTGATTCCTGGTTTAGCATATTCCTCCCACCATCGTAGTATATCACCTCCCTTTCTCCCCTTGGTCCACTCATTTGTCCACCACTCAACAAAACTAACACCATCGTCCTGCTCATCTAACAATCTCACATTAAGTTTCCAATAACTCATGTAACGCTTTGGTAAACCACCCCATCCCACATCCACGACCACTCCTCTATGATCTGAAAACACAACGTTTATAGTTTCTGTATTAGCAACCTGTAACCCGGGAGAAGCATAAATGCGGTCTAATCGTGCTGCATATCCTCTCCTCACATAAGTATGCTCCACGTTCCACCCCTCCCCCCTCACTATATCCGCTAAGCCTGCTCCCCCTAAAGCATCCCGTAGGACCCCCAACACATACCCAGCTCCTCTCGGCTCCACATCCTTCCTACGGATTACACAGTTCCAACCCCTGCCCCCAAATAATGTATATATAGGAAGCCCTCGCATATGATAAATAAGAACGTCCCTCACAAAATCTTCCTTTACTCGCCTATTGCTATCAGCAGGCATATAAACACTTACTAAACACACAGGAACCTCACCCCATGTACCATCCACCCTTACTAGTCTCCCATCCCTCCCTTCTTCCCAGTGTAACATTTGAAATGTACTGGTCTCCACTATTAAAACTGCAGCACCTCCCTTGAGTTTACCTGTATACCCAGCATAAACTTTGTACCCGTCAACTAATAAATCCAGACCATACTTGAAATTATGTTCTTGTAAAAGGATAACATGTACCCCATATCGCCTTAAAAAGGCACTGAACATCCTCCTCTTCACTTCGGCCCTGAGGCCATTTATATTCAATGTTAAACACTTAAATATGCTAACGGGGGCTTACCAATCGATCTCTTACCATGTTTCTTTACGTTTTTGATCAGTATTCTTTTCACTATGTTACTAGTCACGTCTTTCTCCTTCCCCTTACCCCCTCCCCCCCTGACTTTCCTAGGCACATCCACTGTTTGTTTTTTACCCGAACGTTGTGCAGGTGTAAGAATATCATCACTGTCCGAGGCAACTGCCTCTCTCTTACGTGAAGTCGCAACAGTGATCATTTCTTTCGGACTGCCTTCCTTGTGTATTTCAACTACAGTTTCACAGAGTCCTTGTGTTTGCCCATCCCTCCTACTCACATTGCCTCCCTCACACTGTGCAGCCACATGTTCAAATACACACACAATCGACAGGTTCTCCTTTGCCCGGCATATGTGACATAAACCTGAGTTTTAAAATCACTCAAAATCACAAATGAAGGTATGGATCGTCGCAAGGACATTTTGAGAGTGAAAGATCCCTCACGCAGTCCCGCATACATACCATCTGATCATCGTCCAATCGTAGCTTGATGTATTACTCCATATTCCTCAAACGACGCTTTGATGTCTTCTTCATCCGCCTCAAAGGAGACATTCCGTATTTTTACCCAAGTATAGTACTTGGACACGTCCCACATTCTCACTTCCAAACCAGGGTTAACTGTCATACACACATCCTGGTACTGATCCACCATTTTGTCATACATCACAGTCGTCACAAATTTCACGAATATTCTCGTTGAGCCGTTTAATGCAATGCCATACAGATCTTCATTGTTGATTCCATATGTATCTCGTAAGATAGCAGGCAGTAGAATAGATGCATTTGTGTTATACACCGCACCTTTTAGCACTTCTATGCACAGTGTTAACACGTCTCCTGATAGCCTGCGCCATCTTGAGAAAATCTCGCAGTGCTACCAACAGGTACTAGCTCAACCGTCTATGTCCGTCCTCCACCAAGGTTGAGAGACGAATGCAGGAGCAAGGCGTAGCACGACCTCATGGCCCGAAAGCGATGAGGTAAAATTTTGACAGAATTGTGCCAACCTGAAACGTGTCTGTAAAGTTCACACCTGAAATCTGTAGTGCTATCACCTGAACACTGTAATATTCTCACCATAACTCTGAAGTGTTACTCATCAACACCCAATTAAGTGTTCCTACATGACCTGACTTGCTTTTTGGAGTACCTCCTCAGTTACTTTTTCTAATACTCCTTCTTTATCTTCGCTAAGTCTCTTCCCTCTGACCTTGTTTTCATCATCACTTCCTCCTTATTGAACGTAGTCATAAGTTTCAGTTTCCAATGTTCGGTTAATTAAGTAGAGTCGCGTTATCTGATAATTAACTAGTGTTCAAACACGTAAACTGTTTGTGATGGTACAACGGTTTTCCAGTCCCTCAAAGACCGTTTGACACTACCATTCTTCCTCATGAAAAGAAAATATAGAATAATAAATTGTATCAGAATAAGATAAACAATTTCATTGCAATGCAGATCTTTCTTATGAAATGTAAAACAATCAAACATGAAATGTTCCTAGCAGAAACAAATAATGAAAAATTTATATATTTTATATAAATAACTCTCGTGAAACAAAGCTAACATATACAGCGGACAGGTGGTATTTCCATGTGCCGATGTTGGTGGTAAGTAGCTTCAGGATTCACTTGGGGATTTTGAAATACAAGCCGGTGTGAGACACGGTACTCACTGGTGGACGTGACTCTTAAGAAGTTCCTCCCTAGACAGTACAGACGCCAGTATTCCCCCACCAGTAAACTGCTGGCGGTGAAGACCACAGATGATCAACCACAAAAATAAAGTGACATACTGGAGTGTTCCATTAAAAATGAGGTTTATGTTTCGGATCTATTGCCTAGATCACGCTGCCTGTCTTGTCTCGCTTATGACCAGTGACACAGTTTGAAAAAGACTGAATAAAAATAAAAACAGGGAGTTACAAACCAGGTCCAGTATTCATTCATGAGATAGGCAGAAGGTCTTCAAAAGATATGGTGAGGACAAAGATTACATTAAAATACCTAAGTAAAATCTGGTCTGCTGAAAATAATTAAAACCCCAAAACACTGTATAACAATAAATAAAAGTGGAACTTAATACTTACAAACTTGATAGGAACAGAAAGAGAAGTAACCATGTTAACTCCCACCTGGAAAAGGGGGAATGGGAGGGTAGAGGTAACCACCACCACTCATTCATGCTTCCACTCTTATCTAACCAACTTTTCCCTCACACTATAGTGTTCTCATCTGAACACTTACCATAGTGTTTCCTCCATAAGACTGCAGTGTTCCAAACTTAAGCTATGCAGTGTACTCACCCGAAAACTGCAGGGTTCTCGCCTAAACACTAATGTTCCCACCAGAACACCGTAATGTTCTTCTTAACACTAGTGTTCTCACCCGACCACTGAGCAGAACTTGACTGTTGAGTACTTTCGTGTCCCATCATTAACAGAGACTGTAGTGTTCCCTCCTGAACACTATCAATACTTTATTATAAGTCACATGCAGACAGAATCATGGGAAATGGGATTTGTCTATATATCTCGAACCCAAACTGGTGTCCTCTTCAGCAGATACAGTATAGATGTGGCCATTTTTATATAGGGATGGTCAGCCCCTCAGATGAAGATGAATCACGGAACAGATGGTGATTGAACCCAATGCAAGTGAGTTCTAAATCTTATAGGCCAGTGATCTGTAGACAATCGTGTTATTAAGATTTTCTGAGTCATGATGAAATGAAAAGCATCAGGTGATGAATGCATGTGAATGCTGAACGTCAAGTCAAGAATCATTTGAATGAGGAACATCAGGTCTGAGAGCAGGTAAATGTCACTATTTCCAACATGCGCCAGTGCAATGGCGTTCAGATTTAAGGTGAGATATTACAGTTAGGCGAAGTTGCTTTGATTGCTGTCTCTATGATTTCTCGTTTATAGCTTCTGACTAGTTGGTGTATGAAGGCAGCAGCTTCCCTAACAATTTAATGATTATTACTTCTAACATAGCAAAGTGCCATCATGTGTTTAATGATCCTGGATGATAACGTCCTTCCAGTCTGGCTGGTATATATCTGACTGTAGTCTTTATATGGAATCAAATAAACTCCTTGAGAATCTTGTCCTGCTGGCTTTGCTTTTTGGAAAAACAATTCCAAAAATTTTCAGGATAGAAAGTGATTATGTTGGTCAATGTATTGAGGCGATTGACTCTTCCTTGGTGGAAGGGCACCATGAGTTGCAACTTTCTGAACTTAGGTTATGATATTTGTGATCTGAGGATTTTTCTTTGATCGAATTTTGTTGTGCTGCATATCATGAGCACATGTGAGAATAGGATTAAAACGGAGCCCTTCTTAATTTGCATAGAATGACAACTGTAGAAGCGGACATAGCAATGTTATTCCTGGTGAAAGCTAACATTTTCGAAGAAGCAAATATAGGATTTATTTTGTTGCGTAAGTAAATTGCCTGCGTAAGTAAATGGGCATGTCATTAATTACCTTTTCAAAGTCTTGTGGTGTTAGGATAATTTCCGAGATTTTTGAGATGACCAAATTTTGAGTCTCGTTCATAAATAATTCATTTGGATAGTCGATCCTTAATTTGGGTAGCGGCTCGCTGAACACTGAGTCGTACTGGGATTTTAGTATCTCGCTCATTTCTTTGCTGTCATCTGTGTATGTCCCATTTCGCCTAAGCAGGGGCACAATAGTGGATGTTGTTTTTCCCATAGATTTGGCATAAGAGAAGTATTTTTTTTTTCAGTTTATTTATGGCTTTTAGTTTTTCCTGAGTTTCTTGTCTCCTGTAAGATACCTTCAGCTTAAGTTCGATATTTGCTATTTCACTGACCAGTGCCTCCCTTCGTATTTCAGACATATGGGCTCCTCTCAGCAGCTGTGTGATTCTTCGCCTTCGTCTGTATAATGAGCGTCTCTCTCTCTCTTTGTAATTTACATCTTCTCTTTCTTTTTCTTAATGGAATGTGCCTTGAGCAGACCTCAAGAACCACAGAGCTAATTTTTTCTAGGCATTGTCCTCATCCCTCTCGGACCGTGTGGACAGGCTGCGCAGTCGCTCCTGAATCAGCTGGTTTTCTGCGCAGTTTTCCTCAGTACTTTCATAATGGCGGAAGGTGGACGTAGACGTGTCAACACTGTTTGTCTTGAACTTGTGAAGGGATCGCTCAATAGTCAGAACACCCATCTTTTGCTGACGGCGATATTAAGAGACACGTATGGCATCGCAAATGAGGAGCTCTATGGCGTGTTGTTGAATGGTAGTTCAAGGCTTTTCATCAAATTCCGGCAGAGCAGCACCTATGAAAATATGGTGGCCAGGTACCAGGATGTGGTTAAGCCTGTTAACCCTGGTGTTACTGTCTGCCTCCATGATGTATCACGGTTTTACACTTGGATCAAGGTGCGTAATGTTCCTTTTGAAGCTGATGAGAGTGATTTAAGGAACGTTTTTGGGCGTTATGGTACGATACATTTGGCGACATTGGGACGTTGGCGTGATGGACCGCTTGTTCGTATGCCGCAAGGGTCTTTTTCCCTTAAAATGTCCCTAAAGCACCCTATACCATCGTACTTGGTGATGGAGGACTTCCGTACTCAAGTCTTCGTTACATACACGGGTCAGAGGCGTACGTGTCGACTAAGTGGGACATATGACCACATCGTGACACAATGTCCTACGCGACGAGGTAGATCAACGGATGATGCAAGGACTGATGACGCAACGAAGCAGCAAACATATGCTACTGCAACGTAGCATGAATCTCTGGCACGGGAGACGTGGAGTGAGGAGGTAGAGAGGGAGACAGAGTTGTTTTCTACATGTGTGACCCTACCTGGAATTGGAGAGAACGTAGGCTTGGTGTCGGCGACGGGTGAGGAGGATTCTGCAATTGCTCAAAATGTGGTGGAGGCATCCATTCAGGAGGCTCTGCATGAATTGCTGGACGTTTCGGCGTCTGCGATGACCCATGCTGGGATGGAAAACGAGGGTGTAGAGGCAAGGGCAGGAGGCCTCAAAGTGCAGGTCGCGTGTGGTGTGGAAGCAGAGTAGGTTGTAGTAGTGGACGTCCACAGGGATACCAGTCTAGAGGAGGATATGGTTGCAGACCGTAACTCTCGCAAGACAGCTGCTGTGATAACCGATAGTGATGACGTTTTGACTCCTGGGCAAACGTCTGGGAGAAAAGCATGGTACGATGTGCCCCTTAGGGGTACGGGTGGAACAAAGAGTGTTGAGCAAGTGAAATAGGAAGGCACGGGGGGTGTGGGGGAGAGGGGGATGCTCGTCTAGGATCTAAGAGTATTAAGGTGTCTAAAGGCAAGCCTCCATTAAATCCTTCAAGTATATTACTATAAATATTAATGGGTTGAAGTCAGTAGATAAATGTAAGAGTCTGGAGGTATTTTTAAAGAGATATGTACCTGACGTCGTGTTCCTGCAAGAACACAATTATAAATAATTGGGAGAGTTAATGATTGATGGATACGATGTGTACATGGGTTGTTCTGCACGATTGAAAGGTGGTGTGGCATTGTTAATTAAAGAAGCTAGCCCGTTTTCTCTGCAAAGATGTGAGGTCGGGGAGGAGGGGCGGGTGGTTCGGGTGGATGGCGCATGGGGTGGGGTTCAAATTTGTTTCACAGGGGTGTACGGGCCTGCGGAAGGAGACATGGGCCTCAAAAATAGGTTCTTTAGGGATGTCCGTGTTTGCCATTTAAGATCGCTGCCAGTTGTAACGATTCTAGGAGGTGATTGGAACTGTATTGTTCGCCGTAAGGACGTAGAACCTAGAGGAAGTTTTTTTTCTCGGGATATTTAGGGGATCTGTTGCAAGGTGTGAATGTAGTGGACGTGGGAGGGGACGAGGTGGGTGGGGTCATGCATACGTTCATTAGGCGCGATTATGCAGCGAGGCTGGATCGAATCTATGTTTTTCGGGGGGTGAGGATAAGCAGCGTTTGTGCACTGAATGTGAGCTTCTCTGATATAAGGGTTCTGGTAGACTTGGATTGGGAGGAATTGCCAAAGCGTTTCAGGGGTTATTAGAAGTTGAATGTTGGGTTATTGCATAAAGGGGTATTTGGTGGGCAGATGGTTGGGGGGGATAGACATCCTTGAGTGGTGGGACACGGTCGGTAAGGGAAAGGTGAGGGATTTTTATCAGAAGCGGGGAAAGGAAGAGCGGAGATATCAATATGGTGTTTTACATTACCTTGAAGGTCAACTGCAGGAATGCTATATGGGAGGGGGGTGGGTGAATATCCAGTGGTTGAGATTGAGGGTTTAAAACAACTGATTAGGGACATTCAAAATCGTGAATTTGATGCGGCACGAATCGCGGGAGGAATCGATTATGTTTTATGGGGCGACTGTCCTTCGGCATATGTCTTGAGAGAGCAGGGAAAACATCGCATGGCGACGGAAATAATGAGCTTGAGTGTCCAGGAGCAAATGGAGGGGTATCATCAGGGGTAGGTGCTCATGTCAACAGAGGGTATGGGTTGCTACGTGGATGCATGGTACAAGATGCATGGCAAAAGAGTGGGGGTTAATGATGAGGTGCTAGGGAAAATGGGTGAATGGGTATGTTGTAATCTAGAACATAAGGATCGGATGAATCTGAGTGGACCTATAAGCGAGGAGATTAGAATGGCAGTGGAGGGAATGAGTGTGGGAAAATCGCCGGGGATTGATGGTATTCCTTGTGATTTTTATAAGGAAAACTGGGAATGTTTGCGTGAATTTTTAGTGGTTTTATTTAATGCTATGAAAACCAAAGGTAGATTGGGGGAACAGCAACGTACGGGTGTGGTGGTCATGGTTCCGAAAAAGAAGTCTTGTGATTACGTACACGATTATCGATCGATATCTTTAATGTGTGGTGATTACAAGATCTTTGCTAAAATGTTAGGGAATAGGATGAAACGAGTTTTTGACAAAGTTTTGGATGAGGGTCAATATGGTGTGCCTGGGCGATCAATGTGTGTGGGGCAAGGGATCATTCGTAGGTTTATAGACGAGAGTGGGGGGGTAAATAAAGGTGGGGTATTAGCATTGGATTGGTATGCAGCATATGACTGTGTGGAGCGTGAGGCGCTGTGGAAGTTAATGCAGTGGCAAGGGTTTGGGAGGGAAATCGTCAATTGGGCAAAGGTGTTGTATGAACAGGCCATGGTACGGGTGCAGGTAAATGGTAGGCTAGGAAAACTAGTTAGGAATGAAAGGGGCTTGAGGCAAGGGTGCCCTGTGTCACAGCTTCTTGTTGCGTTGATTCAGGATCCATTCTATAGGGCTGTGCGAGGGAGTGTAAGGGAGGGAGTGAAGAGAGATGAAGTGGCTGTGGAACCAGGGATCTTGGGTTATGTGGATGATACCAGGGTTCTGTTTAGAAGGTCAAAGGATTTACGAAAGGTGTGTGAATTGGTGGAGCATTTCGGAAGGGCAACAGGGATGATGGTTAATAGGGAAAAGTCTATGCTTATGAGGGTGGGGGATGGCGTGGGTGGGGCTCTAGGACAGGAAGAAGGCTGGCCCCTGGTGTGTCAAATTAAGGTGTGTGGGGTTGTTCATATGGGAAATCTTCAGGAGACGAGGGAGGTGAATTCGAGAGAAGCTGTGGATAGGGTTCTGGGTAGATTGGCGGGATTGCGTACAGGAGGTCTGACGTTAAATCAGCGTGCTAGTGTGGTGAATGTGCTTTTGTATGGTAAGCTGTGGCATGTGGTAGGTATATATCCCTTGAATATGTGCGATGAGAAGCGTCTGTTGAAGCGTGTATATCGTTATATTTGGGGTTCGGGATGTGACTGGTTATCGAGAGATGTTGTGTGTCTTCTGGCATGCCGGGGAGGGCTGGGGTTAATGGCGTTGCATCAAAGGATGTTGGACATGTATGTTAAACACAGTTATTTGAGGGAGGGTAGGGTTGCAGGCACAGGTTTGGCATGGGTTCGAAGGGATTTGGAGTGTTGGATGAGGGATAGAGATGTCCAGATGTGTGAGGGAATGATGAGGTTATTAATTTATGCACGGGACCCACGCAGTGTCAAGATAGGACGACTGGCTCAGGTGGGTGGTAGGGAGGTGGTTGCTAAAGTAGAAGGTATATATCAGATGCATGCATGGAGTGATATATGGGGCCGTTTAAAAGGGTTATGATTGAAGGCAGTGGTAAGGGAGGTAATGTTTAAATTTCTACACAGTACATTGCCGTCTGGAGAAGTGTTGGCAAATAGGCGTGTGCAGGAGGGTGGGGAGTGTTGTGTGTGTGGGGACATTGACACTGTCTTTCATGTGGTATTTTTTTGTGCGAGGTTGAAACCAGTGAGGGAGTGGTTTAGTAGGGTTTTACGTATTGTGGGTGGAGGTGGAATTAGTGTTTTAAGGGCGTTAAGCTTAGATGTAGGGGGGTGGGGGTGCTGGTGCAGAATGCAATGGGTTATCTAGTCACAGATTTTGTGTATACGTCATGGGTTTACAGACATGTGTCAGTAAGGGAGAGAATCAGGACACTGGCAGCGATATTTTATGGGACGCAACGGAGGAATAAGGAGGGATATCGTAGCTTCCGCGTCAGGGACTTATGGGCGTTGCAATCTTAAGGGATAAAATGAAGCTGGCTTCATGAGGTATGCATGGGCGTGAGTGATGCTTAGATAAATGAAGGTGTGGTGTATGGTGTGATAGTTCAGTAAGCTTGGTCAGTTTCAGAAGACTGCTTAGTTAAGGTTAAAGAAATGTATCAATTCAGCCATGCTTTAGTAAGAGTCCAGTTATTTTGTAATAATGAATATTTCAATATGAGTATGTTGTGACTTTGCTCCTTTACTGCATAAAGTTTTTGGGGATATACATTACAAATTCATTATTTTTAAAAATAATTTGATTTTTCCTAATATAAATAGACTTAACCATTCTGTGGAATCTGCTGTGAGTATTTCGTCTGTGATCCAAAGGTTCCAAGATTATACATATGCTGTATAAATTTTGCAGTTGTTGATGATGTATATGAACATGTAATTTGTATAATGCTTATTTTTGTTAAGGAGTCATGTTTTAGGATAATTACCAGAGTTTGTTTTTAAGTAAAATCTCATAAACAGTTGCATGTCTATCTAAAAGTTACATAAATTACACTGCTGTGATCATTAAGTGTGTGAATGATGTGGATGTATTTATAGATGGGTTTTAATGGGGGGGGGGGGGGTTCCCCCCAGCAGTTTTGTGTGTATGTGACAGATATTTTATCATTTGGTATAATGTGTGTCAGTGAATGGTATGTATCTATTTTGCGTGTTTGTTACACATTCCTATTTTGTATTGGGTTTTCAAAATTTTTCTTCTGCACTTGTGATATGATTCTTATTAATGTTGTTCAGATCCTGTATTGTGGTGTTATTTAATATTTTATAAAACTTCGTAATTTATAATGTTTTAAATTATATATATATATATATATATATATATATATATATATATATATATATATATATATATATATATATATATATATATATATATATATATATATATATATATATATATATATATTATATATATAAATAATAATGCATATTGTAATGTAGTTTTGTGTAATCTTGATTAACATAGGTGCATGGGATATAATGCATAGGGGATGGGGGGCAGTTTGTGTCAGCACAAAGTTAAACGTCTGTGTGTATTTTGACAATGAAATTTATAATTCTGTGTAATAACTGATACTCTGTTCTTTTATCTATTTAATGTATTGTATTGTTTTAAATAAAATAAAAAAAAATTCTAGGCATAGGTTGGGATCCGCGTTGCTTAGGATGTCTTCCCAGCTTGTTTCATTGAGGACATGATTGGTTTGTTCCCATTGTATGCTGTACCTCTATTATGTTTTGATCTGAGTGTATTGTCTTTTATACAGTTATATTATGTATCAGATCGTCGTTGTTGGTGAAGATGAGGTCCACTGTATTTTCTAGTCTTGTAGGCTCTAATATTTACTGGTTTAATGTGAATTTGGTGTAGAAATTTAATAGCTCATGTGTGTGTGAATTTTCATCTGGGATGTCTCCTGGGGTGATCTCTGCTAAAATATTATTTGCTATGCACGTCCATTTTAGGTGTCTCAAGTCGAAATCTCCCAGTAGCAAGATGTCTGGGGCAGGAGTTGAAAGATTTTCCAGACAGTGGTCAGTTTTTAAAAGCTGTTCCTGGAATTGCTGGGAAGTTGCATATGGAGGCTTGTATACAACCACAGTCACAAGATTTTGGTTTTCAGTCTTTACTGCCAAAACTTCAATTACATCACTTTTGGTGTTTAGTAGTTCTGAGCAAATGAGCGACTCTGTGACGAACAAGCCAACCCCCCCTTGTTGCCTGTTTAGTATATCGCATTTGAATAGGTTATAACCTGGGATCCTTATTTCATTGTCAAAATGGTCCTTTATGTGGGTCTCTGTGAAAGCAACAAATATTGCATTTGACTCCGTGAACAGTCCCATGATGTAAGGAATTTTTGTTGCTTTTTGACAGCTTTAAACTCCTGTAAGCTTGCAAAGACAAATGTCGTTATATTGGTGGATTTTAAGGGAGTTATTTGCTGGCTTTAATATCTGTTGTTCTGAAGTGGAGGCCAATGACTGTGCCTCTGATCCAGAAGTGTTGTCAGTTGCTGTAAGATTTCTGTTATTTCTTGTCTTTTTTCCTTCCTGGCACTAAATAACCTCCTTTTCTGGAGAGGTTATTACTTCCCTCTTTTGTTTCCCATAGTCTGCCCGGTCTGGCCATATTACCCCTTTCAGATGATGTGCCTGGCAGTATACGTTGTAGCATTTTCTTCATGGGTGAAATAAGTTACAAAAAGGAGAGTTGCACACTCCTGTTGTCAGGTGAGTGCAGCATTTTTTGGGATGGTCAAAGTGAATGTCCCACCTGTTTTACCAGATATACCATGCCTGCAGAAACCCAAGGCATAGAATTTCCATTGATTGGAATTTTGTTTGCTAGAATTTTTTGTGGCTGCATTCGCTGCTGGTGCATTTTTTCTGTTTCCCCTTTACCTAAAGCCACTGTATGGACATCAGCGCTTCCACCATTTTTTATGGTAATGTGTCAACACCATTTCCTGAGGAATCATCCCCGTTTGTTCCATCTCAGGCAGTATCACTTTTTTGTACCTCTGTAAACTGAATAACGATGTATTTACGTGTTTCATCACAAGGGCCACTATCTCCATTCGGTGCGTTGTCCTCCAGGACAACGCTAGCACCCTTTGGAGCACTGTCTTCCGAGACAGCCCTTCCAACCCACCCATTTTATTAATAGGAAGGGCACAAAAACCAACATATATAAAAAATTATTATATTAATTGTAAACTTAGATATACAGTATACAACCTCCTTTATATACAAAATCACACTCCAGTACACCTTTGCTCATTCACATTAGCTCACTAGCACACTGCTACTAATGAGTACATTATTATTATTATAATAAAAAAGAATCGCTAAGCCACAAGGGCTTTGCAGCGCTGCAGGGTAGGAAAGGAAGCGAGAGTATTGGGCGGCAGAAGGGGTGAGGGATGATCAGTAGGTTACAGAAAACAGCGGGGCATGGGATAGTGCGGGGGTAGAGGGCAGCAAGAGATTGAGGTAGAAAGGGCTGAAGGTATCATCAGAGTCTGTGAAGTAAGTCAGTTGTTGTCAAAAAGTCATTGAGAGAGTCTGGATGAAAGGTGGGTCCATCAGCGAGAAGGGAAGGTAAAGAGAGAGCAGCGGAGCGAAGACGACGTTGGAGGTATATTCTGTGTATTCGTTGATAAAGTGGGCAGTCTAACAGAATGTGGCTAACCGATAATGGAACCTGACAAGTTGGATACGGAGGACTAAGGGGTGAGGTGCATCAAATTTCTGTATAGCCTGTAAAGCACTAAGGTAGTCTGAGACAACCACAAATGATGACACAGGCATAGATGCAATACGGATAAGTGCTGCAAGAATGGCATACAATTCAGCAGTAAAGATACTAGCCGAAGATAGTAAATGCCCTCGTACGACGCTGTCCGGAAACACTGCTGCGAATTCTATGCCGTCAGAAGACTTAGAGCCATCTGTGTACACTGCAATGGCATGAGATGAGAGTGGAAGTGGTCAAGAAAAAGAGAGCGGGAAGCTACCGTAGACAGTTGGGCTTTCGAGCAAGGGGGTGAGAAAGAACAGACTCGAACAGCTGAAACTTCCCAGGGGTGGTGGGAAAAGGGATAGCATACAACAATGAACATAGAGAGGTGGTAATTGAAGAGAAGACAAGAGCGAATGTAGGCGAAGAGGAAGGGACGGAGCAAACAGGGGCGGCGAACAAAATAAAGAATGTCTATTAATATCGGTGACCATTCTATAAATGGAAGGACTGCGGAGATCATGAGAGCGTACATAGTAGCGAAGGCAATGGGCATCACGGCGATCGGATAAGGATGGAACGTTCGCTTCTGCATAGAGGCTCTCAACGGGGGAAAGAGCGAAAAGCACCAAGGCATAAACGTAACCCTTGGTGATGAATGGGGTTAAGGCTAGAGAGAGTAGCAGAAGAGGCCGCTGAATAGATCTGATCACCATAATCAAGTTTCGATAAAATGGGGGCGGAAGTAGGCGAAGGAGAGTTCGACGATCAGCTCTCCATGAAAGAGAGCAAGTGTTTTTAAGAAGGTTCAGCCGGGCTGTGACAAGTTGCCTTCAGAGAGGTAATGTGAGGTTTCCAGGATAACCTACGGTCAAAGAGGAGGCCTAGAAACCTCCCTTTGTATCACGTTCGGGGGATACGGGAGCCATAGAGGTAAAAAGGGATGATCGGAGATGACAGAGAGTCTAGTGAAAGAATTTGGTGAGTTTTGGTACTGGAAAATTTAAACTCATGTGTGGCGGCCCAATTGGAAACACGGTCGACCGCATGTTGGAGAGAAACTGTAATGAGGTGACAGTCAGCGCCTGCACATGCAATAGTAAAGTCATCAACATAGAGTGATGACCAAATATTGGATGGAAGACTAGAGGCCAAATCATTTATAGTAAGGAGAAAAAGTGTTGTGCTCAGAACACATCCTTGGGGGACACCTTCAGCTTGGATAAAGTCCGGGGAGAGCACATTATTAACCCGAACACGGAAATGTCTGTCAGTTAAAAAGTTCTTAAGGAAGGATGGTAGATTGCCTCGAAGGCCTAAGGAGTGGGCTTGGGCCAAAATATTATATCTCCAAGATGTGTCACATGCCTTTTCAAGGTCAAAAAATATGGCAATAAATGAGTGGTTATTCGCAAAGGCATTACGAACATGTGTATCCAAGCGTAGTAAGGGATCTATGGTAGAACGGCCTTTACGAAAGCCATATTGACGAGTGGAGAGACGTTTAGTTTGTCTCTAAATACCACACTAAACTTCTATTTACCAGACATTCCATCACTTTGCAAACTGCACTGGTAAGAGCAATGGGACGATAGTGGGAGGCTTCATGTCCCGTAGTACCCAGTTTGGGGAAAAGGGGAGAAACAATGGCAGATTCCACAGCTGGGGAAGAACTCCCCTGTGACCAAATAAGATTGAAAAGGCGTAATAGGACTGCAAGGGCTGACTGATGTAAATGTTCTAGCATATGAATATGAATGTCGTCGGGCCCAGCTGCCGATGATCGGCAAGCTTAGAGTGTTGCCTCCAGTTCCTGAAGTGTAAAAGGCACATTATACTGATCTTCTCTGAGAGAAGAAAAGTTCGAGGGCGCTAACTCTCTGGCAGACTTTGAGGAAAGAAACGAGGGGCATAGAGGGAAAGCCCTGAGAAATACGGACCAGATGATCCCAATTTCATTGGCAACATCTAGTGGGTATGCTATATCAACACAGGCAACCCACAGAACAGGAGCCGGGTCAGGAGAATATTTACCACTCAGTTTTCGTACCTTTTTCCAGACTGCACTCGTAGAGGAAGAAGAGGTGATGGTGGAGACATAATCTCGCCAGCAAGTGCGTTTAGGGTCACTGATGACACGGCGAGCGATCGCACGCTTCTGCTTAAAATCAAGAAGTCTCTCCATGGTTCTATTGTACCGGTACCTGCCCACACAGCGCGTTTTCAAACGTACTGCACGAGCACAAGCAGGAGACCGCCAAGGCAACGAAATATCTGAGAATCCCTTTGCCTGAAGTTTGGGGTATAGAATGAGAAGCTGCGGTTAAAACGGAGGACGAGAAGAGGTGTAAAAGCTCATCAATGGAGGACGAAGAAAGAACCTCACTAAAAACAGTTAGTTGTGGTAAAGGTTCCAATTTGCCTGATCAAATTGCCAGCCCTTGGGTTATGAAGAGGTGGTGAATATGAAGGGGAAGTAAGAATGATTGGGAAATGATCGCTGTCATGTAAATCCGGGAGAACACACCAAGTAAAGTCTAATGCGGCAGAGGAAGAGCAGACTGAGAGATCGATGCAAGAGAGAGTATGAGTCCGAAAATCAAAATGGGTGTGAGTACCTGTATTTAAAACATGGAGGGGGTGGGTAGCAAGAAAAGCCTCTGACTGAATGCCACGGGAATCACAGTGAGACCCCCCCAGAGGAAATGATGGGCATTAAAATCGCCAAGAAAAGTGGTGGCGGTAATGAAGAAACAAGAAAGGCAATATCTGGGATAGATAATGCCCAAGAAGGAGAGAGATACAAAGAACAGAGTGTATACCACCTATGCAAGTGGATAAGGGCTGCTGTGTAATGCAGCAAAGTATGAACAAATAGCTGATGGTGTGGAATATCAGTGCGTAGAAGAAGGGCATTTTCATTAAATGTCCCATCAGGAAAAGGATCTGAAGAATACAATAAATTATAGCCTGAGATAGGATAGAAAAACGGCAGAGTGTAATTTTGGTTTCCCGTAAGCAAACACCAACAGGGGAAAACTGGGAGAGCAAAATCTGAAGCTCACCAGATTACCCCTGAGGCCGCGAATAATTCCACTGTAAATAGGCCATGATTGGCAAACGATAAAGATACCTGAAATCCGCAGGTAAGGGTACCTACGGGCTAGAGGGGTTAGAAAAGTCCCCCATGCGGTGGCAAAGGAAAACGTTCAAGTAGCGAAGGAATAGTGAGTTGTGAAGAAAGGAGTTGTGCAGATGGAGAAGAAGAAAGAGAAGGAACAGAGGGTGGATCAGTGTCCATTGATGGTTTGGTCTCCGCAATATATTCAGAGATTGCTTCAAGTGTTTCGGAGTTCAGAGACGTCGTATGGGAGACAATATTGGAGATGGAAGGAGGAGGAGTTTCAGTAAAGATCGGAGCTGTAATGGACTGTACCAAGGTAGGGGGGGGAAAGGGTGGAGGGAGCTGGAGAAGTGTGGGAGGGGACAGAAGAGGCAGAAACCTAGGAGGTGGCAGAAGAGGAAGAAACGTGGGAGGGGACAGGGGAGGAAGGCACAGTATGAGGAGGAGGAGGAACCTCCACATTTGTAACAGAGCCAGTGAAAGGGGAAGACTCAGGTACAGAGACCGGGAAGGTAAAATGTGGAAGTGGATGAAGAGAAGGAGGGGTTAAAGGAGATTTTTTGGGCCTCTGAGAAGTAGAGGGACGATTGGGAGGAGATGTCGTACGAGGTCTTGTCAATACCGGGGTTTGTGAGGGAGGACACGAAGAAGTGAGGACAGACTGAGGAGTAGGGACGTCTGAGCCCAGGACAGCAAAAGAATTAGATACAGGAGTGACTATGGGACTGGCAACCGCAGAGGAGGCTGCAGAAGATGTGACCCCAGAAGTGGGGGGACGCTTTGAAACACGAGAGTAAGAAACACGGAACAGTCTCCCTTGGAGGCGGAGATGAGAAACCGCCATAGCATAAGGGAGACCTTCTGCCTCTTTGAGGCAACGAATATCCCGCTCATTTAAGTAGACTTGGCAACGGCGAGAGTACGAAGGGTGAGCCTCATGACAATTGAGGCAAGAGGGAGTTCGACTGCAAGACGTATTAGAATGGTCATCGGCACCACAGACTGGGCATTAGGCTAGAGATCTACAATATTTTGCTGGGTGGCCAAATCGCCAGCAATTCCTACACTGTTGCAGTGTAGGGATCACCTTCCGAACTTGTAACCGATGTCCTGCTTCATAAACAGAGGATGGGAGTTCACGGCTGTCAAAAGTTAAACGAGCCACATTGCAAGGATAACGTCTTCGCCCGCGGGCAGAAAGAACATAAATGTCTACCTTGAGAATTGGGAGATCTTGGAGTTCCAGCTGTTCGAGAATGTCAGTGCCACATGTCTGGAAATTCTGCTGGACTATGGTATGGGGCAGATTAACAGTACCACTACAAGAATTGAGGGAATGATGTTTTTCGATAGTGACAGGAATAGTATAGATATGTGAAAGAAGAGAAAGATCATGAGCTTGAGTAGAATTCTGGACTGTGATGATGAGCGTACCACTCTTAAGAGCATGAAAGGAAATATCTCTACCAACGTGGTGTAGGAGCGCTTTGCCAGTACTATGGTCAGAAAGATAGGCAGTAGAAGAAATCAGTCTTAATGTAAAGAATTTAGTCCATTGTGTGGTCTGAAACTGAGTGTGGAGAGGGAGTGCATGACGTGTCGGTTTTTTCCCAGTAGAAAGGGAAGGTAACGAAGTAACATCATTGGGAGATTGTCGTTGACGTTAAGAAGTGGGACCAGAGTCGGTCCGACGTGGGACGGGTTGGCGATTCGAAAATTGCCACACCGAAGAGGGAGAAGCCGGAAGCATAGTGAAAGGAGAGCGGAGGTCAGACAAATTGAAGGAGTCAGTGGAAGCCCCGGTACCTGAAGCGGGTGAGGAAACAGCAGCAGCAACAGGTACAGGGGCCTTAGGAATGTCCGAAGAGTGGCCAAAAGATGAGGCGAGGTCAGAAAGGGGTGTGGTAACAATAAGGGGCCCGGGGGTAGTGGGGTTATGGATCGGGTACTCCATGGTTAGGTTACTTCTTTCTTTTTGTTTTTAAGAAAAAAAAGAAAGAAGAAAAGAAAATAAAAGTAAAAAAAAAGAATAAAAAAAGGGGGGACTGGGGAGGGATAGTTCCTAGGAAAAATGAAAGGGCCAGAAATCTCCCTCCGCGCCCAAGAGGACCTCAGCATCGCAAGTAGCGCAGAAGCAGCATGGAACCCTTGCCATACCCTACCCATCATGCTAGTAAACCAGCAATCCGGGATAGCAACCTCACATCTGCCGAGCTACCTCGGTGGACAAAAGAGAGGGAGGCCAGATATCCGCCACAAAGCATACCTCCTTCGGCCACCACCCCCGGAATCCGAAAGGTGGCTTCCAGAGATACACCCGTCGCCCGAAAGACACCCAAAGCCACCCTCCGGGATACTGGAGAGGGATCAGGACATCTCCAGGCGATCCAGATTCCACGGCAAACTACGCCACCGCCAAGAACCTCAACGGAATGGGATGGACCCTGGTACCCTTTCCCCTACTCAGAAACTAGCATGCCTGAGGGAAAAATCCCAAAGGCCAAAAAAGGAAGGGCAAAAGAGAGGGGTGGGAGGAAAGGAAAAAGGGGAGGATTGTTAATATCTCTAGTAAGGCTGATGCATGCAGGGGATGAGATGAAAAGCTGTAAGCCTTATCCCTGAAAGCTGGCTGCCTTGGATGAAAGTCTAGCGCAAGCTGGACTCCAAGGCATTGGTCCAGTGTGGGTAGATTTGTAAAGCACTGTGTACCTTGTTCCAAGGCTCGTAGGTTTGAGTTTCCTTCAGCCAGAGATCAGTGTTTGTGTATATTTTGCCTGCTCTTGCGAATTCCTTGCATATATATATATATACATATATATATATATATATATATATATATTATATATATATATATATATATTTCAACAAGTCGGCCGTCTCTCACCTAGGCAGGGTGACCTGCATAAAAGAAAACACTTTCTTCATCATTCAACACTTTCACCTCACACATAATCACTGTTTTCGCAGAGGCACCCAGATACAACAGTTTAGAAGCATATATAGAGATACGATATAAAATGTGAGCTGAAATAATTACAATATCAGGTCCCCAGTTATATATATATATACCGTTCTATCATGCATCCCACCAAACTGCCAATAACCCCAACCCTTCCTTCAAAGTGCAGGCATTGTACTTCCCATATTATATGCTATTAATCAAATATTGCTCTATTTCCAGAACTCAAATCCGGCTATATAAAAATAACCGCTTTCCTTTCCCTGAATCCCTTCACTAAACATTAACCTGATTACACTCCAATTGCTCGTCAGGTCCCAAAAACTATTCGTCTCCATTCACTCTTATCTAACACGCTCATGCACTTGCTGGAAGTCTAAGCCCCTCGCCCACAAAACCTCCTTTACATTCTCCCTCCAACCTTTTCGAGGATGACCCCTACTCCGAATTCTGCCTTTACAGATTTATACGCTCTCCATGTCATTCTACTTTGATCCAATCTCTCTAAATGACTAAACCACCTCAACAAACCCTCTTCAGCCCTCTGACTAATACTTTTGTCAACTCCACACCTTCTCCTAATTTTCACACTTCGAATTCTCTGCATAATATTTACACCACACATTGTCAATAACCAGGACATTTCCACTGCCTCCAACCACCTGCTCGCTACAGCATTTACTACCTAAGCTTCACACCCAGATAAGAGTGTTGGTACCACTATACTTTCATACATTCCCTTCTTTGTCTTCATTGATAACGCTTTTTGACTCCACATATACCTCAACGCACCACTCACCTTTTTTCCATCATTAATTCTATGGTTAACCTCATCCTTCATAAACCCATCCACTGACACATCAACTCCCAAATATCTGAAAACATTCACTTAATCCATACTCCTTCCTTCCAATGTGATACAATTTCTCTTTATCTATATCATTCGATACCCTCATCACCTTACTCTTATCTATGTTCACTTTCAACTTTCTACCTTTACGCATCCTCCCAAACTCGTCCACTAACCTTTGGCAACTCTTCTTTAGAATCTCCCAAAATTACAGTATCATCAGCAAGAAGTAACTGTGTCAACTCCCATTGTGTATTTGATTCATCTTAATTTAATCCCACCCTTCTCTCTCTCTCTCTCTCTCTCTCTCTCTCCTCTCTCTCTCTTCTCTCTCTCTCTCTCCCCTTCTCTCTCTATCTTCTCTCTCTCTCTCATCCCTCTTTATCTCTCTTTTGTTTTTTTTTACAGAGAGTTTGACAATGTTAGGTAAAGGATCCGTAGCTTTATTGACAAGCTATTTACAGGTTAAGGATTCCTAACTTTTTTTGACAAGCTAAGAGCTGTTACCTACATCAGCTCATTTGAAAGCATTTTTATTGTTATGAAACATACAAGTAGGGAACAAGATGAAGTTGGAGCCATCTGTGGGCCAGCATTTTCATCTGATCAACTGACTTCATCTCGTTGACATCATAATGCTGTACGAATGTGTTCCATACTCGAGTCATCCTGGGTATATATGATCTCAGATGAAGTGATGTTCTGGAGAAGGTAGAGCCAGAGTGAAGTTGCTGCTTTCTGCCCGTCTTGTGAGTATAGAAGCTTGCTTCACGCTTTTTCTCGAAGTGGATCCATGTGTGGTACTTTTACAATATGGCCTTGTACATAACAGTAAGGCCACCTACATACCTCATGTGTTGAAGGCTCTGTTGAAAGACAGATCTACCAGGATTGGTCCAGGCGAGAAATGAGACGTCTTGCTCTTTTCTCTACTCTGTCAAGCAGTCGCAGATGAGAAGGGGGGAAGGTGAACCAAGAAAGTGGAGCATACTCATGGTGTGAGCTTACTTGTGCCTCGTACAAAATCTTGCAACCCCTGTTGTCAAGCAGATGCGAGATACGGCGAAGTGCTGCAAGCTTCCTAGCTGCCTTGTTTGCAAGATTTACAACGTGTTTTTTTCATGCTCAGTTAAGAGTCAGATTTCACCCCAAAAACATCAACTTCTTCCCCAGGTGCCAACATCCTCCCATTCATCCTTACTACTGCCCAGCAATGCCATCCTGGTGCCTAGAGATCATCATCATTGTGTTGTCTCAGGAGCAAAGTTACTTCCCCTCTTAGCATTTTGCTAAGAGGCCCTGGTACCACATTCGGTCCAAAGCCCCAGCAATGTCCAGTGCTACCACACAGCTGACTTTGGATTCATCCAGTGACTGTGCCACTTAGAAGAGAGATTTAACAACAGATCAGCACAGAGTAATCTTTCCTAAAAGCCATATTGACAGTCACAAAGTATGTGAGTGGTAGTCAAAAAACTCTCATTTGTCTTGAGATTATTGTCTCAAGGAGCTTCCCAGTGATTGACAGGAGTGACGTTGGTCGTAGTTGCTGATTTCTCCTCTGCTCTTCTTTTGTGAACAGGACTACATTTGCCTCTTTCACAGAGAAGGCCATTTACACTGTACTAGGCAGTGCTGAAAGATACGAGTTAGAGGTGCTGCAGCTGGTCTGCACATCTCAGCAATCTTGGCTCAAGTTGTCTGGGCCTACAGCCTTTTCTTGTTCAAGCGATTAAGATGGAAGTGCACCTCTTCATGCCTTATTGTCACCAATGACAATTTTGACACAGTTCTTGCAGCTAGCCAAGGAGGGTCCCTTGCTGGATCAGGAACTTGCATTTTTGATAGCAAAGTGTTCGGCAAAGAGGTCCGCTATCTCTTGACTACTATACATATATATATATATATATATATATATATATATTATATAAAATATATAAAATATATATATAAAATATATATATATAATATAATATACATATATGTATATATATTAACGGGTTTATTTGGTGTTTTTGGTAGCGGGTGGTTAATGATACGTCTTCGGAGGCTTCGTACTTTATTGTTAATGTCGTAGTGAGTACACAGGCTTGTGTTGTGCCTATGGCCCGGGCAGGGCCATCCCACGAGAGAGAGCTGGGAGTACTTTGTGTTGCTGCCAGGCCGCTGTGCGAGTGAGGGTGAGGCAAGTCTGGGCATACTGAAGTGGCAAGGCCTAGAGGCCTGGCTACAGAGGGCAGCACTTGAGTGGCGCGAAATATGAACTAAGCTGGCAGACAGCATGGGCTGTCTGTGCAGACAGTACAGGCTGTCTACATATGCTCGGCCACCTACCGCGCGTCGTCCCGACGCGACAATACTGGTGGTAAAAGGAACTCGGTCTCTCTCTCGTAGAACAGGGCACAGAACACAAAAATAAAAACATATATAAAACATATGGACATGGAAAAAAAACTTCCTACAGGGAGGGAAGAAAAAACATGTGGGGTGTGCTAAACATCGTGGTCAAAGGCAGTGAGCGTCGAAGGGCATCACTGCACGCCTTCCTGCGTCTGGACAGATACTGCAACACGGGAGACATCGCTGCGGCTGAGCGTGATGTAACAGGGTACGGTCTCCTCTGGAACGGTGTAGCAGACACGAGAAGTCGCTGCAGGTTTTCACTCAACCTAGGGCACAACATGCTGGTGCCCTCGATGAGGCTCGGCAAAACTCGGGAACAGGGGAGGACTTCTGGCAAGCAACTCAGGAGGACACTTCTCGACTGGTACTGCGCGGGGCTTTTCACCCGCCGGCGAGCGTGGAGCGAGTTTTTGGAGCGAGTCGTGGCAGAGACGACTGGGCGAAACATCTGGGAGTCGTAACCTCATACACCAGACTGCAGTGAGAAGAGCTAGCAGTCAAAGTGACATCATCTTTTTGCAGGCTGCCACTGAAGCTTGTGACACGAGGCTGACACACGCCTGCCGACAGGGCTGACCCGCGGCTTGGGCGAGTATCATCTCCCGACAGTTGGGGTTATAGCAGAGTTTGTCTAAGCATCCCCCGACTTGTTCTCTACATATAAAATGCACTCAGACGGTCTGGAGGTGAAGTGAAACAAATCTCGACGGGAATCGTACAGAGACGATTCTGCAGAATCCGAGTGACGACATAAAAGGGTTTCTGTACAAGAGGGCTCGGTCACTCAGAGCTTTCTTGACATCAGCTGTCAAACACACTGGTCCACACGGGTGACTTAACACAAATTTATGCTACTCAGGTCTGGGTCAGACCTCACGGTCACACGGAACTTAAACACCCCCACGGTACATGCGGTACACTAACATGTGAGAACACTGCTGAGAGGGGAATTAATAAAAACACGACATATATTTTCTCTCAATCTTCTCGACAATACTGAAAAAAATTACTAGAAACACTCGATGTGACAAACATGTGATGTCAGGCGTGATGTCGCGAGGTGACATCACACTGTGACGTCAGCAGACATCTCGAGGGGACGTCAGGCAGACATCGCGAGGTGACGTCAGCAGACATCGTGACGTCATGAAGTCGGGCAGCATCGTGGGTGACGTCGATTGAAAGCAGGCAGCAGACCACAGCATGAGGCCTAGGACATCTGGTAACTCACGTGGCTGGTAGATCTACGTGACATCGCCCACACCCACGTGGCGTCGTGATCTACGTGGCATGCTGGTTCACGTAGCTTCGAGTGGCCTTTGGGCACCCCGGATACACAGCTCTGGCAATGAATTCACATGGAAAACAGCAAAAACACAGCAGAGGGATGGCAGTGGTGAGTTTTATGGTAGTTGGTGGCGAGGAGCGTGGGTGAGTGTATGGGAGGGCGAGCATCTGGCCATTCCCCCTCCTCCCACCCACAAACACGTGGAGCTCACACTGGACACAGAAATCACAACAAAACTCACCTATGGCTTGCTGAAAAAGGCTGTGCTGAGCTGAACAACAACAACAGCCATACAAGTGACCGAAAACGTTTTA
>NC_069399.1:15871631-15891693 GCF_026875155.1 Cherax quadricarinatus | reverse complement strand
TTCCCATTGGAACTGGACCGGACCTCCCCTTGTTTAGATAAATTTGAATGCTTCCCTTCACCCTGGTGAAAAATGCCCCAAACGTAGGATGGAAGATGCTAAAAAGTCTGTCTTACTTTGTAATTTGACAAAATTGTACAAATGCCTGGAAACAGATGTTCGTCATTTAAATATGTTCTTTAAAAACCACGAATCTTTAGAAAAATATAAAAAATCCGATGAATCGGGCTTCTTGATGGGTCAACTATCTTCTGAAGAGTTCCCCGGATCTAACAGGAAGACTGGCAAGCATGAAAGAACAGGAAATGTAATCATGCATATTACAAACACAGGTACAATTCTTATGCCTTTAGAACCTGGCCACAAGATAAATCACCAGTATAGAAAGATAAAGAAATATTAAAGGAAAAAAACACCAAAAGTATTTTCTTTGAATATTAATATATTCCTACAACCAACATTTACGCAGTGTGCAATAAAGGCAGATTCCATACATGCAAATAACCATTAAGTGGTTGTGTGATGCACCCCAAATAATTGTTAACATATTCGGTTCACTCTACAATGAAATAAAATTAAATGCGTCCCTCTGAGTGATTGGTTTTGTTTTCACGCCGCCACAGTAACAACAGCTGTCCCAAAGCAACAACTATATTTACAGGTCCATGAGGATTTCATATTTTTTGCCTGGAAGTTTTTTTTTTTTCAGGAGCAAAGTGAATGCTGTAGGGGGATCCTAACTGATGGCAGTCGGAAATAAAGAAAAGCTATTTTTGATTGTTTTAAGAATGAACTTAAGAAAGAGGGAACTCTGCATCAAGCCTACTGACCATCCCAAAGCATGTCCATGTTGCCCCCCGGCTTGGGCGCAATGACCCACTTTAGTCAGGCACTTCCACTTAAGGAAAGCTCAGCATCAGACCGAGTACCACAAGCTAGTCAGGTCCAACTCACAACCCACCCACACCCACTCAAGTATTTATCTAACCTATTTTTAAAACTACACAAGGTTTTAGCCTCAAATAACTGTACCGGGAGTTTGTTCCACTCATCCACAACTCTATACCAAACCCGTGCTTTCCTATACCTTCCTGAATCTGAATTTTCCAACTTGAAACCATTGCTGGAAGTCCGTCTTGGCTGGATTTTTTCAGCACGCTATTTACATCTTTATTTGTTCCTGTTTTCCATTTACACAAACCCCGATCATATCCCCCCTAATTCCTACGCCTTTCGAGAGAGTGCAGATTCAGGGCCTTCAGTCTATCCTCATAGGGAAGATTCTTGATAAAATGGGATCATCTTTGTCATCCTCCTCTGTACGTTTTCCAGTTCATTTATATCATTCTCTAATGCGGTGACCAGAACTGTGGGGAGCATAATCTAAATGAGGGCCCTTTTCAAGAATAATATAGACTTGAAGAACAACCTGAGGACTACTATTATTTATTTTCTTGCTATGAAGCCAAGGATTCTGTTAGCTTTTTTGCAGACACTTATGCACTATTGTCTTGGGTTTTTGATTATTGCTAACCCGAACTCCTAAATCCTTTTTGCCCTTCAGTAGTATTAAGATCTGCATTATTTATTTATATGTCGCATGGTTTTTTTTCCTGTCTAACATTTAGAACTGTGCATTTGTCTATATTAAACTGCATCTGCCACTTCTCTGATCATTGCATCAGTTTATTTAAATCAGCCTGGAGTGCTCTAGTGTCCTCATTAGAATGAATTGGACGGCCTATTTTGGTGTCATCAGCAAATTTGCATATGCCGCTGTTTATTCCCTCATCTATGTCGTTTATCTAAATTGTGAACAATAACGGGCTCAACACTGACCCCTGAGGAACACCGCTTGTGACGTGCCCCATTCAGATTTCTCCGCATTCATGCACACTCCCTGCTGCCCATTTGTCAACTATGCCTCTACCCAGGAAAAAATTTCTCCTATTCTGTGTACCTTAAGTTTCCTCAAATGTCTCTGATGTGGAACTCTATCGAAAGCCTTACTGAAATCCGTATTCACAACACCATATTCATTACCATGATCTACCACCTCAAACACTTTAGAGAAAAAAGTTAGCAAATTCGTAAGACAGGAACGCCCCTTTGTAAAACAGTGTTGAGATTCATTAATCAGTTTATGCTTATCAAGATGACTACGAATTGCTTTGGCAATTTTTGATTCCATAAATTTTCCCACTTTGGAGGTAAGGCTTATTGGTCTATAGTTCGAAGACAAGTACCTATCACCTGCCTTGTAAATAGGTATTACATTTGCCATTTTCCACTTATCAGGCACTATGCCAGTTTGTAGTGATATGTTAAAAAGATTAGCCAAAGGTATGCTAAGTTCCTCTTTACATTCCTTGGACGCCCTTGCAAACAGTTCATCAGGGCCTGGGGATTTGTTAGGTTTAATTTCTCTATTTGTCTGCTTACCATATCACTAGTTACTGCAATTGTACATACTTTATCTTCCTGTTCCACATAATCTATTTCTGGACTTACACTAGTATTTTCCAGGGTAGGCATTGAAAATTTCACACATATCCTTATCACTGTCAGTGATCTGACCTGAGTTAGTCTTAAGTGGTCCTATCTTACCCCTAATCGTACTTCTGTATGCCTGAAAGAACCCTTTTGGGTTAGTCATCGAATCCCTTGCAACCTTAGCCTCATGATCCCTTTTTGCTTTTCTTATTCTTTTTTATATTTCTCTTTAATTGAATATATTAATTTCTTAACTGCTCATCTCCTCTTTTGATACGCATATATATGCCTCTTTTGACCAATGAGATGTTTTAACATATTGTTCATCCATTTGTGATCATTTTTGTTAAATCTAATTTCCCTAGTCAGAACAAAAGTTGCCTGGGCAGCTAGAACTATGCTATGAAAAACGTCATATTGGCATCCTAGACCACTTACCTGACCCATATTCAGGTCATCCCAATTTTGCCCACCCAGGTAATTTCTCAGTCCCATGAAATCGGCAAAGCGAAAGTCTGGGACAGAGATTTGATTGCAGTTATCTTGGTAATTCCCTGATATATTGAAACCAAGTGATTTGTGATCGCTTTCCCCAAGCTCATCCTTAACCTCAAGATTATTAATTAGTGATTCTTTGTTGGCTAGAACCAGGTCAAGAAGATTGTTTCCTTTAGTTGGTTCTCTCACAAACTGTTTTAAAAAGCAATCCTGAACCGTATCAAGAAAGTCACTAGACTCAAGATTTCCTGTTGTACTGTTCCAGTCAACTTGTCTGAAGTTAAAATCTCCCATTAACACAACATTTTCATATCTAGACGCCTTATGAATTTCATCCCATAACAGCTTACTGCACTCCCTGTCAAGGTTTGGGGGCCTCTAAATCATAACCAAAATACCAACTGAGAAATATTTTCCCCAGAACTCATGAGCATTACACAGTGTAGTTCAGGTGTTTCTACGGGCACGGACTGGACTACGGAGCGTTGACCCCTCGGTAGGTAGGATAAGAGAAGAAAGAATTAGAAGTCAGTGAAATGATGCAATACTTCTTACTGGAGAACCCATTCATTACGCCAGGTATGGTCTCTTATTTAATACAACTACATGAGTTGCAATGAGGAGTCTTAGCGAGATTTCTGAAAAGGAAGCACATTTAACCTCAAAAACATGGTCTATGGAATATTTAGAATGAGATGTATAGGGATGCTCTTTGTTTATTAAAGACAGTCATTTTGTTCTCAAGTGAATCATACTGTATGAAAAAGCTGTCTTTTGTTTTTTTTTAGCAGACGAATCAAAATCAGATTGCCGATAGATATGCATGTTTTGAATAATAGAGCTTCTGAGAATGCAAATACAGAAAAGAAGACAATGAGTCACTGATCAAATAGGAGAATAATGATAGTCAGGCTATCATGAAAAATTAAGAGCAATGTATTCCTTCAATGTAATATGATTACTTTCCACTCTCACTTATAAAGATGATTTCTGGAATGATCAAACTCTCTGAGAAGTCCCCTTTACCTCGGGAAGTTCGGATTGTACCGCTAAAACTTCTGAAAATTTCTGTTGTAGCTGCAGCAGTGATTAGTCCTGTATGTCTCTTAGGGCTCTATTTTGCAAATTTGGAAAATATGAATTTTTTTTAAACCAAATGGTAAATGACAATCTGGATGCTGATGCTGAGAAATGGACCTCACTGTTAAGAGGGAAGAAATAAGTTACGATGTCACGAAAACCAAAACAATATTTTGGGAAATTTGTTGAGAAATCTAAGCTGTGAAATATTATCTGTGCTATTTTAAGCTGAGGTAAATGGGCAAGGATGATTATCAGTGCACTTTAATAATCGATTGATTGAGTAAGGAATGCTGAGCAACATACAAATGAATATCAGATTTTTGTTGATAATAATGCAAATTTTCTTCTTGAAAGGCAGGTACCCTGAAAACTGTTTGCTTAATGTACACTGAATCTGACCCCAAATATTGCAAAGGAAGTTGGGGAAAAAAATGTGTCTTATTGCGTTTATGGTAAACATAAAAGTGTTCGTGGATTTTCAACTTATGTTGTCCTGCCATCATCCAATCAGCATGAAAGTTCAAACAGTTTCTTCTAGGTAAAACATGTTGTTACCAAAACTTTCTTATTAGAATACTAAATGCACATGTTATATATACATATATATATATATACATATATATATATATATATATATATATATATATTATATATATATGATATATATATAATATATATATGTGTTATGTGTGTGTGTGTGTGTGTGTGTGTGTGTGTGTGTGTGTGTGTGTGTGTGTGTGTGTGTGTGTGTGTGTGTGTGTGTGTGTGTGGTGTGTGTGTGTGTGTGTGTGTGTGTGTGTGTACTCACCTATTTGTGGTTGCAGGGGTCGAGTCTTAGCTCCTGCCCCGATTGTGTGTGGTGTGTGTGTGTGTGTGTGTGTGTGTGTGTGTGTGTGTGTGTGTGGTGTGTGTGTGTGTGTGTGTTGTGTGTGTGTGTGTGTGTTTTCTTTTATTATTCCTGGATGGCCGATGACCACCTTGACACAATCAGATTTCTGAAATTCCTCAATGGTTACAGAGTGGCACCCACTGGATTACTAACATAAACACAAGAAGTTCCATATCATATAAGGGACACTATGCATCATAAAATTTCAGGCTCATCCACCCATCGACTATATTCTGTGGGCCAATGGACTAGTAGCACAGACAACCTGGTTGTCCAGGCGTTCACCAGGAAAGCCTGGCATTCGGCTGGGCTGCTAGGGTAGTGCTTCTGAATAGTTGTTGATGAGTTTCTGTAGCGTTGCTGTACTGTGTTGTAATGTTTTTGTAATGCTTTCTTGGTTTTGTAGTGTACTCCAGCCAGTTATTTCACAAAAAACAAAAACACTGAAGATTGGAAAACCTCCCACATAACATCCTACCTACCTGGAGAGAATTCCGGGGGCACCGACCCCGTGGCCCTCGAAACCAGTCATGGACAATCGTGAAAAGCGATTACCTCACAAGTTTAGTAATGGGACCGTTACTGTTCCTGACATACAGAACGATGTACAAGAAGAATTAAGAGTCCATCATATTCCCGTTTGAAGACGCCGAGAAACTAATGAAAAATATTCGTACACGAAAAGACAGGGAAAGACTGCACAATATATTATCTGGACTGAAATAGTCGATAGTAAAAGATTTAATTGATTTCAACTCCAGCAAGTGCAAGGTTATGACAGAAAGAGATGGTAAAAAAAAAACTACAGACAACACTGCATGGGAAGGGGGAGGTGGGAAGGGACACATTCTTCAGAAAATTAATTTTTTTTAAGGATGATCCTAAAATTCTTACAACTGAAATATACATGCAACTGGGAATGTTGACTCGAAGACAACAGCAAAATTTAACTGATGACGCTGTCACCCAGCAAAGCAATAGGTGGGGCATGTTCTTTGCTAGTAAATATCTTAGTCTCAGCTGAAGATATGATGAGGCTTAGTCAATAATTATTATACGAATTTTAATAAGAAAAGTACTCAAAATTTTTAAAGCCCTGTTATAAGAATCGTTATGTCATTAGTATAAGTAATAACTATGTTTATGCGAAGTAGATTATTTATAAATGCATACAGTGTCGATTTTAATCCAGTAAAAGCAAGCTTTTAAGTTTTTATAAGTGAGGTGAGAAAACTAAAATTGCTTGACACCAGCATTTTAAATGAATGAATCTTCATAGTAATTTGTTGATGAACATATTAAGACATAATTCATTAACTTGTACGTACTTTGATATTAATAATTTAGTTGCTACTATTATTAACTTACCGAAGGATAATATTTGCTCAACTATGATTCCATAAATAGTTTAGATAGATGAGTGCCATTTACTTTCCCTAAGAGAAGTTCCATATTTCCTTGAAAAACGGAGATCACAGAGAATGGTTTTGAAAATGTTTGTAGTGTGTTTTTCATTTAGCCACGTGAAAAACGTTAGGAAAATTTTTGTTGCTGCATAAGAAAACTGGCTTTACACTTTTAGCTGATATCTTTTTAAAAATGATGTAAAACACATAATAGATCATTTTGTTAAACATCGCATTTCTCTTTCTTTCATTTAGGTAAGACACATATGCAACAGTTAGGTATCTTTATTATGAAACGTTTCGCCTACACAGTAGGCTTCTTCAGTCGAGTACAGAAAAGTTGATAGAAGCAGAAGATACTTGAAGACGATGTAATCAGTCCATCACCCTTAAAGTTTTGAGGTGGTCAGTCCCTCAGTCTGGAGAAGAGCATTGTTCCATAGTATGAAACAATATGGAGATGAAGTGACAGGATGGAGCTTATATAGCGCATATGTGTCTTACCTAACAACCTGTCGGTATTTTATACCATTTTAATGTTCAATCTGTCAGACACTGCAACACAAGGGTATCTTGGTACAGACCTGCAATCAACTTCGACAACTTCCACTAGTGAGAGCGGCTGGATTTGAGAGGGACCTGACCTCTCAACATCTGAGTTCTTACCTCTCCTAGTGGCCTACGTCTCACCTCTTGGCGCTATATAAGCTCCATCCTGTCACTTCATCTCCATATTGTTTCATACTATGGAACAATGCTCTTCTCCAGACTGAGGGACTGACCACCTCAAAACTTTAAGGGTGATGGACTGATTACATCGTCTTCAAGTATCTTCTGCTTCTATCAACTTTTCTGTACTCGACTGAAGAAGCCTACTGTGTAGGCGAAACGTTTCATAATAAAGATACCTAACTGCTGCATATGTGTCTTACCTAACAACCTGTCGGTATTTTATACCATTTTAATGTTCATTCTTTCATTTAGTTGCAATGTACAATGTACAAAACGGATATAAAATTAGAAATGATTCCACGAATTGAACAAAGTGGTAAAACGTAATTTGAGAGACGGGTTAATAACGGTGTCGCGAGAATTAATCCCACATTTTGTGGGAGGATTAGATCCCCATATTTTTTAATTGAACATCAATTTGTTGTATGCCAGTGCGATGGTAATATTTCCCCTTTTCCAGGCACGAAACCGCAGGCTAGGCGCCAGACAGAAGGATGATTTTTTATAGATACAGTATTGGCTAATAATCGTGTGTTTGGCAGGGAGGTTATTGGATTTTGTGGGATTCAATGCTTATTAGACAGGAGGCGGCGAGCCAAACAAACGATCTTCCTCTTCTTTCACATGCAAACAATAATGAAAACATGGTTTCTCCACATTGTAGAGGACTCTCACAGTCAGAAAGAAGAAAGCTTCTCAGTGTTAATAGCAAATTGTTAGCCATCATTCGCAGAATAAATGTTTGGTTAGCTTAGATTTTTCTCCAGCTCATGATGGATATTGAGGTTGAATTTTAATTTGGAAATAGTGTGAGTTATTAGGCAAAGTAGGTTTCTAGAAAACCCTATTAAGGCTAATAGTTACCAGTGAGTAAATATTAAATGTCTCATCAATTCCATGGCTTAACCATTGACTGACAGTGCTATTTACGGGACATATTTGCCTCATAATAAAGTATAATGAATCTCATGAATGTTCATCTGATAAAGATCAGTTTTGTAAGGCAGTATCAGATGATGTCTTACTACATTTATAGGTGTTGCTCTCGGACACAAACTCCAACATCTACAAAATGAAGTTTCGGGGTATCTGCACTAAGTTACAATTATCAAAAGAATCTTCAGCATTTTAGTGAGATTGTTGCAGTAAATCCGAAAATATATTCGGTTTAAACATAAATAGATTTTAAAGTACATTATAGAGATAATGTTTCTCATATCATACCTTCGCTCATTCAAGATATGAATGTGTTTATCAGTGTCAACAAGACGAGCTCGTGTAGCTTCAATAACAAACAATGAGTAAAGTGAATGAAAGACTTAATGGATGTTGATGTATCGATTTTTTTGTAAATACATTCATGTGAAGCTGTTTAAAAATATTAAAAACATTGCTAAGTGTTTGTCTTAAGAAATGTTGCATATACATACATATATATATATATATATATATATATATATATATATATATATATATATATATATATAAATTATAAAACACTGCGCTAGCCAAGGTTTCGAACCCATGTTGTACTGGGCCTGCCTCATGGTAAGCGAGAACTACAAGAGGTTTTTAAACCACAGGACCACCCAAGTAGTACTGGAATCGGCTCGGTGGCTTCACTCGGTGGCCTTTTCACACCTATGTGTGAAATTTCTCACCTATGTGATAATGACCTTTCCCGTCCCCATGCCCCGCGCCCACCCGCGTCTCGCCCACGCCGCCCTCGCCCGCAGCGCCTTTCTGCAGCACCCGCCGGAGCGCCCACGCTCCCCGAAATTTTTTTTCCGATTTTTTTTTCGAATTTTTTTTGAATTTCACTTTTTTGCGCTCTCCATCTCCTCGGATCAACACCCTCCCCCCACGCCTCCCCCCACCACCACCTCAAAACCCAATATTCCTGCTCTACTTCCTTGGATCAAATTTTTGGGTCTATGCAGGTCTAAACAAGTAACTTCCTCACATGCATGACGTCACCCACCTATGTTAACTCAGTGGTCAGTGACGTCACGTGATGACTTCACTCAGGACGCAACAGGATTGATCAAGCTAGGTCACTCTGTGTCCCCTTATTAACTTTAAATCAACTAAGTTACTTTTCTTCTTGTTAACTTAAATGAAGTAACATAGGATAACACTAATATTTTCCATTTTAAAGTATTACATTTTCTTTATTACATGAAGTCTCAGTATTACACATTTTATACAACATACGGAAAACATTACACATTTTCACTCTTAACTCAGGATAACCCAAATAATTCCTCAGTTTCGTTAATACCCACAACAATCCGCAATTGTTTACAAAATACAACCAAAGATTCACTCTTCTCAAGTCTAGACATCTGCCGACTGGCAAAGACTGCTTGGCGAATCTTACCTGATTTACCTTCAGATTAAAATCTCAGGTCAGATCCACCAAGTAACCTTCTCTCTCTACCTGAACACCAACACTCAGTTCTACCATAGAGAAAATTTAAGGCTAGATATCCTTACTCATTCCATTCTTTTAAAATGTATATTCACACAATACCTTTAATTTCAGTAAAATCCCCATGTTTCATTAAAATTCTAATACAATCCTCTACTTACCCCTTCTCCCCACCCCCCAAACCTTACCTCCTCACATCCACTCACCCATCTCCCAACACCTCACTCTCCCACCAACATCTCCCAACACCTCACTCTCCCACCAACATCTCCAACGCCTCACTCTCCCACCAACATCTCCCAACACCTCACTCTCCCACCAACATCTCCAACAAGACACAATTTTCACTCATAACCCACAATTTTTCTCATTTTAACTATTTCATCAGAAAAAGTCCCCACAACACTTACAACTTATAACCACTTCTCGATAATTTTACTAGTCACAATTTTACATATTACGAAGTTAATACACACACACACACACACACACACACACACACACACACACACACACACACACACACACACACACACACACACACACACACAAGGTTCAGTCCTAGGCCCGGTCCTGTTTCTTGTATACGAAATGACATGGTGGAAGGAATAGATTCAGAAGTGTCACTGTTCGCTGATGATGTGAAACTGTTGAGGAGAATACAAGTGGGCGAGGATCAGTTAAGATTACAAGGGGATCTGGATAAACTACAAGTATGGTCCGACAAATGGCTCCTGGAGTTTAACCCCAGTAAGTGTAAGGTCTTGAAGATTGGGGAAGGACACAGAAGATCGCAGACGGAGTACAGGTTAGGAAACCAACAGCTGCAAACGTCAGTTAAAGAGAAGGATCTTGGGGTATGCATTATAACGAACATGTCCCCTGAGGCACACATCAATCAAATAACTGCTGCAGCGAATGGGAGATTGGCAAACCTGAGATTGGCGTTTAGATATCTGAGTAAGGAGTCATTCACAACATTGTACACAGTGTACGTAAGGCCTATACTGGAATATGCAGCGCCAGTATGGAACCCTCACTTAGTCAAACACGTCACGAAATTGGAGAAAGTGCAAAAATTTGCAACACGATTAGTCCAGGAACTGAAGGGTATGTCTTATGAGGAGAGGTTAAGGGAACTCAACCTGATGATGCTAGATGATAGGAGGGATAGAGGGTACATGATAACAACGTATAAAATACTAAGAGGCATTGACAGCGTGGACAAGGATCGAATGTTTCAGAGATGGGATACACAAACAAGGGGACACAATTGGAAACTGAAAACCCAAATGAGTCATAGGGATGTTAGGAAGTATTTCTTTAGTCTTAGAGTTGTCAGGAACTGGAATAATCTGGAGAGTGAAATAGTGAGAGCAAGTTCCATAAATAGCTTTAAGAAGAGGTATGACAAATATCATGGAGCAGGGAGAGAGTGAATTAGTATCGACCAGTGAAAAGGCACGGCTAGGAGCTATGACTTACCCCTTCTACCACATATAGGTGAGTACGTAAAGGAGAGTACACTTTTCTCAATATCTCTTAAGAAATATATTCTCATATGAACAACTTTTATCATCTCACTACAGAACAACCCTAGATTACTTCGAACACAATCAAAACACACTCATAAATCATATTAATACTCACAAAAAACACGTTTGAACATTTCCAAACAACACCGAAACACTTACAACAGGATCACCACCAACTGAAAAAACATATCTTGTACACGCAAAAAAAAACTAAGACATCCATCAACTAACTTCCATGACCACTCACCTCAAAACCACTAAGATCACAGAAAACGCTTATTTTTATAAACATTCACAAAAAAATCACCAACTCCTTACAATATCTAATACACTCACCTTACTACCACCAACACATGCCAGCACAGATGAGGGCACCTCCCATGACGTCACACTCCCACCTGTCTTTACTTGGCGATCAGCGACGTCGTCACACCCAAACACCTTGTTTCAACCTGTTATATCTCCAATATCTAAGATCACCACAATCAAGACGTTTTCCAAATTCTATAACCCCACCACTAAGATCACACGTTTTGTACACATTCTCTTAAAACATCATAACCAAGATCACTAAAAACTAAGGTTGCTTACGTCAAGATCTATACTTTTACTAAGATCACATAACATTTTGTCTTCTCTAACTCACCCACCAATTTACATTCTCATCCACACTTACACATTTCATTAACTGAAAATACATCTCATCCACCAAACTCCTCCCACATTCTCCAGACTTTACAACATTAACACACAAGAAGAAACACTAACTCATACACTTATGAGACATTACCAAAAACTAACACACACACACCAAACACTATGTTTTGAGCAACACCAAAAAAAACACCATCAATTACCTTTGAATACTCTGCACATCATTTAAAAACATCGTCAAACTCCTTTGAATACCCCCAAAACACCACTGAATATTACCAAAACACCCATGAATACTGCCCAAACACCACTAAAAATCATCAGAAACCAAGATCAACACTACCAGCTAACACCCATTTTATAGAAATCCCCACAAATTTTTCTTATATGTTAAATGTAATGTACATTCCTCCCTACACTCACTAAATTTCTAATAAAATCCATCTCCTCAAATCCACATAGTTTAAATAATGGTTGAGATAACATTAGAACATTTCCAAAATTACTTTAAAGCACTTCAAAATTACGTTGGAACACATTCAAATATATATTGGAGCACTTCCAAAAAATACATTACAGTACTCCAGAATTACTTTGAACAACTCCATTTTGGATATTTGCAAATTAGTTTTGGAGACTTTATCTTAAAACTGAACATTGTTTTCTTGTTGGTAAACACAGTCAATGGTAGAAATATTTACTCGATTTCCGTAATATGAACATAAAAGATTAAAGGTCCCGGATACCTCTTAAAACTTCATGTTTTCGATATTTAATCTAATGTTTTTACTAATTCTTAATGAAATAAAAACATTAACTTTAAATGATCTAAAAATTTTTAATAAATCTTAAATGAAAACTTAAAATCAAGCCGGATCACTCTGTGTCCTCACATTAAGACATCTTCCCCTTATTAACTTAAATGAACTAAAAGTGTGACGTCACATGATAACCACCCATGACATCATCACAGACTAACAGGCTGAATCACTCTGTGTCCCCTCTCCAGATCTTTTTCTTGTTCTTCCAAGCCCCGTTACATCGGTACCTGTAAATTTTAATATTTTTTTAATTCATTAGCATATAATGGGGGGAATTTTGCATCATCACCTGTAAAACATATAAACCAACTAAAAGTTACATTTTTTTTTTCACTATCCCAAACATGTCTCTCAAGTGTTACATCCACCACTCTTTGTTCTCTATGGTAGAAATAAACTAATTCCGAATGGTAAATAACACATTTCTCGAAGAGGTAAATATGAGTTATATATTAGTTCAAATATCTCTCTCTTCAAGTTATAATTACTTCCTCATAATAATTTAAATGAATTAAACCACTGATACAAGGTTAATAATTTTGCTTACCTTATAAGTTACTCACACATTAGGTTCAATGTTTTTAATATATTGTTTAAGATCTGTGAAAATTTCTCTCCAAATTAATTTCCACTTCTTTGTGTTGTACCATCTATGCAAAATGCACAGATTATACTGTCTACTAAATATTTGACTGACAAAGTTGTCAGATATATTGTTTTCCAAAATATAATATACCAGATCGTCACTCCACTCCGTTACCATTTCATCAATGAATTCATGCGAATCAAGTTCATTTTCTAACCAATTTTTAACTCGTTGAAAATTCTTTTCACTCAATGATTCACCATCTTTCCTTAAGAGTTGATTGACAGTGTTGCAAAATTCCAACCAAGGAAGATCTTTCACCGTTTCACAAATTACAATGAAATCACCAAGTTTTCCCATATTAGATGCTTTCCATGCAGTTCCCAGACAATGTCTGGGGGTGACTTACATACGATAATGTCTGGGGGTGACTTACATACACAGAACTCTCCCTTACACATAAAGAGTTGCTAAATAGTATTGAATGAAAATTTCATTATGATTAAACTTACCTAAACTAGGATCAGCCATTTCATAATCCATTTTCGTAATTATTTTCTGGGCTTTGGTATAATAAAATTTTGAGATAAATGACTACTCCATTCACATTCTCGTAACAATAAATTTTCCAATATTTCTTCACTCCATCGTTGAGTCATTTCTCGTACCTCAGCTACAATCTCTTCTTTTGAGAGAACACGCTCCATGTCAACTGTTTTGAATGGGTTCGACTCTCTTAATTGTATATAACATTTTTATAAACACCACACTAGTATGTTTTGTCACTGTTTAATTCAAAAGAGTTATCAGCAACCACCTCCATATTTCTTTTTCTGCTCAAGTGATTCTTTACCATTTCACTCCAAATATTTATACCTAAATTTTCAATCGTTTTCATTATCGAATATCATTTTTTAATAATACAAATACACATTACAGGGGATTTCTTCAAAGCTTATATATTATCCATCATATATTTCAATTAATACGTTTAGCCATTGTTGACTTTCCTTATTTTTCAGTAAAAAGAAATATTCAGAGAATATTTTTTTGTCAACACTTACTACTTGCTTGTGACGTCACGCTTATAGTTAATTTAAGTTAATAAGGGGAAGATACCTGCTCAATCATGTTTGGTGGAGTGTGATGTCACTATCCATCAACAGGTTAAAACAGGATAACAAGAGGTCACAGAGTGATGTCACGATACTCATGATCAAATTATCAACATATTTTCTTACCTATAATTCTCTTCATGCATTTCCATTATGTACCATCAGTATAGTAATAACAAGTCATAATACCATTGAAGTAAGTTATGATTACACTCTACAGGATCCAACAAACGCATTACCAATTCATTATTCCAATCATTTGCTAGAAATCAACACAGTTGGTGAAGTTCCCCTATGGGGGTTTGTTCATCTATCATCAACCATACAACTTTTTCATATTTTTTCTTGCTAAGAGCACCTCCTCCGGATAAGACTTTACATATTAAAGGTTTATTTTCATTCCACTTAAGAATCTTCACCTCATCAAAGAGATCCAACAAATGTTTAACTCTCCCCATTCTGTATGACACTAAACTCGTGGTGGTTCATTCACCTATCGTCATCGTGATGCCACGTAGTGTTTTTTATGGAACAAATTTCTCTACACATATAGTTATAAAAAACACTATCTCGGCAACCCCCCCTAGTGAAAAAGAGTATAAGAAGACACATCTGTATTGAGTTAAAAGAGTATTTAGATGGAGACTTCAGATCTACGTAAGTTCCCTGGACTGTAAAAATTCAAGTAAGATTTTGTTATAGTCTAAAAATTTCGTGTTAGAGTCATCTTGTGTTTAAGTTAACAAGAGGAAAAGTTCAATTAACAAGTGGAAGTTACATGTTAAAATTTTTTTTTTACAGAAGCAAAAGTGTCTACACATCACTGATCTGATAGTGTCTACACATCACTGCTCTGATAAAGTGTCTACACATCACTGCTCTGATAAAGCATCTACACATCACTGCTCTGATAAAGTGTCTACACATCACTGCTCTGATAAAGTGTCTACACATCACTGCTCTGATAAAGTGTCTACACATCACTGCTCTGATAAAGAAATGATTAAATTCAATAGAAGACCTTGATCACAACCCTCCAAAACGAAGGAAGGTGACTGAACAATATCTCACCGATAAAGAAATGCTTATAGCTATGGAAAATTTTGAACATGAGTTTTTAATGTGATATTATTGAGTAAATTCACCAACAATGTAATTTTAGAAATTCTAATGAGAAATATTTTTTTCATTTGTTGAGTAACAAAGATAATTTTGGGGATATAATACTATATTTTATCAAAATTACCGGTAAAGAAGCAACAAAAGATGAAGAAAAATATCTTTCGTTAACGAAAGGTAATATTACGAAAGATTTTAGTGGCAGTGATAAAATTCTTTAATACAACAAGCAAATTGTGGTGCTGTTAAATTGAAAAAGGGAGGTCTTGCTGATGCTTTAAGTCAGGTTTTATCACTTAGCAATCCATATTTATTTAGATCACCTGGATGCCATAAAGCAAATCTAGCTAGTGAAGTCACTCGTGATAAATTTGGGAGTATAAAATTTGTAAATAATGGAAAAAACAACCCCATGATTGCCAGTATGTTGGCACAATATGCGATGGGACCTCCACATAAGTATTATATGAACTGTAACGTTGATAAGACCTACTAAAATATATGCCAATAAATAACAAAAAAAGGCACAATACCGTGACTGGAACGATACACAAATAACCCGCACAGTGTGACTTTGTAAATGGTCCAAGTCGGACCGAAACGTCGTCGTAAGCTTCTCTCTTTTATGTGCGGGTTATTTGTGTATATATGCCAATATTTAGATACAAAGAAAGCTTGTGAGATTATATTGAAAGAGTGCATGAATGATCTTGTAAAGTGGTTATTAACAGATCCCAACGGGATTATAATGGAAAAAGTTGTGTTTCCAGAAGGAATTGGATGTGCTTCAGCCGGTGGTGATTGGCATGCATATCTTAAAATCATTCATGATTTTGCAAAGAAATTAAAAAAAACGTTGTAGAAATATTGTTGTCATTATTGTAAAATATATCAAATAAAATATCTCTGTACTATTTTTTTTGTTTTATTCACCATTACTCTAAAACATTATTAGGCAACTGAATAGAGATCATACGTCTGGCAGGAATGGTGATGAGTATAAACATCTCTCATTTTTGTTGTTCATACATTAGTACCTATTCCACCAGAGAGTGATTATCCATCTCAAGAAATTGGAGACAGATAATAGGACGGAATAATATTTTAAAATTGAAGAAGGAAAATTGTACGATGAAAAATATTGTCGTGACAACGCCTGCATTATTTTTCATGCGAATTGTGTTGCTATAAAAGGATATGGTGCAAGTTATTATTTGGGTAAGAAATATCCTTATGCTGATGTGTATCGGAGTAGAGAACCATTATTTAATCTGAGAAGATGCAGAGTTGAAGATCGTGATACTCCTGGAACAGTTATCGAGTTTGAATCTTCACCGGATCAAAGAGAATTGAATCTTCCTTATTTAGCAGCCATAATAAGTCAATTTGGTATTGCTGGACCATTGGAGGAAAATACCATTTCTCAAAATTTTATTGAAAAATCAAGAGATTCTCATTTGGTGTATGGTTTAAATAGAGATACTATCGCAGACAGAATAAGATATTTCAAGGAAGCCTTTGAGAGAGTCATAAAAAGTGTGAAAGACAATAAAAATATAAGAGAGGTTATCTTTCTGAAAGGTATTGGGAGGTATGAAACTTCAAATGATTATATGTGGAATACACATTATAAACCCATACTTGAAGATATGATAATGAAATTTAAGTAAGAAGGTATTCGTACAACAATGGTTGACAGAGAAGAAATGAAAAACATTAACCAAGGTCAAGAATTAGAAGATGATTCGAAGTTATTATCTTCTAGAATTGAAGGAAGTGCTTGGTATCCCTCATAAGGTAAGCAAAATTATTTACCTTGTATCAGTGGTTTAATTCATTTAAATTATTATGAGGAAGTAATTGTAACTTGAAGAGAGAGATATTTGAACTAATATATAACTCATATTTACCTCTTCGAGAAATGTGTTACTTACCATTCGGAATTAGTTTATTTCTACCATAGAGAACAAAGAGTGGTGGATGTAACACTTAAGAGACATATGTTTGGGAGAGTGAAAAAAAAGTGTAACTTTTAGTTGGTTTATATGTTTTACAGGTGATGATGCAAAATTCCCCCCATTATATGCTAATGAAATAAAAAAAAATATTAAAATTTACAGGTACCGATGTAACGGGACTTCAAAGAACAAGAAAAAGACCTAGAGAGGAGGATTTATGATGTTTAGAGCATGTTGTTACACCAAGATTAATAATATATGATGATTCATTCATTAAAAAGAGAAATGTTTCATAAAAATTTTTAAGTCATGATGATTTTTAAATCAATCCTGACCATGAAATAATAACATGAAAAACATTGAGGTAGAATACCAATGTTATATCTCTTGTTCAGATATATATGTAAACTTATTTGACCAAATCTGTTGTACTTCCATGATTCAGTTAACTTAATAAGAGGACTCACACTGGGTCTGACATGATTTTAAGAAGAAAAGCAACTTAGTTTATTTTAAGTTAACAAGGGGACACAGAGTGATTCAACCTGTTAGTCTGTGATGATGTCATGGGTGGTTATCATGTGACGTCACACTTTTAGTTCATTTAAGGGGAAGATACTTGAACAAACCTGTTGTATCTCGCACCCATGACGTCACACTTTTAGTTCATTTAAGTTAATAAGGGAAAGATACCTTAACAAACCTGTTGTACATCGCATCCATGACGTCACGCTTTTAGTTCACTTAAGTTAATAAGGGGAAGATGCCTTAGTGACAGGAAACAGAGTGATCCGGCTTGATTTTAAGTTTTCATTTAAGATTTAGTAAAAAGTTTTAGATCATTTTAAGTTAATGTTTTTATTTCAATTAAGATTTAGTAAAAAAATTTAGATAATTTTAAGTTAATGTTTTTATTTCATTTAAGATTTAGTAAAATTTTTTAGATCATTTTAAATAAATGTTTTTATTTCATTTAAGATTTAGTAAACAAATTGGATTAAATATCGAAAACATGAAGTTTTAAGAGGTATCCGGGACCTTTAATCTTTTTTGTTCATATTACGGAAATCGGGTAAATATTTCTACCATTGACTGTGTTTACCAACAAGAAAACAATGTTCAGTTTTAAGATAAAGTCTCCAAAACTAATTTGCAAATATCCAAAAAGGAGTTGTTCAAAGTAATTCTGGAGTACTCTAATGTATTTTGGAAGTGTTCCAATATATTTTTGAATGTGTTCCAACGTAATTTTGAAGTGCTGTAAAGTAATTTTGGAAATGTTCTAATGTTATCTCAAACATTTTGTTCATATTACCGAAATTGAGAGAATGTGGCTAAAATGTGATTTATGTCATATCTTAGTTGGATGTGTTCATGATATGTTATACTGCTCATGATATATTTATGAAAATGAGTGTTTCCTAAAAATTTGTGACTTGTGAATATTACCAAGTCAAAATGAAAATGTGGGTAAAGGTTGTAAGTGGGTTGTGAGTATATTATTAAACTATGTGGATTTGAGGAGATGGATTTTATTAGAAATTTAGTGAGTGTAGGGAGGAATGTACATTACATTTAACATATAAGAAAAATTTGTGGGGATTTCTATAAAATGGGTGTTAGCTGGTAGTGTTGATCTTGGTTTCTGTTGATGTTTAGTGGTGTTTGGGCAGTATTCATGGGTGTTTTGGTAGTATTCAGTGGTGTTTTGGGGGTATTCAAAGGTGTTTGATGATGTTTTTAAATGATGTGCAGAGCATTGAAAGGTAATTGATGGTGTTTTTTTTGGTGTTGCTCAAAACATAGTGTGGTGTGTGTGTGTTAGTTTTGGTAATATCTCATAAGTGTATGAGTTAGTGTTTCTTCTTGTGTGTTAATGTTGTAAAGTCTGGAGAATGTGGGAGGAGTTTGGTGGATGAGATGTATTTTCGGTTAATGAAATGTGTAAGTGTGGATGAGAATGTGAATTGGTGGGTGAGTTAGAGAAGACAAAATGTTATGTGATCTTAGTAAAAGTATAGATCTTCATGTAAACGACTTTAGTTTTTAGTGATCTTGGTTATGATGTTTTAAGAGAATGTGTACAAAACGTGTGATCTTATTGGTGGGGTTATAGAATTTGGAAAACGTCTTGATTGTGGTGATCTTAGATATTGGAGATATAACAGGTTGAATCAAGGTGTTTGGGTGTGACGTCGCTGATCGCCAAGTAAAGACAGGTAGGAGTGTGACGTCATGGGAGGTGCCCTCATCTGTGCTGGCATGTGTTGGTGGTAGTAAGGTGAGTGTATTAGATATTGTAAGGGGTTGGTGATTTTTGTGTCAATGTTTATAAAAATGAGTGTTTTCTGTTATCTTAGTGGTTTTGAGGTGAGTGATCATGGAAGTTAGTTGATGGATGTCTTAGTTTTTTGTGTGTACAAGATATTTTTTCAGTTGGTGGTGATCCTGTTGTAAGTGTTTCGGTGTTGTTTGGAAATGTTCAAATGTGTTTTTTGTGAGTATTCAAATGATTTATGAGTGTGTTTTGATTGTGATCGAAGTAATCTAGGGTTGTTCTGTAGTGAGATGATAAAAGTTGTTCATGGGAGAATATATTTCTTAAAATATATTGAGAAAAGTGTTTGTGTGTGTGTGTGTGTGTGTGTATGTGTGTACTCACCTTAGTTTGTACTCACCTAGTTGAGGTTGCGGGGGTCGAGTCCGAGCTCCTGGCCCCGCCTCTTCACTGATCGCTACTAG
>NC_069399.1:15852263-15871131 GCF_026875155.1 Cherax quadricarinatus | reverse complement strand
TTCTATTCTCCTGTACCCCATCTACCTTTTACTCTCAGTGTAGCTACACTGAAAGTGATCTGATATATCTGTGGCCCCTCGATAAACATGTACATCCTGAAGTCTACTCAACAGTCTTTTATCTACTAATACATAATCCAACAAACTACTGTCATTTCGCCCTACATCATATCGTGTATACTTATTTATCCTCTTTTTCTTAAAATATGTATTACCTATAACTAAACCCCTTTCTATACAAAGTTCAATCAAAGGGCTCCCATTATCATTTACACCTGGCACCCCAAACTTACCTACCACACCCTCTCTAAAAGTTTCTCCTACTTTAGCATTCAGGTCCCCTACCACAATTACTCTCTCACTTGGTTCAAAGGCTCCTATACATTCACTTAACATCTCCCAAAATCTCTCTCTCTCCTCTGCATTCCTCTCTTCTCCAGGTGCATACACGCTTATTATGACCCACTTCTCGCATCCAACCTTTACTTTAATCCACATAATTCTCGAATTTACACATTCATATTCTCTTTTCTCCTTCCATAACTGATCATTTAACATTACTGCTACCCCTTCCTTTGCTCTAACTCTCTCAGATACTCCAGATTTAATCCCATTTATTTCCCCCCACTGAAACTCTCCTACCCCCTTCAGCTTTGTTTCGCTTAGAGCCAGGACATCCAACTTCTTTTCATTCATAACATCAGCAATCATCTGTTTCTTGTCATCCGCACTACAACAACAAAATGCAAGGAGGCAGTGAAAAGGTTTATTCCCAAGGGCAACAGAAACAATGGGAACACCAGAGCGAGCCCCTGGTGTACCCGACGGTGAAAGGAGGCAAAAACTAAGTGCAATAGAGAATGGAAAAAGTACAGAAGGCAGAGAACCCATGAAAATAAGGAGATTAGTCGCAGAGCCAGGAACGAGTATGCACATGTAAGGAGGGAGGCCCAGCGACAGAATGAAAATAACATAGCATTGAAAGTCAAGACTGACCCGAAACTGTTGTATAGCCACATCAGGAGGAAGACAACAGTCAAAGACCAGGCGATCAGACTGAGGACAGAAGGTGGAGAACTCACAAGAAATGATCAGGAGGTATGTAAGGAGTTAAACAGGAAATTTAAGGAAGTTTTTGCAGTAGAGACAGGAAGGGCTGTGGGAAGACAGCACAGAAGGGAACATCAAGAGGGAATGTACCACCAAGTGTTGGATGACATACGAACAACGGAGGAGGAGGTGAAGAAACTGCTAAGTGACCTTGATACCTCAAAGGCGATGGGACAACATCTCCCCGTGGATCCTTAGAGAAGGAGAAGAGATGCTGTGTGTGCCCCTAACTACAATCTTCAGCACATCCCTTGAAACTGGGCAACTACCTGAGATATGGAAGACGGCAAATGTAGTCCCCATATTTATGAAAGGAGACAGAAACGAGGCACTAAACTACAGACCTGTGTCTCTGACATGTATAGTATGCAAAGTCATGGAGAAGATTATCAGGAGGAAAGTGGTGGAACACCTGGAACGGAACAAGATTATAAATGAAAACCAGCATGGATTCATGGAAGGCAAATCCTGTGCCACAAACCTTCTGGAGTTTTATGACAAGGTAACAGAGGTAAGACACGAGAGAGATAGGGGTGGGTTGATTGCATTTTCCTGGACTGCAGGAAGGCCTTTGACACAGTTCCTAACAAGAGATTAGTGCAGAAGCTGGAGGATCAGGCGCATATAACAGGGATGGCACTGCAATGGACTAGGGAATACCTGACAGGGAGGCAACAACTAGTCATGGTACGTGAAGAGGTATCGCAGTGGGCGCCTGTGACGAGCGGGGTCCCACAGGAGTCAGTTCTAGGACAAGTGCTATTTTTGATATATGCGAACGACATGATGGAAGGAATGGACTCTGAAGCTTTCCTATTCGCAGATAATATGAAGTTGATGAGAAGAATTAAATCGGATGAGGATGAGGCAGGACTGCAAAGAGACCTAGACAGGCTGGGCACGTGGTCCAGAAACTGGCTTCTCGAATTCAATGCTGCTAAATGCAAAGTCATGAAGATTGGGGAGGGGCAAAGAAGACCGCAGACAGAGTATAGGCTAGGTGGACAAAGACTAAAGACCTCACTCAGAGAGAAAGACCTTTGGGTGACCATAACACTGAGCACATCACCGGAGGCACACATCAACCAAATAACCGCTGCAGCATACAGGCGCCTGGGAAACCTGAGAATAGCGTTCTGATACCTTAATAGGGAATCGTTCAAGACACTGTACACTGTGTATGTTAGGCCCATACTGGAGTATGCAGCACCAGTCTGGAACCCACACCTGGTCAAGCACGTCAAGAAGTTAGAGAAAGTACAAAGGTTTGAAACAAGGCTAGTCCCGGAGCTCAAGGGAATGTCGTACGAAGAAAGGTTAAGGGAAATCGGACTGACGACACTGGAGGACAGAAGGGTCAGGGAAGACATGATAACGACATAGAAGATACTGTGGGGAATAGACAAGGTGGACAGAGATAGGATGTTCCGGAGAGGGGACACAGGGACAAGGGGTCACAACTGGAAGCTGAAGACTCAGACGAGTCACAGGGACGTTAGGAAGTATTTCTTCAGTCTTAGAGTTGTCAGCAAGTGGAATAGCCTAGCAAGTGAAGTAGTGGAGGCAGGAACCATACATAGTTTTAAGAAGAGGTATGACAAAGCTCAGGAAGCAGAGAGAGAGAGGACCCAGTAGCGATCAGTGAAGAGGCGGGGCCAGGAGCTGAGTCTCGACCCCTGCAACTACAATTAGGTGAGTACAATTAGGTGAGTAAAACACACACACACACACACACACACACACACACACACACACACACACACACACACACACACACACACAGAAGAAGGCAAATGTAGTCCCCATCTTTAAGAAGGGAGACAGAAATGAAGCACTAAATTATAGACCAGTGTCACTGACAAGTATAGTATGCAAAGTCTTGGAAAAGATTATCAGGAGGAGAGTGGTGGAGCACCTGGAGCGGAAGAAGATTATAAACGACAGCCAGCACGGTTTTATGGAAGGCAAATCTTGTCTCACAAACCTACTAGAGTTTTATGACAAGGTAACTCAGGTAAGAAATGAGAGGGAGGGTTGGGTTGATTGCATTTTCTTGGACTGCAAGAAGGCCTTCGACACAGTTCCTCACAAGAGATTAGTACAGAAGCTAGAGGAACACGCACGTATAACAGGAAGGGCACTGCAATGAATCAGAGAATACCTAACAGGGAGGCAACAGCGAGTCATGGTCCGTGATGAAGTATAACAGTGGGCGCCGGTGACGAGCGGGGTCCCACAGGGGTCAGCCCTGGGACCAGTGCTATTCTTGGTATATGTGAACGACATGACGGAAGGGATAGACTCAGAAGTGTCCCTCTTTGCAGATGATGTGAAGTTAATGAGGAGAATTAAATCAGACGCGGACCAGACAGGTCTACAGAGAGTCCTGTACAGGGTGGATGCGTGTTCCAGAAACTGGCTCCTAGAATTTAACCCCGCCAAAAGCAAATTCATGAAGATCAGAGGAGGGCAAAGAAGACCACAGACAGAGTATAGGCTAGGAGGCCAAAGACTGCAAACCTCACTAAAGGAGAAAGATCTAGGAGTGAGTATAATACCGAGTACATAGCCGGAATCACACGTTAATCAGATAACTGCTCCGCACATGGGCGCTTGGCAAACCTGTGAATAACGTTCCGATACCTCTGTAAGGAATCGTTCAATAGTTTGTACACTGTGTGCGTCAGGCCGATACTGGAGTACGCAGCACCAGTTTGGAACCCACACCTGGTCAAGCACGTCAAGAAATTAGAGAAAGTGCAAAAGTTTGCAACAAGGCTAGTTCCAGAGCTAAGGGGAATGTCCTATGATGAAAGGTTAAGGGAAATCGGTCTGACGACACTGGAGGACAAGAGGGTCAGGGGAGACACAATAACGACATACAAAATACTGCGTGGAATAGACAAGGTGGACAGAGACAGGATGTTCCAGAGATGTGACACGGAAACAAAGGATCACAATTGGAAGCTGAAGACTCAGATGAGTCAAAGGGATGTCATAGAGTTGTCAGGAAGTGGAATAGTCTGGCAAGCGATGTAGTGGAGGCAGGAACTATGCATTGTTTTAAGACGAGGTATGATAAAGCTCATGGAGCAGAGAGAGGGAGGACCTAGCAGCGGTCAGTGAAGAGGCAGGGCCTTGAGCTGAGTCTTGACCTCTGCAAGCCCAATTAGGTGAATTAGGTGAGTATGCACACACACACACCCACGTACACATACACACACAACAGCAGTCAAGAACCAGGTAATCAGACTGAGGTATGTGAGGAGCTCAACACGCGATTTAAAGAAGTATTTGCAGTGGAAACTGGTAGGACTCCAGGAAATCAGAACAGGGAGGTACACCAACAAGTGCTGGATGAGGTACACATAACCGAGGAGGAGGTGAAGAAGCTGCTATGTGAACTTGACACCTCAAAGGTGGTAGTACCAGACAACATCTCTCCATGGGTCCTTAGAGAGGGAGCAGAGATGCTGTGTGTGTCACTAACAAAGATCTTCAACACATCCATTGAAACTGGGCAACTCCCTGAGTTATGGAACATGGCAAATGTAGTCCCATTTTTTAAAAAAGGAGACAGACATGAGGCATTAAACTATAGACCTGTAGTACTAACGTGTATAGCATGCAAAGTCATGGAGAAGATCATCAGGAGGAGAGTGGTGGAGCACCTGGAAAGAAATAAGTGTATACTCGACAACCGGCACAGTTTCAGGAAAGGAAAATCCTGTGTCACAAACCTTCTGGAGTTTTATGACAAGGTGACAAAAGTAAGACAAGAGAGAAAGGGGTGGATGGACAGCATTTTCTTGGACTGCAAGAAGGCCTTCGACACAGTTTCTCACGAGAGGTTACTGCAAAAGCTAGAGGATCAGGCACACATAACGGGAAAGACACTGCAATGGATCAGAGAATTCTTGACAGGGAGGCGACAACGAGTCATGGTACGTGACGAGGTGTCAGAGTGGGCGCCTGTGACAAGCGGGGTTCCACAGGGGTCAGTCCTAGGATCTGTGCTGTTGTTGGTATATGTGAATGACATAACGGAGGGATAGACTCGGGAGTGTCCATGTTTGCAGATGATGTGAAGTTAATGGGGAGAATCATGTCGGTCGAGGATTAGGCAGGACTTAAAAGAAACCTGGACAGGCTACAAGCCTGGTCCAGCAACTGGCTCCCTGAATTTAACCTGGCAAATGCAAAGTCATGAAGATTGAGGAAGGGCAAAGAAGGCCGCAGTCACAAAATAATCTAGGTAGCCAAAGACTGCAAACCCTTAGCTCCCTCCCTTCCTCCTTTTCTCTCTCTCTCTAGCACCCTTCCCACACTTTCTCCACCCTCATCACTCTCCCTGTCCCCCTCCCTCCCTCTCCCCATCTCTTTTTCCCTTACAACTCCCCACTCCCACCTTCTTTATCCCTCTATCACCTTTTCTCTCCACTTCTCCCTCTCTTTTTATAAACCTCCATGCCCCCTCTTTTATCCCTCTTACTCTCCACCTCTCTCTTCCTCTATCACTTTCTTCCTACCTGTTTTACACACTTACGGTGGTGTGGGAGACTCTACGATAATTTCATTCTTATCCCTGTTTGGTGTACCAGCCTGTGGGGTAAGGCGTCATGTGATTTCGCTCACAATATGTGAGAGATTTTAACCATCCAATTTATTTTTAAAAGGCTGAGAAAGTTGTATCAAGCAAATCCATGGTCGACAGGAATATAACTGAAACATGTAAAGTAAAAGGACACAAGTGCAACTAATGTGACATTTATTGTGGCAACGTTTCGCTCTCCAGGAGCTTTATCAAGCCATGGCTTGATAAAGCTCCTGGAGAGCGAAACGTTGCCACAATAAATGTCACATTAGTTGCACTTGTGTCCTTTTACTTTACATATTGTCGGTAATTCTACCAACTTTATTATAACTGAAACATGTTTCATAAAAAGCAGTTTTGAAAATAATGTGAATATTTCCTTTAATTTTTTATAAATTTTCATTCATTTATAATTAATAAAATTTTGGATGAATTTAATGATACATTAGACAAGTAATAATTCTTAATTCCTAAACGAGTTTAAATCGAGTTTGAATAATTTGCAACATTTTTTACATAATGAACATTTATCATGTTTGTTAATTATTGGTTCTAAAATAAATTACTTTCCTGTCAGAGAATAAGGAACTAGGACTTTGACTTCCAACCAATTTACGAGATTATTGCAAACTCGAGTGTCGTTGAAAATTGCATTTGATTCCAGAGCTGTTCCTATTGAATATCAGTGTTGTGTTATTCTGACATCTAGAATTTGCTTGTCTCTCCCACATAAGATAAGATGCAGCTATTCTACCCATTCCTGTAAACACGCAGTGTTGCAGGGAATTTTTAATGAACATGCTCTTAACAGGCCGTGAATTCTTTAAAGCAACTTGCATGTGGAATCTTTTTAGGGCATTCGAAAGGACATATAAATTCTCATTGTATGGAAGGCCAGTTCATTCTTCATCCAGGGAATTTTTCTAGGTTCAGTCCTCTGACAAATTTTCCTACTTGCCAACAAAGCTGTCTCTACAAAATCCTTAGGGTAACGTAGTTTCGTAGGAATATCAAAGATTTTTTTAATTTTCTCATCAAGGAATTCTGGGCTGCACGCTCGGTACTTTCTCAAAAAATAGTGAGAGTGACATTCACTCATTTTTACTCTTGTTTTATGGTTAGAGCAGTAGTGGATATTTGATCATAATTGCGGTCTTCCTGTATACTGTAACTTTAAACATTCTATCAACCTGGTGGATCAGAAAATCTATGAATGGAAGTTTAAAGTCCGCTTCTTTCTCAACAGTGAATTAATAAAGGGGAAAATTATTATTATTATTATAATAATAAAAAAGAAGCGCTAAGCCACAAGGGCTACACAGCGCTGCAATAAAGGGGAAAAGAGAATTAATAAGCCTCAGCAAAAATGTATTCGTGTCCATATCATTCGGTCAAAGACCAAAGATGTCATCGAAATACCTAAACCACTTAACTTAATCAACTACACACAAACAAATCAGCTCAATAATAATATTCTTATCGAATGACATAGGGAACTCATCCAATTTTTCTTCCAGAACAGCCACTCGAGTGAACAACATATTGACGTCAAAACTTACTAGCGTAAAAACGTTAGACATGTTAACATTTTTCAGTATGTTAATGAGGTCAACGCTGTTTATTAATGACTGTTAAAAAATTATTATTATTATTATTATTATTATTATTATTATTATTATTATTATTGTTATTATTAACATTATCATCAATATTATTATTTGTGAAGACTTACTCAGCCCTGTAACAACTTCAGGCAGTATTACCAAGGCTGGCTCCTCCTCAGGAAAATTAGTGAATAGAAAAAGAAATAATAACAGACAAACATAAACACTTTATTATATAGAAAATATAAAACACTTAAATATGAAATATTAATCCTACATTAAAGAAAATGAAAATGAAAAATATAAATGATAACTGAATTCAACGCTAATATATATAGGGGTGTCTGGTGTTGGTGACACTGAGTGTTGTTGAAATCGTAGCAGTTGCTGATGTTGGGGGGGGGGGTCGCAGGTGTTGGTTACAACCCACTGGTTCGTTTTTCACAGTATAGCCTTGAGTATTCTATCCCGATGACAGGAAAGCAGGTTCTTTACCACTGCAATGATGAGGGGTTACGTCCTGCAATTTCATACAGGTGCACAGGTAACTAAATCCAAAAAGGGGAAGTCTCAGGACGTTAGTCCATCTCCATCAATTCTACTCGTTGATTGGAAGGTGACCCTCTCTGTCATCCAAGCTGGAAAGATAGACAGGTTACCCACTGCTTAAGAAATCACTCTCCATGATAAGTACAATACCTAAAAGATGTGGTGATTATTACAACAGTCAACCTAGAGCAAGACTGAAAGGACTAAGTTTATTATTGGTCAAAAGTGAAGCTTTCAACCAATAAATCCACTAGAATACAAGGCAGGCATGTACTTACAGTAGTGCTGGGAGCTGCGAGCCTAGTGATTACTGTTTGGACCGGAGCCCCACACGTCACCTTTCGGGGGGGGGGGGGAAGAAGGAGGGGAAGGGATAGTGGGAGCTAGACTGACCCTACCTTAACAAGTAGCCGGCAATCAAACTATCACTTTCGGGGTGGGGGAAAAAAAGGCGGGAATAGCGGGAGCTTGACTTTCCCTACCTTAACAAGCAGCCGGCAATGAAACTATTGTTACTATATACTCCCTCTCTACTCCTCTCTATTGAACTTTTCCCTCACATTATTATTATTATTATTATTATTATTATTATTATTATTATTATTATTATTATTATTATTATTATTATTTTATTATCATCGTTATTATTATTATTATTATTATTATTATTATTATTATTATTATTATTATTATTATTATTATTATTATTATTAATAATATTAATATTATTAACACATAGGCCGTTTCCCACCAAGGTAGAGTGACCCGAGAAAGAAAAACTTTGCCATCATTCACTCCATCACTGTCTTAATAAAGCCGTTCTTACACTACAGTTATAAAACTGATGAGAATAACAAAAAATAACTAACGAATGACTGGATATCAGATTGGAGGGAGGGAGTATGGAGGAGGGGACTGTATTCAGATATTTAGGAGTGGACGTGTCAGCAGATGAACCTATGAAAGATGAGGTGAATAAAAGAATTGACGAGGGAAAAAAGGTGAGTGGTGCACTGAGGAATCTCTGGAGACTTTGTTCATGGAACTTTGTTCATGGAAACAAAGAAGGGAATGCATGAGAGTACAGTTATACCAACGCTTTTATATGGGTGCGAAGCATGGATGGTGAATGTTGCAACGAGAAGGCTGGAAGCTGTGGCGATGTCTTGTCTGAGGGCAATGTGTGGCGTGAATATAATGCATAGAATTCGTAGTTGGGAAATTTTGAGGAGGTGCAGAGGAGGGGCTGAGGAGGGGTTGTTGAGGTGGTTCGGACATGTAGAGAGAATGGGACAAAATAGAATGATTTCAAGACTGTATAAATCTATGATGGAGTGGAGAAAAGGTAGAGGTCGGCCAAGGATAGGTTGGAGGGAGGGGGTAAAGGAGGTTTTGTGTGCGAGGGGCTTGGACTTTCAGTAAGCATTCGTGAGCGTGTTAGATAGGAGCGAATGAAGACAAATGGTTTTTAGGAAGTGCTGCTGGAGTGTGAGCAAGGTAATATTAATGAAAGGATTCAGAAAAACCGCCAGGCCGACTCAATTACAGTGCCTGCCTCTGAAGGAGGGGTGTTAATGTTGCAGTAAAAATATTAATTAACATTTTTACCAATCATTTTGACCAGACATATATCACCAACTTCACTAGTATGCAATGTGTTTTCTGTTTGTTTAGTAGTGTCACTTGTCTACCTTCCCTGTTTCTTCTGTCCTTGCATTTTACCTGATATCCAACAGGAAATACTCACTTTTGTCTCTGTGGTAGCCATGATGTCTAGAGTTACTTTACTTATTCCTTCCTTCCTTCCTTCAGTTCATCACTCTGATAGTCCATCTGTGTTTGTGCAACACACTCTTAACTTCCCTTTTTAATTATACACTGATTTTTGCTTTTCACTCCATACACATGTTGCTCATCTGTTAAGTAGGAAAATGTAGGGTCTAGGTTTCTGGGTGTGTCACCACCACCGAAGTGGTCAGGAAATGAGGAAGTAGTGACGGGAAATGGCGATGAGTTGGGAGGCTGGTGTTATTGACGGTGGTCTGATGGTGCTGGTGACCCCAAATTGATCTGGCATGCAATGTAGTTGTGGATGTTTCTTTTGGAGTTCCTTGAGGTTGGAGGTTGCCTACTCCTGCACCCTCCTTGCTACCCTCCTTGCTGCTCTACTCTATTCGCACAGACATTCCCTCGCCTTCGTACTCTTGTCTCGATTAAGGTATACATGACTATCATTTATGTGACTTTCAGGCAAACTTTCCCAATTGCCTCTCCTTCCAAATCCCTTTTATTATGTCATCACTATTTCCCTAGCTTTCTCTTTTACCAGTTTCTTAACCTTCCCATCTTCGAAGAACATCTCTGCTATAGACGTTCCATCTTTATTCTCTCTGAGCCCCTCTGCATCCAATCTCGCCTTTCTTGTTTCCGCCCTAGTGTTATCCCTGTCAGCCCTAATATTTTCTCTTCCTGTTCAGATCTCTCCTGCCATAGTTGTCTTATTCATCTGTACAGTACACTCTTTACTTTCTTTGTCACATATTAGCAAATTTTCTTTCAGAAGACCATCCAACGTCTCTTGGAAATCTTTTCTCAGAGTTCCTTCCTCCATGGCCTCCCCATAGTGCCATTCGTAATGGTCTATTCAAGCTTTCGGGTCCTCCTTTCCGAAATTTTACCCTTATTTGCCTGTTTAACGGCCTCTTTCAGTTTACCGTCGAAGGGAACTGAGCTTCTATTCAAACTCCCTGCTGGTCCATCCTCCACATTCATTCCTTTCCATCCCTCGTTTCTGAAAGTTTTTCCAATTTGCCATATTATATCTCGTTTACACGAGGGAAGCTTATGTAAATGCTTTCAAGAGTTAATGTGCACTCACCCCTATGCTTCTGCACATGTGTCTGTGATAGTGAGTCTGTATGAGTGCTTGCACATATATGTTAGTGCATGTGCGGCCATTTGTATAAAAAAATATGTATTCCTCTATAAGAGGTTGCAGGAGTTAAGTCACAACTCCTGCAAACAACGTTTCCGACTATGGAACAAAACTCTTCTCAAAGATGAGGGACTGACCACCTCAAAACAGTGTCTACAAGGGTGACGGACTGATTATATCGTCTTCACAACTCCTCTGCTCCTACCAACTTTCTGTATTCGACTAAGCTCCTGTGTAGGCGAAACGTATCGGAATAAAGATGCGTAACTGGTACCTATGTCCCTTTCCAACCTGTCGGAAAATTTTATACCACTTGATATTAACAAAAACTTTTTTGTACCTTTCGTAAACTATGTATGGATCCTGCCTTAACAAAATTCACTCTCTAGAATATTCCACTTCCTAACAACTCTAAAAATTTAGAAAATACTTCCAAACACCTGTAGACTCATCTGAGTTCTCAACTTCCAGCTGTGCCCTCACATTCCTTTCCCCCAACTCTGAAATATTTTGTTCCTGTTCATATTGTGTGTGTGTGTGTGTGTGTTGTGTGTGTGTGTGTGTGTGTGTGTGTGTGTGTGTGTGTGTGTGTGTGTGTGTGTGTGTGTGTTGTGTTTGTGTGTGTGTGTGTGTGTGTTTTATGTGTGTGTGTGTGTGTGTGTGTGTTGCGTGTGTGTGTGTGTGTGTGTGTGTTTGTGTGTTTTGTGTGTGTGTGTATGTGTGTGTGTGTGTGTGTTTGCGTGTGGGGTGTGTGTGCGTGTGTGGGTGTGTGTGTGTGTACTCACCTAATTGTACTCACCTAATTGTGGTTGCAGGGGTCGAGACTCAGCTCCTGGCCCCGCCTCTTCACTGATCGCTACTGGATCCTCTCTCTCTCTGCTTCCTGAGCTTTGTCATACCTCTTCTTAAAAACTATGTATGGTTCCTGCCTCCACTACTTCACTTGCTAGGCTATTCCACTTGCTGACAACTCTATGACTGAAGAAATACTTCCTAACGTCCCTGTGACTCGTCTGAGTCTTCAGCTTCCAGTTGTGACCCCTTGTCCCTGTGTCCCTCTCTGGAACATCCTATCTCTGTCCACCTTGTCTATTCCCCGCAGTATCTTGTATGTCGTTATCATGTCTCCCTGACCCTTCTGTCCCCCAGTGTCGTCAGTCCGATTTCCCTTAACCTTTCCTCGTACGACATTCCCTTGAGCTCTGGGACTAGCCTTGTTGCAAACCTTTGTACTTTCTCTAACTTCTTGACGTGCTTGACCAGGTGTGGGTTCCAGACTGGTGCTGCATACTCCAGTATGGGCCTAACATACACAGTGTACAGTGTCTTGAACGATTCCTTATTAAGGTATCGGAACGCTATTCTCATGTTTGCCAGGCCCCGTATGCTGCAGCGGTTATTTGGTTGATGTGTGCCCCCGGTGATGTGCTCGGTGTGATGGTCACCCCAAGGTCTTTCTCCCTGAGTGAGGTCTGTAGTCTTTGTCCACCTAGCCTATACTCTGTCTGCGGTCTTCTATGCCCCCCCCCAATCTTCATGACTTTGCATTTGGCTGGATTGAATTCGAGAAGCCAGTTACTGGACCACATGTCCAGCCTTTTCCAGGTCTCTTTGCAGTCCTGCCTCATCCTCGTCCGATTTAATTCTTTCATCAACTTCACGTCATCTGCGAACAGGGACACTTCAGAGTCTATTCCTTCCATCATGTCGTTCACATATATCAAAAATAGCACTGGTCCTAGAACTGACCCCTGTGGGACCCCGCTCGTAACAGGCGCCCACTGTGATACCTCTTCACGTACCATGACTCGTTGCTGCCTCCCTGTCAGGTATTCCCTTATCCATTGCAGTGCCCTTCCTTTTACGTGTGCCTGATCCTCAGCTTCTGCACTAATCTCTTGTGGGGAACTGTGTCAAAGGCCTTCCTGCAGTCTAGGAAAACCCCAATTACCCAACCCTCTCTCTCGTGTCTTACTTCTGTTACCTTGTCATAAAACTCCAGGAGGTTTGTGATACAAGATTTGCCTTCCATGAACCCATTTCTGGTTTTCATTTATAATCTTGTTCCTTTCCAGGTGTTCGACCACTCTCCTCCTGATAATCTTCTCCATGACTTTGCACACGATACATGTCAGAGACACAGGTCTGTAGTTTAGTGCCTCGTTTCTGTTTCCTTTCTTAAATATGGGGACTACATTAGCTGTCTTCCATTTCTCAGGTAGTTGCCCAGTTTCAAGGGATGTGTTGAAGATTGTGGGTTTGAGGCACACACAGCATCTCTGCTCCTTCTCTAAGGACCCATGGGGAGATGTTGTCCGGTCCATCGCCTTTGAGGTGTCAAGGTCACTTAAGAGCTTCTTCACCTCCTCCTCAGTTGTTCGTATGTCATCCAACACTTGTTGGTATATTCCCTCTTGATGTTCCCTTCTGTTCTGTCTTCCCACATCCCTTCCTGTCTCTACTGTAAAAACTTCCTTAAATCTCCTGTTCAGCTCCTCACATACCTCCTGATCATTTCTTGTGAGTTCTCCACCTTCTGTCCTTAATCTGATCACCTGGTCTTTGACTGTTGTCTTCCTCCTGATGTGGCTATACAACAGTTTCGGGTCAGTCTTTGATTCTCGATGCTATGTCATTTTCATACTGTCGCTGGGCCCCCCTCCTTACCTGTGCGTACTCATTCCTGGCTCTGCGACTGATCTCCCTATTTTCGTGTGTTCTCTGCCTTCTGTACTTTTTCCATTCTCTATTGCACTTTGTTTTCGCCTCCTTACACCGTCGGGTGAATCCAGGGGGCTTGTTCTGGTCTTCCCGTTGTTACTGTTGCCCTTGGGAATGAACCTTTCCACTGCCTCCTTGCATTTTGTTGCTACATATTCCATCATTTAATTTACTGGCTTTCCTGCCAGTTGTCTGTCCCACTGGACCTCCCGCAGGAAGTTCTTCAACCCTATGTAGTCCCCTCTTTTATAGTCAGGTTTTTCCCATTCTACTCCTGTTATTCTCTCCACTTGCAGCTCTACTATGTATTCAAAGCACAGAACCACGTGGTCGCTAGCTCCTAGGAGACTCTCATACTTGATGTCCTCAATGTCTGAGCTGCCCAAGGTGAACACAAGGTCCAATCTTGCTGGTTCATCCTCCCCTCTCACTCTGGTTAGTGTCCTTAACATGTTGGTGCATGAGGTTTTCCAGCACCACGTCCAACATCCTGGCTCTCCATGTTTCGGGACCCCCATGTGGCTCCAGGTTTTCCAGTCAATCTCCCTGTGGTTGAAATCCCCCATAACCAGCAACTTTGCTCTGCTGGAGTGAGCTCTTCTTGCCACCTCAGCAAGTGTGTCCACCATTGCTCTGTTGCTCTCTTCATATTCCTCTCTTGGCCTCCTGCAGTTCTGTGGTGGATTATACATCACTGCAATGACCACTTTGTGTTCCCCCGACTGAAGTGTACTGCTATGTAGTCTCTTTCTCCCGTCTCATCTATTCCCTCCATTTTCTCGAATTTCCATTCGTTTTTTACGAGCAGAAGCAACCCACCTCCCCCCTGCCCCTTCTATCTTTCCTCATGATCTGGTATCCTGGTGGGAAGATTGCATCTGTTATTGTCTCCATGAGTTTTGTTTCTGTAACTGCTATGATGTCTGGGATTTTCCCATTGATTCTTTCTTGCCATTCCTCGTGTTTATTCGTTAATCCATCTGCATTTGTTTGTACCAAACCTTCAACTTCTGTTCTAATACTGAAAATGTTGTGCGGGGGGTGGAAACAGAGGGATCGGTGTTGGAGGGTTTGGGTTTTGGGATTGTTCAGTTGCCTTGGGGGTGTCGTGGCTGGAGTCCTTCTGCAGGTGTTTCTGGGGGGTGCGCTTGTCCTTCCATTTGATCCTGGGTTATTCTGCTCTCCTTTTTCATTTCCTCCCATTTCTCCTTTCGTTTCCATTTCTCAGGTAGTTGCCCAGTTTCAAGGGATGTGTTGAAGATTGTGGTTAGAGGCACACACAGCATGTGTGTGTGTGTGTGTGTGTTTGTACTCACCTATTTGTACTAACCTAATTGTGGTTGCAGGGCTCGATACCTAGCTCCTGGCTCCCGCCTCTATACTGGTAGTACTAGGTCCACTCTCTCCATGCTCTATGAGCTTTGTCATACCTCTTCCTAAAACTATATATGGATCCTGCCTCCACTGCATCACTATTCTACTTCCTGACAACTCTATGACTGAAGAAATACTTCCTAACATCCCTGTCACTCATTTGAGTCTTAAACTTCCAACTGTGACTCTATGTTGTTGTGTTCCACCTCTGGAACCTCCTCTCTCTCTCCACCTTGTCGATTCCTCTCAGTATTTTATATTCTTTATCATAACCCCCCTATCTATCCTCTCCTCCAGAGTCGTCAGGCCGATTTCCCTTAACCTTTTCTTCGTTTTGGTGCAAACCTTTTCACTTTATCTAATTTCTTGACGTGCTTTACCAGGTGTGGGTTTCAAACTGGTACTGCATTCTCCAATGTGAGCCTCACGAACACGGACAGAGTCCTAAACGTTTCCTTACTGAGATATCGGAAAGCTATTCTCAGGTTTGCCAGTCGCCCAAATGATGCCACAGTTATCTGGTTGATGTGCGCCTCAGGAGATGTGCTCAGTATTTTAGTCACCCCAAGATCCTTTTTTCTTGAGTGAGGTCTGCAGCCTTTGGCCACATAGCCTGTAATCTCTCTGTGGTCTTTTTTGCCCTTCCCTGATCTTCATGACTTTGCATTTGGCAGGGTAAAATTCAAGGAGCCAGTTGCTGGACCAGGTTTGCAGCCTGTCCAGGTCTCTTTGTAGTCATGCCTGATCCTCATCCGATTTAATTCTCCCTATTAACACCACATCATCTACATACAGGGACACTTCTGTGTCTATGCATTCCGTCATGTCATTCATATATGCCAGAAACATCACTGGTCCTAGGCCTAAGCCCTGTGGAAACCCGCTCGTCACAGGCGCTCACTCTGACACCTCATCACGTACCATGACTCGTTGTTGCCTCCCTGTCAGGTACTTACTGATCCATTGCAGTGCCCTTCCTATTATGCGTTTCTGGTCCTCCAGCTTGTGATGAGCTATGTCGAAGGCCTTCTTTCAGTCCAAGAAAATGCAATCTACCCAATCCTTTCTCTCTTGTCTTACTTCCGTTACCTCATCATAAAACTCCAGTAGATTCGTGACACAGGACATTCCTCTCCTGAATCCATGCTGTTTGTCGTTTTTAGGTTTGTTCGGTTCAGGTGCTCCACCACTCACCTTCTGATAATAATCTTCTCCATAACTATGTATACTATACACGTCAGTAACACAGGTCTGTAGTTTACTGCCTCGTGTCTGTCTCCTTTCTTAAAAGTGGGGACTATATTGGCGTCTTCCATACCTCAGATAGTCGCCCAGTTTGAATGGATGTGTTGAAAATTGTTGTTAGTGGTACACACAGTTTCTCTCCCCCCTCTCTAAGGACCACGGAGAGATGTTGTCCGAGCTCACCGCCTTTGAGGTATCAAGTTCATTTAGTAGCTTCTTCACCTCCTTCTCGGTTGTATTTCATCCAGCACTTGTTGGTATACCCATTGTTGGTGTACCCCCCTATTCTGACATTCCGGAGCGCTCTGTCTCCACTGTAAATACTTCTTTAAATCTCATGTTGAGCTCCTCACATACTTCTTGGTCATTTCCCTGATTACCTGGTCCTTGATCAGGCTTGACTTTCGATGCTATGTTGTTTTCGTATTGTCGCTGGGCCTCTCTCTTTATCCGCACATACTCTTTTGTGGTACTACCACTAATCTCTTTATTTTCCCTGGGCCCTTTGTCTTCTGTACTTTTCCCAATCTCTAGAGCATTTAGTTTTTGCCTCCCTACACCTTTGGGTGAGCCAAAGGCTCGTTCTGATCTTCCCATTTTTTTCTGTAGCTCTTGAGAACAAACCTCTCATCTGCCTCGTTGCATTGTGGGTGAATACTCACATAGTTGTGGTTGCAGAGGTCGATTCATAGCTCCTGGCCCCGCCTCTTCACTGTGGGTGTTAATGTGTGTGTGTGTGTGTGTGTGTCTGTCTGTCTGTCTGTCTGTCTTTGTGTATTAATCACTATTTAGTAAAGAAGGAAAATACTAGAAATTTATGTATCGCGTCATATACTGGAGGAGAGGAGTGGCGTCTTTCATGGTTTCCTTTAATTAGGAACATTAATTTGGTCACCTTCACCTGCCCTCTTGCCTGTTATCTGTGTAACTCTCTCCTAACTAAAGCTCCACTAACCTTTTATATTAATTTTTTCACTGACACTTTTTATGTTAAAATAAATTAAAAATAATATATCTTTAAAGGTATAAGATAATTTTTTTTAATTAGGACGTAATTATAAACGAGTTCTTGATAACTGAACAATTTTACCGATTCGGCATGACACACACAAATATATATAAGTATATATATATATATATATATTATTATATAGAGAGAGAGAGGGGAGAAGAGAGAGAGAGAGAGAGAGAGAGAGAGAGGAGAGAGAGAGAGAGAGGAGAGAGAGAGCGAGGAGAGAGAGAGAGAGAGAGAGAGAGGGGGAGGAGAGAGAGAGAGAGAGAGGAGAGAGAGAGAGAGAGAGAGAGAGAGAGACAGACAGACAGACAGACAGACAGACAGGCAGAGACAGACAGAGATACAGAGACAGAGAGAAGTGGGAAAAAAGGCTTCAAGGAAAAATATTTGGATTTCTTCCTGAAGCCGTTTGAATATTCCACTTCCCCTACCACCCCATCTTTTCATTCTTTTTTACCAATAGGAATATTTTATTTCATAATATGGTACAGAAGATTTAAGAGATACATTGTTGATATAAAGATGGTATATACGGTACATGAGATGTGACAGATACATTTCTAGTACATATTGTTACATGTTTGTCACTGATTATAATGCGAAAATCTTATCCAGCTCTTCAGAACTGTGTCCAAAATACAGCAGGCATTACCCCTCTGAACAGCAGCGCTGAGTCGCTGGAGCAAAAAAACTAACCGCCCTGGAATCCCTAGTTACCCAGATGAGTCTTTTGCCTAGCTCCTTAAGGAACTTGGATACACTCTTTTCCCAAGAGCCAAGGGTCTCTGAGCCTATGGGAACAAACATGTAATGATGGGCAAGTTCTCCATATTTTCTAGACTTTTGGAACTCCCTGAAGCTGGCGGCTGCCCCTCCTTCCTCCCTGGTGTAGTGGAGATAGATATCAGCCAAGGTAGATGCACATGTATAGTCCCACACCACCTGCTTACCGTCTGTCCAGGCTTGAATTGTAATACCATCTGGACGCTTCTGACTGCCATCAGATCTGCATAGTTGGGGTGGCTCCCTTACTGCTGGGCATCCGGCTGTTGTGAGGCTCCTCTTGATAATGTTTTTAACCTCTTCATGTCTTGCAATCTTTCCCTCGGATTTACAGCACACACGACCATGGTACCCGAATCGGTCTGCTGCTTCACTGCCACAAATACACCTGTGTTCGGCGAGAATAGAGGCGGCAAGTCGAAGGGCAACACCGATGCGGATGGTCTGTGGGTCGAGCCGTGTGCCAAGGCTGGAGTTGGGAACATCCAACAGAAAGTCCTCTGCATGAGAAGCTCTCACTGCCAAGAGGCGGGCTCTATCCTTCCCCGACACACTCTGAAGCATTGTTGAGGGGTATTTTCTCCACTATCGGGTCATCCCAGTAGTTGTTGGGGGGAGCAGGTCTGGTTTCAGAGCCAGTTAGATTATCCCAGATCATGACTCCGTCATTGAACTTTGGTCCTGGACTCCAATCTTGTCCCTAAGATGTTCAGGGAGAATTGCTGCTACAAGCCCTCTGGATGCAATGCATGAGGACAGAGAAGCAGGTAGCGCAATCTGTGATGACTTGCGGACACCAATGCCTCCTAGTCTGACTGGAAGTGTAGCTTGGTGCCACTGCCCAGCTTCTAGAGTAAGGTTAAGTACTTTCATAAAAATCTGCCTCATATTCGTGCAGTATAGGGTTTTATATAAAGGGGCACATCTTAGGAAATATG
>NC_069399.1:15819941-15851763 GCF_026875155.1 Cherax quadricarinatus | reverse complement strand
CAAAAAAACCTAGGCAGGAGAGAATGAACAGGAAAAAAAAAATTTTAGGGCTGACAGGGATAACACTAGGGCGGAAACAAGAAAGGCGAGATTGGATGCAGAGGGGCTCAGAGAGAATAAAGATGGAACGTCTATAGCAGAGATGTTCTTCGAAGATGGGAAGGTTTTAAAAAACTGGTAAAAAGAGAAAGCTAGGGAAATAGTGATGACATAAAAAAAGGGGATTTGGAAGGAGAGGCAATTGGGAAAGTTTGGCTGAAAGTCACATAATTGATAGTCATGTATACCTTAATCGAGACAAGAGTACGAAGGCGAGGGAGTGTCTGTGCGAATAGAGTAGAGCAGCAAGGAGGGTGCAGGAGTGGGCAACCCCCAACCTCAAGGAAACTCCAAAAGAAACACCACAACTACATTGCATGACGGATCAATTTGGGGTCACCAGCACCATCAGAGCACCGTCAATAAACACCACCCTCCCAACTCATCCCCTTTTTCCGTCACTACTTCCTCATTTCCTGACCACTTCGGTGGTGGTGACACACCAGAAACCTGACCCTACTTTTTCCTACTTAAACAGATGATCAACATGTGTATGGAGTGGAAAGCAAAAATCGTGTATAATTAAAAAGGGAAGTTAAGAGTGTGTTGCACAAACACAGATGGACTATCAGAGTGATGAACTGAAGGAAGGAAGGAAGGAATAAGTAAAGTAACTCTAGACATCATGGCTACCACAGAGACAAAAGTGGTATTTCCTGTTGGATATCAGGTAAAAATGCAAGGACAGAAGAAAACAGGGAAGGTAGACAAGTGACAAAACTAAACAAACAGAAAACACATTGCATACTAGTGAAGTTGGTGATATATGTCTGGTCAAAATGATTGGTAAAAATGTTAATTAATATTTTTACTGCAACATTAACACCCTCCTTCAGAGGCAGGCACTGAAATTTGAGTTCGGCTGCCGGTTTTTCTGAATCCTTTCATTAATATTACCTTGCTCACACTCCGCAGCACTTCCTAAAAACCATTTGTCTTCATTCGCTCCTATCTAACACGCTCACGAATGCTTACTGAAAGTCCAAGCCCCTCGCACACAAAACCTCCTTTACCCCCTCCCTCCAACCTATCCTTGGCCGACCTTACCCATTTTCTCCACTCCATCATAGATTTATACGTCTTGAAATCATTCTATTTTGTCCCATTCTCTCTACATGTCCGAACCACCTCAACAATCCTCCTCAGCCCCTCCTCTGCACCTCCTCAAAAATTTCCCAACTTACAAAATTTTATGCATTATATCCACGCCACCATTGCCCTCAGACAAGACATCGCCACAGCTTCCAGCCTTCTCGTTGCAACATTCACCATCCATGCTTCGCACCCATATAAAAGCGTTGGTATAACTGTACTCTCACGCATTCCTTCTTTGTTTCCATGAACAAAGTTCCATGAAAAAGTCTCCAGAGATTCCTCAGTGCACCACTACCTTTTTCCCCTCGTCAATTCTATTATTCACCTCATTTTCATAGGTTCATCTGCTGACACGTCCACTCCTAAATATCTGAATACAGTCCCCTCCTCCATACCCCCTCCCTCCAATCTGATATCTAGTCATTCGTTAGTTATCTTTGTTATTTCATCAGTTTTATAACTGTAGGTAGAACGGTTTTTTTTTAAGACAGTGATGAGTGAATGATGGCAAAGTTTTTCTTTCTCGGGTCACTCTCCCTTGGTGGGAAACGGCCTATGTTTTAAATTTAATAAAAATTTAATAATAATAATAATAATAATAATAATAATAAAAAAATAACGATGATAATAATAATAATAATAATAATAATAATAATAATAAAAATTTAATAATAATATAATAGTAATAATAATAAAAATAATAAAAAATAATAATAATAATAATAATAAAAATAATAATAATAATAATAATAATAATAATAAAAAATTTAATAATAATAATAATAATAATAATAATAATTTTGATGATAATGATAATAATAATAATAATATTTTTAAATAATAATAAAAATAATAATAATAATAATAATAATAATAATAATAATAATAATATTAATAAAATAATAATAATAATAATAATAATAATTTTTTAACAGTCATTAATAAACAGCGTTAAACCTTTTAACAAACGGGAGAAATGTTAACATGTCAAAGTTTTTACACTGTAAGTTGTGACGTCAATGTGTTGTTCACTCGAGTGGATGTTCTTGAAGAAAAATTGGGTAAGTTCCCTATGTCATTCGATAAGAATTTTTTATTATTGAGCTGATTTGGTTGTGTGTAGTTGATTAAGTTAAGTGGTTTAGATATTTCGATACATCTTTGGTCTTTGACCCAATGATATGGACACGAATACATTTTTTGCTGAGGCTTATTAATTCTCTTTTCCCCTTTATTGCAGCGCTGTGTAGCCCTTGTGGCTTAGCGCTTCTTTTTGATTATTATTATTTAATAATAATAATAATAATAATAATAATAATAATAATAATTTAAAAATAATAATAATAATAAATTAATTTTCCCTTTATTAATTCACTGTGGAGAAAGAAGCGGACTTTAAACTTCCCTTCTTAGATTTTCTGAACAACCGGTTGACAGAATGTTTAAGGTTACAGTATATAGGAAGACCGCAATTATGATCAAATATCCCTACTGCCTAACCATAAAACAAGAGTAAAAAAATGGTGAGTGTCACTCTCACTATTTTTTTGAGAAAGTACCGAGCGTGCAGCCCAGAATTCCTTGATGAGAAAATTAAAAAAATCTTTGATATTCCTACGAAACTACGTTACCCTAAGGAGTTTGTAGAGACAGCTTTGTTGGCAGGTAGGAAAATTTGTCAGGGGACTGAACCTAGAAAAATTCCCTGGATGAAGAATGAACTGGCCTTCCATACAATGAGAATTTATATGTCCTGTCGAATGCCCTAAAAAGATTCCACATGCAAGTTGCTTTAAAGAATTCACGGCCTGTTAAGAGCATGTTCATTAAAAATTCCCTGCAACACTGCGTGTTTACAGGAATGGGTAGAATAGCTGCATCTTATCTTATGTGGGAGAGACAAGCAAATTCTACATGTCAGAATAACACAACACTGATATTCAATAGGAACAGCTCTGGAATCAAATGCAATTTTCAACGACACTCGAGTTTGCAATAATCTCGTAAATTGGTTGGAAGTCAAAGTCCTAGTTCCTTATTCTCATGACAGGAAAGTAATATTTTAGAACCAATAATTAACAAACATGATAAATGTTCATTATTTAAAAAATGTTGCAAATTATTCAAACTCGATTTAAACTCGTTTAGGAATTAAGAATTATTACTTGTCTAATGTATCATTAAAATCTTCCAAAATGTTATTAATTATAAATGAATGCAATTTATATAAATTAAAGGAAATATTCACATTATTTTCAAAACTGCTTTTTATGAAACATGTTTCAGTTATATTCCTGTCGACCATGGATTTGCTTGATACAACTTTCTCAGCCTTTTAAAAATAAATTGGATGGTTAAAATCTCTCACATGTTGTGAGCGAAATCACATGACGCCTTAGCCCACAGGCTGGTACACCAAACAGGGATAAGAATGAAATTATCGTAGAGTCTCCCACACCACCGTAAGTGTGTAAAACAGGTAGGAAGAAAGTGATAGAGGAAGAGAGAGGTGGAGAGTAAGAGGGATAGAAGAGGGGGGATGGAGGTTTATAAAAAGAGAGGGAGAAGTGGAGAGAAAAGGTGATAGAGGGATAAAGAAGGTGGGAGTGGGGAGTTGTAAGGGAAAAAGAGATGAGGAGAGGGAGGGAGGGGGACAGGGGGAGTGATGAGGGTGGAGAAAGTGTGGGAAGGGTGCTAGAGAGAGAGAGAGAACAGGAGGAAGGGAGGGAGCTAAGGGTTTGCAGTCTTTGGCTACCTAGATTATTTTGTGACTGCGGTCTTCTTTGCCCTTCCTCAATCTTCATGACTTTGCATTTGGCAGGGTTAAATTCAGGGAGCCAGTTGCTGGACCAGGCTTGTAGCCTGTCCAGGTCTCTTTTAAGTCCTGCCTAATCCTCGACCGACATGATTCTCCCCATTAACTTCACATCATCTGCAAACATGGACACTTCCGAGTCTATCCCTCCGTTATGTCATTCACATATACCAACAACAGCACAGATCCTAGGACTGACCCCTGTGGAACCCCGCTTGTCACAGGCGCCCACTCTGACACCTCGTCACGTACCATGACTCGTTGTTGCCTCCCTGTCAAGTATTCTCTGATTCATTGCAGTGTCTTTCCCGTTATGTGTGCCTGATCCTCTAGCTTTTGCAGTAACCTCTTGTGATAAACTGTGTCGAAGGCCTTCTTGCAGTCCAAGAAAATGCAGTCCATCCACCCCTTTCTCTCTTGTCTTACTTTTGTCACCTTGTCATAAAACTCCAGAAGGTTTGTGACACAGGATTTTCCTTCCCTGAAACTGTGCCGGTTGTCGAGTATACACTTATTTCTTTCCAGGTGCTCCACCACTCTCCTCCTGATGATCTTCTCCATGACTTTGCATACTATACACGTTAGTGCTACAGGTCTATAGTTTAATGCCTCATGTCTGTCTCATTTTTTAAAAATGGGACTACATTTGCCATGTTCCATAACTCAGGGAGTTGCCCAGTTTCAATGGATGTGTTGAAGATCTTTGTTAGTGACACACACAGCATCTCTGCTCCCTCTCTAAGGACCCATGGAGAGATGTTGTCTGGTACCACCACCTTTGAGGTGTCAAGTTCACATAGCAGCTTCTTCACCTCCTCCTCGGTTATGTGTACCTCATCTAGCACTTGTTGGTGTACCTCCCTGTTCTGATTTCCTGGAGTCCTACCAGTTTCCACTGCAAATACTTCTTTAAATCGCGTGTTGAGCTCCTCACATACCTCAGTCTGATTACCTGGCTCTTGACTGCTGTTGTGTGTGTATGTGTACGTGTGGGTGTGTGTGTGCATACTCACCTAATTCACCTAATTGGGCTTGCAGAGGTCATGACTCACCTCATGGCCCTGCCTCTTCACTGACCGCTGCTAGGCCCTCCCTCTCTCTGCTCCATGAGCTTTATCATACCTCGTCTTAAAACAATGTATAGTTCCTGCCTCCACTACATCGCTTGCCAGACTATTCCACTTCCTGACAGCTCTATGACATCCCTTTGACTCATCTGAGTCTTCAGCTTCCAATTGTGATCCTTTGTTTCCGTGTCACATCTCTGGAACATCCTGTCTCTGTCCACCTTGTCTATTCCACGCAGTATTTTGTATGTCGTTATTGTGTCTCCCCTGACCCTCTTGTCCTCCAGTGTCGTCAGACCGATTTCCCTTAACCTTTCATCATAGGACATTCCCCTTAGCTCTGGAACTAGCCTTGTTGCAAACTTTTGCACTTTCTCTAATTTCTTGATGTGTTTGACCAGGTGTGGGTTCCAAACTGGTGCTGCGTACTCCAGTATCGGCCTGATGTACACAGTGTACAAACTATTGACGATTCCTTACAGAGGTACCGGAACGTTATTCTCAGGTTTGCCAAGCGCCCATATGTGGAGCAGTTATCTGGTTAACGTGTGATTCCGGCTATGTACTCGGTATTATACTCACTCCTAGATCTTTCTCCTTTAGTGAGGTTTGCAGTCTTTGGTCTCCTAGCCTATACTCTGTCTGCGGTCTTCTTTGCCCTCCTCTGATCTTCGTGACTTTGCTTTTGGTGGGGTTAAATTCTAGGAGCCAGTTTCCGGAACACGCATCCACCCTGTCCAGGACTCTTTGTAGACCTGTCTGGTCCGCGTCTGATTTAATTCTCCTCATTAACTTCACATCATCTGCAAAGAGGGACACTTCTGAGTCTATCCCTTTCGTCATGTCGTTCACATATACCAAGAATAGCACTGGTCCCAGGGCTGACCCCTGTGGGACCCCGCTCGTCACCGGCGAGCACTGTTATACTTCACCACGGACCATGACTCGCTGTTGCCTCCCTGTTAGGTATTCTCTGATTCATTGCAGTGCCCTTCCTGTTATACGTGCGTGTTCCTCTAGCTTCTGTACTAATCTCTTGTGAGGAACTGTGTCGAAGGCCTTCTTGCAGTCCAAGAAAATGCAATCAACCCAACCCTCCCTCTCATTTCTTACCTGAGTTACCTTGTCATAAAACTCTAGTAGGGTTGCTACACAGGATTTGCCTTCCATAAAACCGTGCTGGCTGTCGTTTATAATCTTGTACCGCTCCAGGTGCTCCACCACTCTCCTCCTGATAATCTTTTCCAAGACTTTGCATACTATACATGTCAGTAACACTGGTCTATAATTTAGTGCTTCATTTCTGTCTGACTTCTTAAAGATGGGGAATACATTTGCCTTCTTCTGTGTGTGTGTGTGTGGTGTGTGTGTGTGTGTGTGTGTGTGTGTGTGTGTGTGTGTGTGTGTGGTGTGTGTGTTGTGTGTGTGTGTGTGAGTGTGTGTGTGTGTGTGTGTGTGTGTGTGTATGTGTGTGTGTGTGTGTGTGTGTGTGTGTGTGTGTATGTGTGTGTGTGTGTGTGTGTGTGTGTGTGTGTGTGTGTGTGTGTGTGTGTGTGTGTGTGTGTGTATGTGTGTGTGTGTGTGTGTGTGTGTGTACTCACCTCACCTAGTTGTACTCACCTAGTTGAGGTTGCGGGGGTTGAGTCCGAGCTCCTGGCCCCGCCTCTTCACTGATCGCTACTAGGTCACTCTCCCTGAGCCGTGAGCTTTATCATACCTCTGCTTAAAGCTATGTATGGATCCTGCCTCCACTACATCGCTTCCCAAACTATTCCACTTACTGACTACTCTGTGGCTGAAGAAATACTTCCTAACATCCCTGTGATTCATCTGTGTCTTCAGCTTCCAACTGTGTCCCCTTGTTACTGTGTCCAATCTCTGGAACATCCTGTCTTTGTCCACCTTGTCAATTCCTCTCAGTATTTTGTATGTCGTTATCATGTCCCCCCTATCTCTCCTGTCCTCCAGTGTCGTCAGGTTGATTTCCCTTAACCTCTCCTCGTAGGACATACCTCTTAGCTCTGGGACTAGTCTTGTTGCAAACCTTTGCACTTTCTCTAGTTTCTTCACGTGCTTGGCTAGGTGTGGGTTCCAAACTGGTGCCGCATACTCCAATATGGGCCTAACGTACACGGTGTACAGGGTCCTGAATGATTCCTTATTAAGATGTCGGAATGCTGTTCTGAGGTTTGCTAGGCGCCCATATGCTGCAGCAGTTATTTGGTTGATGTGCGCTTCAGGAGATGTGCCTGGTGTTATACTCACCCCAAGATCTTTTTCCTTGAGTGAGGTTTGTAGTCTCTGACCCCCTAGACTGTACTCCGTCTGCGGCCTTCTTTGCCCTTCCCCAATCTTCATGACTTTGCATTTGGTGGGATTGAACTCCAGGAGCCAATTGCTGGACCAGGTCTGCAGCCTGTCCAGATCCCTTTGTAGTTCTGCCTGGTCTTCGATCGAGTGAATTCTTCTCATCAACTTCACGTCATCTGCAAACAGGGACACCTCAGAGTCTATTCCTTCCGTCATGTCGTTCACAAATACCAGAAACAGCACTGGTCTTAGGACTGACCCCTGCGGGACCCCGCTGGTCACAGATGCCCACTCTGACACCTCGCCACGTACCATGACTCGCTGCTGTCTTCCTGACAAGTCTTCCCTGATCCATTGTAGTGCCTTCCCTGTTATCCCTGCTTGGTCCTCCAGTTTTTGCACCAATCTCTTGTGTGGAACTGTGTCAAACGCCTTCTTGCAGTCCAAGAAAATGCAATCCACCCACCCCTCTCTCTCTTGTCTTACTGCTGTCACCATGTCATAGAACTCCAGTAGGTTTGTGACACAGGATTTCCGTCCCTGAAACCATGTTGGCTGCTGTTGATGAGATCATTCCTTTCTAGGTGTTCCACCACTCTTCTGATAATCTTCTCCATGATTTTGCATACTATACATGTCAGTGACACTGGTCTGTAGTTTAATGCTTCATGTCTGTCTCCTTTTTTTAAAGATTGGGACTACATTTGCTGTCTTCCATGCCTCAGGCAATCTCCCTGTTTCGATAGATGTATTGAATATTGTTGTTAGGGGTACACATAGCGCCTCTGCTCCCTCTCTAAATACCCATGGGGAGATGTTATCTGGCCCCATTGCCTTTGAGGTATCTAGCTCACTCAGAAGCCTCTTCACTTCTTCCTCGGTTGTGTGCACTGTGTCCAGCACTTGGTGGTGAGCCCCACCTCTCCGTCTTTCTGGAGTCCCTTCTGTCTCCTCTGTGAACACTTCTTTGAATCTCTTGTTGAGTTCTTCACATACTTCACGGTCATTTCTTGTTGTCTCTCCTCCTTCCTTCCTTAGCCTGATTACCTGGTCCTTGACTGTTGTTTTCCTCCTGATGTGGCTGTACAACAGTTTCGGGTCAGATTTGGCTTTCGCTGCTATGTCATTTTCATATTGTCTTTGGGCCTCCCTTCTTATCTGTGCATATTCGTTTCTGGCTCTACGACTGTTCTCCTTATTCTCCTGGGTCCTTTGCCTTCTATATTTCTTCCATTCCCTAGCACACTTGGTTTTGTGTGTGTGTGTGTGTGTGTGTGTGTGTACTCACTATTTGTACTCACCTATTTGTGGTTGCAGGGGTCTAGTCCTAGCTCCTGGCCCCGCCTCTTCACCGGTTGCTACTAGGCCCTCTCTCTCCCCGCTCCATGAGCTTTATCAAACCTCGTCTTAAAACTGTGTATGGTTCCTGCCTCCACTACGTCATTTTCTAGGCTATTCCACTGCCTTACAACTCTATGACTGAAGAAATACTTCCTACTATCTCTCTGACTCATTTGTGTCTTCAACTTCCAATTGTGGCCTCTTGTTTCTGTGTCCCCTCCCTGGAACATCCTGTCCTTGTCCACCTTGTCTATTCCACGCAGTATTTTATATGTCGTTATCATGTCTCCCCTGACCCTCCTGTCCTCCAGTGTCGTCAGGCCGATTTCCCTTAATCTTTCTTCATAGGACATTCCCCTTAGCTCTGGAACTAACCTTGTTGCAAACCTTTGTACTTTCTCTAGTTTCTTGACGTGCTTTATCAAGTGCGGGTTCCAAACAGGTGCTGCATACTCCAGTATGGGCCTGACATACACGGTGTACAGTGTCTTGAATGATTCCTTACTAAGGTGTCGGAATGCTGTTCTCAGGTTTGCCAGGCGCCCATATGCTTCAGCAGTTATCTGATTGATGTGTGCTTCCGGAGACATGCTCGGTGTTATACTCACCCCAAGATCTTTCTCCTTGAGTGAGGTTTGCAGTCTTTGGCCACCTAGCCTATACTCTGTCTGTGGTCTTCTGTGCCCTTCCCCTATCTTCATGACTTTGCATTTGGCAGGATTAAATTCGAGGGAAAACTTTTAGGACTGCCGTGTTCGAAAGGCTCACACTGGGAATGCAGTCCCAGTTGAAACCCAAAAACCTGGTAAGCACGTCAAGAAATTAGATAAAGTGAAAAGGTTTGCACCAAAACGAAGAAAGGTTAAGGGAATCGGCCTGACGACCCCTGGAGGAGAGGATAGATAGGGGGGTTATGATAAAGAATATAAAATACTGAGAGGAATCGACAAGGTGGAGAGAGAGAGGGGGTTCCAGAGGTGGAACACAACAACATAGAGTCACAGTTGGAAGTTTAAGACTCAAATGATGACAAGGATTTTTAGGAAGTATTTCTTCAGTCATAGAGTTGTCAGGAAGTAGAATAGTGATGCAGTGGAGGCAGGATTCATATATAGTTTTAGGAAGAGGTATGACAAAGTTCATAGAGCATGGAGAGTGGACCTAGTATACCAGTATAGAGGCGGGAGCCAGGAGTAGGTATCTAGCCTTGCAACCAAAATTGGGTTTAGTACAATAGGTGAGTACAAACACACACACACACACACACACACACACACACACACACACACACACCCACACACACACACCCCACACACACACACACACACAAAACACACACACACACACACACACACAGAACACACACACACACCACACACACACACAAAACACACACACTCACACACACACACACACAACACACACACACACACACACACACACACACACACACACACACACACACACACACACACACACACAACACACATACACACACACACACACACACACACACACACACACACACACACACACACACACACAATATGAACAAGAACATAATATTTCAGAGTTGGGAGAAAGGAATGTGAGGGCACAGCTGGAAGTTGAGAACTCAGATGAGTCTACAGGTGTTTGGAAGTATTTTCTCAATTTTAGAGTTGTTAGGAAGTGGAATATTCTAGAGAGTGAAGTTGTTAAGGCAGGATCCATACATAGTTTACGAAGAGGTACAAAAAAGTTCTTGTTAATATCAAAGTGGTATACAATTCCGACAGGTTGGTAAGACATAGGTACCAGTTACGCATCTTTATTCCGATACGTTTCGCCTACACAGGAGGCTTTAGTCGAATACAGAAAGTTGGTAGGAGCAGAGGAGTTGTGAAGACGATATAATCAGTCCGTCACCCTTGTAGACGCAGTTTTGAGGTGGTCAGTCCCTCATCTTTGAGAAGAGTTTTGTTCCATAGTCGGAAACGTTGTTTGCAGGAGTTGTGACTTGACTCCTGCAACCTCTTATAGAGGAATACATATTTTTTTATACAAATGGCCGCACATGCACTAACATATATGTGCAAGCTCTCATACAGACTCACTATCACAGACACATGTGCAGAAGCATAGGGGTGAGTGCACATTAACTCTTGAAAGCATTTGCATAAGCTTCCCTGGTGTAAACGAGATATAATATGGCAAATTGGAAAAACTTTCAGAAACGAGGGATGGAAAGGAATGAATGTGGAGGATGGACAAGCAGGGAGTTTGAATAGAAGCTCAGTTCCCTTCGACGGTAAACTGAAAGAGGCCGTTAAACAGGCAAATAAGGGTACAATTTCGGAAAGGAGGACCCGAAAGCTTGAGTAGACCATTACGAATGGCACTATGGGGAGGCCATGGAGGAAGGAACTCTGAGAAAAGATTTCCAAGAGACGTTGGATGGTCTTCTGAAAGAAAATTTGCTAATATGTGACAAAGAAAGTAAAGAGTGTACTGTACAGATGAATAAGACAACTATGGCAGGAGAGAACTGAACAGGAAGAGAAAATATTAGGGCTGACAGGGATAACACTAGGGCGGAAACAAGAAAGGCGAGATTGGATGCAGAGGGGCTCAGAGAGAATAAAGATGGAACGTCTATAGCAGAGATGTTCTTCGAAGATGGGAAGGTTAAGAAACTGGTAAAAGAGAAAGCTAGGGAAATAGTGATGACATAATAAAAGGGATTTGGAAGGAGAGGCAATTGGGAAAGTTTGGCTGAAAGTCACATAATTGATAGTCATGTATACCTTAATCGAGACAAGAGTACGAAGGCGAGGGAGTGTCTGTGCGAATAGAGTAGAGCAGCAAGGAGGGTGCAGGAGTAGGCAACCTCCAACCTCAAGGAACTCCAAAAGAAACATCCACAACTACATTGCATGACGGATCAATTTGGGGTCACCAGCACCATCAGAGCACCGTCAATAACACCAGCCTCCCAACTCATCGCCATTTCCCGTCACTACTTCCTCATTTCCTGACCACTTCGGTGGTGGTGACACACCCAGAAACCTAGACCCTACATTTTCCTACTTAACAGATGATCAACATGTGTATGGAGTGGAAAGCAAAAATCAGTGTATAATTAAAAAGGGAAGTTAAGAGTGTGTTGCACAAACACAGATGGACTATCAGAGTGATGAACTGAAGGAAGGAAGGAAGGAATAAGTAAAGTAACTCTAGACATCATGGCTACCACAGAGACAAAAGTGAGTATTTCCTGTTGGATATCAGGTAAAAATGCAAGGACAGAAGAAAACAGGGAAGGTAGACAAGTGACAAAACTAAACAAACAGAAAACACATTGCATACTAGTGAAGTTGGTGATATATGTTCTGGTCAAAATGATTGGTAAAAATGTTAATTATATTTTTACTGCAACATTAACACCCCTCCTTCAGAGGCAGGCACTGTAATGAGTTCGGCCTGCCGGTTTTTCTGAATCCTTTCATTAATATTACCTTGCTCACACTCCAGCAGCACTTCCTAAAAACCATTTGTCTTCATTCGCTCCTATCTAACACGCTCACGAATGCTTACTGAAAGTCCAAGCCCCTCGCACACAAAACCTCCTTTACCCCCTCCCTCCAACCTATCCTTGGCCGACCTCTACCTTTTCTCCACTCCATCATAGATTTATACAGTCTTGAAATCATTCTATTTTGTCCCATTCTCTCTACATGTCCGAACCACCTCAACAACTCCTCCTCAGCCCCTCCTCTGCACCTCCTCAAAATTTCCCAACTACAAATTCTATGCATTATATCCACGCCACACATTGCCCTCAGACAAGACATCGCCACAGCTTCCAGCCTTCTCGTTGCAACATTCACCATCCATGCTTCGCACCCATATAAAAGCGTTGGTATAACTGTACTCTCACGCATTCCCTTCTTTGTTTCCATGAACAAAGTTCCATGAACAAAGTCTCCAGAGATTCCTCAGTGCACCACTCACCTTTTTCCCCTCGTCAATTCTATTATTCACCTCATCTTTCATAGGTTCATCTGCTGACACGTCCACTCCTAAATATCTGAATACAGTCCCCTCCTCCATACTCCCTCCCTCCAATCTGATATCTAGTCATTCGTTAGTTATCTTTGTTATTCTCATCAGTTTTATAACTGTAGTGTAAGAACGGCTTTTTTAAGACAGTGATGGAGTGAATGATGGCAAAGTTTTTCTTTCTCGGGTCACTCTACCTTGGTGGGAAACGGCCTATGTGTTAATAATAATAATAATAATAATAATAATAATAATAATAATAATAATAATAATAACGATGATAATAATAATAATAATAATAATAATAATAATAATAATAATTAATAATAATATAATAGTAATAATAATAATAATAATAAAATAATAATAATAATAATAATAATATAATAATAATAATAATAATAATAATAATAATAATAATAATAATAATAATAATAATAATAATAATATTGATGATAATGATAATAATAATAATAATATTATTAATAATAATAAAAATAATAATAATAATAATAATAATAATAATAATAATAATAATAATAATAATAATAATAATAATAAATAATAATAATTTTTTAACAGTCATTAATAAACAGCGTTGACCTTATTAACAAACTGAGAAATGTTAACATGTCTAACGTTTTTACACTAGTAAGTTGTGACGTCAATGTGTTGTTCACTCGAGTGGATGTTCTTGAAGAAAAATTGGGTAAGTTCCCTATGTCATTCGATAAGAATATTATTATTGAGCTGATTTGGTTGTGTGTAGTTGATTAAGTTAAGTGGTTTAGATATTTCGATGACATCTTTGGTCTTTGACCGAATGATATGGACACGAATACATTTTTGCTGAGGCTTATTAATTCTCTTTTCCCCTTTATTGCAGCGCTGTGTAGCCCTTGTGGCTTAGCGCTTCTTTTTGATTATTATTATTATAATAATAATAATAATAATAATAATAATAATAATAATAATAATAATAATAATAATAATAATAATTTTCCCCTTTATTAATTCACTGTGGAGAAAGAAGCGGACTTTAAACTTCCATTCTTAGATTTTCTGAACAACCAGGTTGACAGAATGTTTAAGGTTACAGTATATAGGAAGACCGCAATTATGATCAAATATCCACTACTGCTCTAACCATAAAACAAGAGTAAAAATGAGTGAGTGTCACTCTCACTATTTTTTTGAGAAAGTACCGAGCGTGCAGCCCAGAATTCCTTGATGAGAAAATTAAAAAAATCTTTGATATTCCTACGAAACTACGTTACCCTAAGGAGTTTGTAGAGACAGCTTTGTTGGCAGGTAGGAAAATTTGTCAGGGGACTGAACCTAGAAAAATTCCCTGGATGAAGAATGAACTGGCCTTCCATACAATGAGAATTTATATGTCCTGTCGAATGCCCTAAAAAGATTCCACATGCAAGTTGCTTTAAAGAATTCACGGCCTGTTAAGAGCATGTTCATTAAAAATTCCCTGCAACACTGCGTGTTACAGGAATGGGTAGAATAGCTGCATCTTATCTTATGTGGGAGAGACAAGCAAATTCTACATGTCAGAATAACACAACACTGATATTCATAGGAACAGCTCTGGAATCAAATGCAATTTTCAACGACACTCGAGTTTGCAATAATCTCGTAAATTGGTTGGAAGTCAAAGTCCTAGTTCCTTATTCTCATGACAGGAAAGTAATATTTTAGAACCAATAATTAACAAACATGATAAATGTTCATTATTTAAAAAATGTTGCAAATTATTCAAAACTCGATTTAAACTCGTTTAGGAATTAAGAATTATTACTTGTCTAATGTATCATTAAAATCTTCCAAAATGTTATTAATTATAAAATGAATGCAATTTTATATAAATTAAAGGAAATATTCACATTATTTCAAAACTGCTTTTTATGAAACATGTTTCAGTTATATTCCTGTCGACCATGGATTTGCTTGATACAACTTTCTCAGCCTTTTAAAAATAAATTGGATGGTTAAAATCTCTCACATGTTGTGACGAAATCACATTGACGCCTTAGCCCACAGGCTGGTACACCAAACAGGGATAAGAATGAAATTATCGTAGAGTCTCCCACACCACCGTAAGTGTGTAAAACAGGTAGGAAGAAAGTGATAGAGGAAGAGAGAGGTGGAGAGTAAGAGGGATAGAAGAGGGGGGATGGAGGTTTATAAAAAGAGAGGGAGAAGTGGAGAGAAAAGGTGATAGAGGGATAAAGAAGGTGGGAGTGGGGAGTTGTAAGGGAAAAAGAGATGAGGAGAGGGAGGGAGGGGGACAGGGGGAGTGATGAGGGTGGAGAAAGTGTGGGAAGGGTGCTAGAGAGAGAGAGAGAACAGGAGGAAGGGAGGGAGCTAAGGGTTTGCAGTCTTTGGCTTACCTAGATTATTTTGTGACTGCGGTCTTCTTTGCCCTTCCTCAATCTTCATGACTTTGCATTTGGCAGGGTTAAATTCAGGGAGCCAGTTGCTGGACCAGGCTTGTAGCCTGTCCAGGTCTCTTTTAAGTCCTGCCTAATCCTCGACCGACATGATTCTCCCCATTAACTTCACATCATCTGCAAACATGGACACTTCCGAGTCTATCCCTCCGTTATGTCATTCACATATACAACAACAGCACAGATCCTAGGACTGACCCTGTGGAACCCCGCTTGTCACAGGCGCCCACTCTGACACCTCGTCACGTACCATGATCGTTGTTGCCTCCCTGTCAGTATTCTCTGATTCATTGCAGTGTCTTCCCGTTATGTGTGCTGATCCTCTAGCTTTTGCAGTAACCTCTTGTGATAAACTGTGTCGAAGGCCTTCTTGCAGTCCAAGAAAATGCAGTCCATCCACCCCTTTCTCTCTTGTCTTACTTTTGTCACCTTGTCATAAAACTCCAGAAGGTTTGTGACACAGGATTTTCCTTCCCTGAAACTGTGCCGGTTGTCGAGTATACACTTATTTCTTTCCAGGTGCTCCACACTCTCCTCCTGATGATCTTCTCCATGACTTTGCATACTTACACGTTAGTGCTACAGGTCTATAGTTTAATGCCTCATGTCTGTCTCATTTTTAAAAATGGGGACTACATTTGCCATGTTCCATAACTCAGGGATTGCCCAGTTTTCAATGGATGTGTTGAAGATCTTTGTTAGTGACACACACAGCATCTCTGCTCCCTCTCTAAGGACCCATGGAGAGATGTTGTCTGGTACCACCACCTTTGAGGTGTCAAGTTCACATAGCAGCTTCTTCACCTCCTCCTCGGTTATGTGTACCTCATCTAGCACTTGTTGGTGTACCTCCCTGTTCTGATTTCCTGGAGTCCTACCAGTTTCCACTGCAAATACTTCTTTAAATCGCGTGTTGAGCTCCTCACATACCTCAGTCTGATTACCTGGCTCTTGACTGCTGTTGTGTGTGTATGTGTACGTGTGGGTGTGTGTGTGCATACTCACCTAATTCACCTAATTGGGCTTGCAGAGGTCATGACTCACCTCATGGCCCTGCCTCTTCACTGACCGCTGCTAGGCCCTCCCTCTCTCTGCTCCATGAGCTTTATCATACCTCGTCTTAAAACAATGTATAGTTCCTGCCTCCACTACATCGCTTGCCAGACTATTCCACTTCCTGACAGCTCTATGACATCCCTTTGACTCATCTGAGTCTTCAGCTTCCAATTGTGATCCTTTGTTTCCGTGTCACATCTCTGGAACATCCTGTCTCTGTCCACCTTGTCTATTCCACGCAGTATTTTGTATGTCGTTATTGTGTCTCCCCTGACCCTCTTGTCCTCCAGTGTCGTCAGACCGATTTCCCTTAACCTTTCATCATAGGACATTCCCCTTAGCTCTGGAACTAGCCTTGTTGCAAACTTTTGCACTTTCTCTAATTTCTTGATGTGTTTGACCAGGTGTGGGTTCCAAACTGGTGCTGCGTACTCCAGTATCGGCCTGATGTACACAGTGTACAAACTATTGAACGATTCCTTACAGAGGTACCGGAACGTTATTCTCAGGTTTGCCAAGCGCCCATATGTGGAGCAGTTATCTGGTTAACGTGTGATTCCGGCTATGTACTCGGTATTATACTCACTCCTAGATCTTTCTCCTTTAGTGAGGTTTGCAGTCTTTGGTCTCCTAGCCTATACTCTGTCTGCGGTCTTCTTTGCCCTCCTCTGATCTTCGTGACTTTGCTTTTGGTGGGGTTAAATTCTAGGAGCCAGTTTCCGGAACACGCATCCACCCTGTCCAGGACTCTTTGTAGACCTGTCTGGTCCGCGTCTGATTTAATTCTCCTCATTAACTTCACATCATCTGCAAAGAGGGACACTTCTGAGTCTATCCCTTTCGTCATGTCGTTCACATATACCAAGAATAGCACTGGTCCCAGGGCTGACCCCTGTGGGACCCCGCTCGTCACGGCGAGCACTGTTATACTTCACCACGGACCATGACTCGCTGTTGCCTCCCTGTTAGGTATTCTCTGATTCATTGCAGTGCCCTTCCTGTTATACGTGCGTGTTCCTCTAGCTTCTGTACTAATCTCTTGTGAGGAACTGTGTCGAAGGCCTTCTTGCAGTCCAAGAAAATGCAATCAACCCAACCCTCCCTCTCATTTCTTACCTGAGTTACCTTGTCATAAAACTCTAGTAGGGTTGCTACACAGGATTTGCCTTCCATAAAACCGTGCTGGCTGTGTTTATAATCTTGTACCGCTCCAGGTGCTCCACCACTCTCCTCCTGATAATCTTTTCCAAGACTTTGCATACTATACATGTCAGTAACACTGGTCTATAATTTAGTGCTTCATTTCTGTCTGACTTCTTAAAGATGGGAATACATTTGCCTTCTTCTGTGTGTGTGTGTGTGTGTGTGTGTGTGTGTGTGTGTGTGTGTGTGTGTGTGTGTGTGTGTGTGTGTGTGTGTGTGTGTGTGTGTGTGTGGTGTGAGTGTGTGTGTGTGTGTGTGTGTGTGTGTGTATGTGTGTGTGTGTGTGTGTGTGTGTGTGTGTGTGTATGTGTGTGTGTGTGTGTGTGTGTGTGTGTGTGTGTGTGTGTGTGTGTGTGTGTGTGTGTGTGTGTGTATGTGTGTGTGTGTGTGTGGTGTGTACTCACCTCACCTAGTTGTACTCACCTAGTTGAGGTTGCGGGGGTTGAGTCCGAGCTCCTGGCCCCGCCTCTTCACTGATCGCTACTAGGTCACTCTCCCTGAGCCGTGAGCTTTATCATACCTCTGCTTAAAGCTATGTATGGATCCTGCCTCCACTACATCGCTTCCCAAACTTTCCACTTACTGACTACTCTGTGGCTGAAGAAATACTTCCTAACATCCCTGTGATTCATCTGTGTCTTCAGCTTCCAACTGTGTCCCTTGTTACTGTGTCCAATCTCTGGAATCCTGTCTTTGTCCACCTTGTCAATCCTCTCAGTATTTTGTATGTCGTTATCATGTCCCCCCTATCTCTCCTGTCCCCAGTGTCGTCAGGTTGATTTCCCTTAACCTCTCCTCGTAGGACATACCTCTTAGCTCTGGGACTAGTCTTGTTGCAAACCTTTGCACTTTCTCTAGTTTCTTCACGTGCTTGGCTAGGTGTGGGTTCCAAACTGGTGCCGCATACTCCAATATGGGCCTAACGTACACGGTGTACAGGGTCCTGAATGATTCCTTATTAAGATGTCGGAATGCTGTTCTGAGGTTTGCTAGGCGCCCATATGCTGCAGCAGTTATTTGGTTGATGTGCGCTTCAGGAGATGTGCCTGGTGTTATACTCACCCCAAGATCTTTTTCCTTGAGTGAGGTTTGTAGTCTCTGACCCCCTAGACTGTACTCCGTCTGCGGCCTTCTTTGCCCTTCCCCAATCTTCATGACTTTGCATTTGGTGGGATTGAACTCCAGGAGCCAATTGCTGGACCAGGTCTGCAGCCTGTCCAGATCCCTTTGTAGTTCTGCCTGGTCTTCGATCGAGTGAATTCTTCTCATCAACTTCACGTCATCTGGCAACAGGGACACCTCAGAGTCTATTCCCTTCCGTCATGTCGTTCACAAATACCAGAAACAGCACTGGTCTTAGGACTGACCCCTGCGGGACCCCGCTGGTCACAGATGCCCACTCTGACACCTCGCCACGTACCATGACTCGCTGCTGTCTTCCTGACAAGTCTTCCCTGATCCATTGTAGTGCCTTCCCTGTTATCCCTGCTTGGTCCTCCAGTTTTTGCACCAATCTCTTGTGTGGAACTGTGTCAAACGCCTTCTTGCAGTCCAAGAAAATGCAATCCACCACCCCTCTCTCTCTTGTCTTACTGCTGTCACCATGTCATAGAACTCCAGTAGGTTTGTGACACAGGATTTCCGTCCCTGAAACCATGTTGGCTGCTGTTGATGAGATCATTCCTTTCTAGGTGTTCCACCACTCTTCTGATATCTTCTCCATGATTTTGCATACTAATACATGTCAGTGACACTGGTCTGTAGTTTAATGCTTCATGTCTGTCTCCTTTTTTTAAAGATTGGGACTACTATTTGCTGTCTTCCATGCCTCAGGCAATCTCCCTGTTTCGATAGATGTATTGAATATTGTTGTTAGGGGTACACATAGCGCCTCTGCTCCCTCTCTCATACCCATGGGGAGATGTTATCTGGCCCCATTGCCTTTGAGGTATCTAGCTCACTCAGAAGCCTCTTCACTTCTTCCTCGGTTTGTGGCACTGTGTCCAGCACTTGGTGGTGAGCCCCACCTCTCCGTCTTTCTGGAGTCCCTTCTGTCTCCTCTGTGAACACTTCTTTGAATCTCTTGTTGAGTTCTTCACATACTTCACGGTCATTTCTTGTTGTCTCTCCTCCTTCCTTCCTTAGCCTGATTACCTGGTCCTTGACTGTTGTTTTCCTCCTGATGTGGCTGTACAACAGTTTCGGGTCAGATTTGGCTTTCGCTGCTATGTCATTTTCATATTGTCTTTGGGCCTCCTTCTTATCTGTGCATATTCGTTTCTGGCTCTACGACTGTTCTCCTTATTCTCCTGGGTCCTTTGCCTTCTATATTTCTTCCATTCCCTAGCACACTTGGTTTTGTGTGTGTGTGTGTGTGTGTGTGTGTGTACTCACTATTTGTATCACACTATTTGTGGTTGCAGGGGTCGAGTCCTAGCTCCTGGCCCCGCCTCTTCACCGGTTGCTACTAGGCCCTCTCTCTCCCCGCTCCATGAGCTTTATCAAACCTCGTCTTAAAACTGTGTATGGTTCCTGCCTCCACTACGTCATTTTCTAGGCTATTCCACTGCCTTACAACTCTATGACTGAAGAAATACTTCCTACTATCTCTCTGACTCATTTGTGTCTTCAACTTCCAATTGTGGCCTCTTGTTTCTGTGTCCCCTCCCTGGAACTTCCTGTCCTTGTCCACCTTGTCTATTCCACGCAGTATTTTATATGTCGTTATCATGTCTCCCCTGACCCTCCTGTCCTCCAGTGTCGTCAGGCCGATTTCCCTTAATCTTTCTTCATAGGACATTCCCCTTAGCGGAACTAACCTTGTTGCAAACCTTTGTACTTTCTCTAGTTTCTTGACGTGCTTTATCAAGTGCGGGTTCCAAACAGGTGCTGCATACTCCAGTATGGGCCTGACATACACGGTGTACAGTGTCTTGAATGATTCCTTACTAAGGTGTCGGAATGCTGTTCTCAGGTTTGCCAGGCGCCCATATGCTTCAGCAGTTATCTGATTGATGTGTGCTTCCGGAGACATGCTCGTGTTATACTCACCCCAAGATCTTTCTCCTTGAGTGAGGTTTGCAGTCTTTGGCCACCTAGCCTATACTCTGTCTGTGGTCTTCTGTGCCCTTCCCCTATCTTCATGACTTTGCATTTGGCAGGATTAAATTCGAGAAGCCATTTGCTGGACCAGGTGTCCAGTCTGTCCAGGTCTCTTTGAAGTCCTGCCTGGTCCTCATCAGATTTAATTCTCCTCATTAACTTCACATCATCTGCAAACAGGGACACTTCTGAGTGTGTGTGTGTGTGTGTGTGTGTGTGTGTGTGTGTGTGTGTGTGTGTGTGTGTGTGTGTGTACTCACGTAATTGTACTCACCTAATTGTGGTTGCAGGGGTCGAGACTCAGCTCCTGGCACCGCCTCTTCACTGATCGCTACTGGATCCTCTCTCTCTCTGCTTCCTGAGCTTTGTCATTCCTCTTCTTAAAACTATGTATGGTTCCTGCCTCCACTACTTCACTTGCTAGGCTATTCCACTTCCTGACGACTCTATGACTGAAGAAATACTTCCTAACGTCCCTGTGACTCGTCTGAGTCTTCAGCTTCCAATTGTGACCCCTTGTTTCTGTGTCCCGTCTCTGAAACATCCTGTCTCTGTCCACCCTGTCTGTTCCCCGCAGTATCTTGTATGTCGTTATCATGTCTCCCCTGACCCTTCTGTCCTCCAGTGTCGTCAGTCCGATTTCCCTTAACCTTTCCTCGTACGACATTCCCCTGAGCTCTGGAACTAGCCTTGTTGCAAACCTTTGTACTTTCTCTAACTTCTTGACGTGCTTGACCAGGTGTGGGATCCAGACTGGTGCTGCATACTCCAGTATGGGCCTAACATACACAGTGTACAGTGTCTTGAACGATTCCTTATTAAGGTATCGGAACGCTATTCTCAGGTTTGCCAGGCGCCCGTATGCTGCAACAGTTATTTGGTTGATGTGTGTCTCTGGTGACGTGCTCGGTGTTATGGTCACCCCAAGATCTTTCTCTCTGAGTGAGGTCTTTAGTCTTTGTCCAACTAGCCTATACTCTGTCTGCGGTCTTCTTTGCACCTCCCCAATCTTCATGACTTTGCATTTGGCAGGGTTGAATTCGAGAAGCCAGTTTCTGGACCACGTGTCCAGCCTGTCTAGGTCTCTTTGCAGTCCTGCCTCATCCTCATCCGATTTAATTCTTCTCATCAACTTCACATAATCTGCTAATAGGGACGCATCAGAGTCTATTCCTTCCATCATGTCGTTCGCATATATCAAAAATAGCACTTGTCCTAGAACTGACTCCTGTGGGAACCCGCTCGTCACAGGCGCTCACTGTAATACCTTTTCACGTACCATGACTCGTTGTTGCCTCCCTGTCAGGTATTCCCTAGTCCATTGCAGTGCCCTCCCTGTTATATGCGCCTGATCCTCCAGCTTCTGCACTAATCTCTTGTGAGGAACTATGTCAAAGGCCTTCCTGCAGTCCAGGAAAATGCAATGAACCCACCCCTATCTCTCTCGTGTCTTACTTCTGTTACCTTGTCATAAAACTCCAGGAGGTTTGTGATACCAGATTTGCCTTCCATGAACCCATGCTGGTTTTTATTTATAATCTTGTTCCGTTCCAGGTGTTCCACCACTCTCCTTCTGATAATCTTCTCCATGACTTTGCATACTATACATGTCAGAGACACAGGTCTATAGTTTAGTGCCTCGTTTCTGTCTCCTTTCATAAACATGGGGACTACATTTTCCGTCTTCCATATCTCAGGTAGTTGCCCAGTTTCAAGGGATGTGTTGAAGATTGTGGTTAGGGGCACACACAGCATCTCTGCTCCTTCTCTAAGGATCCACGGGGAGATGTCCGGTCCCATCGCCTTTGAGGTATCAAGGTCACTTAGCAGTTTCTTCACCTCCTCCGTTGTTCGTGTGTCATCCAACACTTGGTTGTACATTCCCTCTTGATGTTCCCTTCTGTGCTGTCTTCCCAGAGCCCTCCCTGTCTCTATTGTAAAAACTTCCTTAAATTTCCTGTTTAGCTCCTCACATACCTCCTGATCATTTCTTGTGAGTTCTCCACCTTCTGTCCTCAGTCTGATCACCTGGTCTTTGACTGTTGTCTTCCTCCTGATGTGGCTATACAGCAGTTTCGGGTCAGTCTTGACTTTCAATGCTATGTTATTTTCATACTGTCTCTGGGCCTCCCTCCTTAAATGTGCATACTCTTTCCTGGCTCTGCGACTAATCTCCCTATTTTCATGTGTTCTCTGCCTTCTGTACTTTTTCCATTCTCTATTGTACTTAGTTTTTGCCTCCTTTCACCGTCGGGTAAACCAGGGGCTCGCTCTGGTGTTCCCATTGTTTCTGTTGCCCTTGGGAATAAACCTTTTCACTGCCTCCTTGCATTTTGTTGTTACATATTCCATCATTTCATTTACTGGCTTTCTTGCCAGTTCTCTGTCCCACGAAACCTCCTGCAGGAAGTTCCTCAAACCTATGTAGTCTCCTCTTTTATAGTCTGGCTTTTCCCATTCAACTCCTGTTACTCTCTCCACTTGCAACTCTACTATGTATTCAAAGCACAGACCTAAGTGGACACTAGCTCCTAGGGGACTCTCATATGTGATGTCCTCAATATCTGAACTGCCCAGGGTGAACACAAGGTCCAATCTTGTTGGTTCATCCTCCCCTCTCACTCTGGTAGTGTCATTAACATGTTGGTGCATGAGGTTTTCCAGCACCACATCCAACATCTTGGCACTCCATGTTTTGGGACCCCAATGTGGCTCCAGGTTTTCCCAGTCAATCTCCCTGTGGTTGAAATCCCCCTTAACCAGCAACTTTGCTCTGCTGGAGTGAGCTCTTCTTGCCACCTCAGCAAATGTGTCCACCGTTGCTCTGTTGCTCTCTTCATATTCATCTCTTGGCCTCCTGCAGTTCTGTGGTGGATTATACATCACTGCAATGACCACCTTGTGCTCCCCAGACTGAAGTGTACCTACTATGTAGTCCCTTTCTCCTGTCTCGTCTATGCCTCCCATTTTCTCGAATTTCCATGGGTTTTTTTTACGAGCAGAGCAACCCCTCCTCCCCCTCTGCCCCTTCTATCTTTCCTCATGATCTGGTATCATGGTATGAAGATTGCATCTGTTATTGTCTCCGTGAGCTTTGTTTCTGTAACTGCTATGATGTCTGGGGACTTCTCATTGATTCTTTCTTGCCATTCCTCATGTTTATTCGTTAATCCATCCTCATTTCTGTACCAAACCTTCAACTTCTGTTCTAATACTGTAACTGTGGTCCTGGGGGAATACTGGGGTTGGGAGAGCAGGAGCCCTGGTGGGGACGTGCGGGGGGTTGCAGTGGAGGTGGAGGAAGAGCTCCCATAGGGGGTTGCTGTAGGGGTAGGGTTCGTGGTGCGGGGTGGGTGGGAACAGAGGGATCGGTGTGTGATGGTTGGTTTGGATTGTTCAGTTGCCTTGGGGGTGTCGTGGCTGGAGTCCTTCTGCAAGTGTTTCTGGGGGTGTGCTTGTCCTTCCACCTGTTCCTGGGTTATTCTGCTCTCCTGTTTCATTTCCTCCCATTCCTCCTTTCGTTTTTTCACTCTCTCTTTCAGTATCATCCTTTCTTCCTGTGTTCTGTCTCGATCGAGGTACACACTCATGAACTCCTGTTTGCCTCTCAGCCGTGCTTTCTCCTGCAGGATCATGGTTCGGGTTGATTCTACCTTGAAAATTACTTTGAGAGGCCAATTCCTTTTCTTTGTGACCCACCCGATTCTTCGAAAATTTGCCACCTGGGTCATGTCTCCCTTGCCTATCACCTTCATGATACTTTCAACCGCTTTTTTCTCCTCCTGCTTTCTTTCCTCATAAGTTTCCCCTTTAGTTTCATCTAGCCCATAGACAAAAACTGATCTCTCCCTTTCCACCTCCCACTGTGACTCCCATTGCATCCTCTGAGGTGTTTTAGTTTCTTCCTGTGGAGTGTTCCTTCCTTCAGTCCCTTCCCTAGCTGTGGCCCCTATGCTCATTGGTTTGTCCTTCCTGCTCACCTGTTCCTGGCCCCCACAAGTGTCTGGTAAGGTCCCTGCACTTGTCCTAGTTCCTTCAATGTCTTCCAACCTCTCATTCTGTCCTAGTGTGCTCCCTGTCTTTGTTTTGACCCCATGTGGGTTTGACAGTACCTCTGCATACAGTTTGTCTGTGTCTGATGTAGACATTGCTGATGCTATTTCTGTAATATCTTTGTCTCTAGGCTATTTCAGATGTCTCAGCTCCTCTTCTAATCTCTGTATCTTGGTTTCTGCTACTGTGGGATGTTGCTTCCACCTTCTGCATTCTGCTGCTAACCTATCCTCCATCTCCTTGCAAGCTCATCTAGCCTCCTTCCCCAGTCTTCCTCCCTTTTTTGAGCTCTGCCTCCCAGTTCTCCCTCCCAGATTCGTCCTTCGGGCCCCTTGTTCTCATCCTAGTTCTAGGTTGCCCCATTGCTCCACAGAAGGAAGGGGAGAGATGGTTAGGGGGAGGGGAATAGACGGTTAGGGGGAGTGGGGATGGATGGTTATGGGGGAGGGGGAGGATGGTTATTGGAGCAGGAGAGGTGGTTTGGGGAGGGGATTAGATGGTTTGGGGGAGGGGTTAGATGTTTTGAGGGAGGGGGAGGTGGCTAGGGGGAAGGTAGAGGTGGTTAGGGGAAGGGAGAGTATGTGTTTGTGTCAAGTGTATATGTGCTTGTGTATGTGTGCTTGTGTACGTGTCTGTGCATGTGTGGGAGAGAGAGGGATGGGATTAAGGGGGGAGAGGGGAGAGGGAAAAATGATGAGTGACCCTTAGAAGCAGGGAGGTGTGTTTGTGTGATTGGATTAGAAGGGGAGGGAGGGGAAAGAAGGCTGAGAGTAGAGTGACCGCTTGATAACGGTGTGCTTAGGGGTGTGTGTTTGTGTGCATGTGTGTGCGTGTGTGTGTGTGTGTGTGTGTGTGTGTGTGTGTGTGTGTGTGTGTATTCGCCTAGTGCAGGTGTGTCTGTGTGTGTCTATGTGTAGATATGTGTGTGTTCGTGTGTATGGGGGAGGTCTAGGGGGAGATACTGCTAATACATACCAGAAATTCTGAGTTATAAAAAGCAGAAATTGCTACTAGGGTCTAAAGCTTCTATGAGTGTCTACCCTTGTGTGTGTGTATGTGTGTGAGGGAGAGATGGTTAGGGGGGTAGGGGAGGGGTTGTTGTGGTTGAAAGATCCACTATATCTCTCTGTTGTGTAGGCTCAAATTTAGTCCCAGCTGTCTTTCCTGGTATTGCTACTCTCTCCACTTATTGCCCTTCCTGGATTAAAGTATCAATTACTGCTGGTTATTATCCTATTCCTTGCTCACATTGAAAGAGGACTTCCTAGCTTCCTAAGTATTCATACTGCTAATAATTTCCAGTAGTAATACTATGTTACCCCTCGCTAGTCTGCTGTCCTCATACTCTCGTCAACACTATCTTCACTTTATCTATGCTATTTCTACTCTAATTCTGGTAATAGCTTGCAGGAGTGAGTGACCAGTATCTAACAGTGATGCAAGGCCAGAATCCAGAGCCAACATGCAACCACAATAGATGAGTAATATTTGCACTGGCAGCAGTGCAGTGACAAGTTGCCAGATGCTGATGACGTAGTCGTCGTACATAGGTCTTCTACCACTATTTTGGAGATCCTTCACACGTGATGTTTATAATCATATATGCTCATACATCCCGCGTTCCTCATGCGATTTCACTTTTCACTTATGATGGTATACACTTCACATTATATACACTTCATTTTATATGTATAATGGCACACAACTTGTTGTGACGTCACTGCCTCAGCAGGTCTATTACTGCCACCTTCCCTTGTTGTATATTTTATTTTTCCTTTCTCCTTTTGCTTATTATCTTTTCCACTATCACTGTATGGTGCCCCACATTTCACTTGTTGACCAAACGCTGGTAATTCTTGAACACCCTATTCCACACTCACTTTGATCTTTGTATGTTTGAATCTTTGTGGCAACAGTGCCTAGTAGACCCACAACAGTTTGGCGGCACTGTGAAATATTAATGATTTCAGGCTTCCTCTCGACTTTTTTTTAAACTAATAACTTTAGTTATCACTCGTAGGATTGTTCACTGACATTGTCACTACCACTGATTATTGCTAGCAGTTACTGCGCACCTTAAAAACACTAAGGTTCTCGGAGCCGTGTGCACACACGTCTGCTGACTGACTGTGTGTGTGTGTGTGTGTGTGTGTGTGTGTGGTGTGTGTGTGTGTTGTGGGGTGTGGTGTGTGTGTATGTGTGTACTCACCCTAGTTGAGGTTTTTTTGGGGGGGTCGAGTCCGAGCCCTGGCCCCGCCTCTTCACTGATCGCTACTAGGTCACTCTCCCTGAGCCGTGAGCTTTATCATACCTCTGCTTAAAGCTATGTATGGATCCTGCCTCCACTACATCGCTTCCCCAAACATCCACTTACTGACTACTCTGTGGCTGAAGAATACTTCCTAACATCCCTGTGATTCATCTGTGTCTTCAGCTTCCAACTGTGCCCCTTGTTACTGTGTCCAATCTCTGGAACATCCTGTCTTTGTCCACCTTGTCAATTTCCCCTCAGTATTTTGTATGTCGTTATCATGTCCCCCCTATCTCTCCTGTCCTCCAGTGTCGTCAGGGTTTATTTCCCTTAACCTCTCCTCGTAGGACATACCTCTTAGCTCTGGACTAGTCTTGTTGCAAACCTTTGCACTTTCTCTAGTTTCTTCATGTGCTTGGCTAGTGTGGGTTCAAACTGGTGCCGCATACTCCAATATGGGCCTAACGTACACGGTGTACAGGGTCCTGAATGATTCCTTATTAAAATGTCGGAATGCTGTTCTGAGGTTTGCTAGGCGCCCATATGCTGCAGCAGTTATTTGGTTGATGTGCGCTTCAGGAGATGTGCCTGGTGTTATAATCACCCCAAGATCTTTTTCTGAGTGAGGTTTGTAGTCCTGACCCCCTAGACTGTACTCCGTCTGCGGCCTTCTTTGCCCTTCCCAATCTTCATGACTTTGCACTTGGTGGGATTGAACTCCAGGAGCCAATTGCTGGACCAGGACTGCAGCCTGTCCAGATCCCTTTGTAGTTCTGCCTGGTCTTCGATCGAGTGAATTCTTCTCATCAACTTCACGTCATCTGCAAACAGGGACACCTCAGAGTCTATTCCTCCGTCATGTCGTTCACAAATACCAGAAACAGCACTGGTCCTAGGACTGACCCCTGCGGGACCCCGCTGGTCACAGGTGCCCACTCTGACACCTCGCCACGTACCACGACTCGCTGCTGTCTTCCTGACAAGTATTCCCTGATCCATTGTAGTGCCTTCCCTGTTATCCCGCTTGGTCCTCCAGTTTTTGCACCAATCTCTTGTGTGGAACTGTGTCAAACGCCTTCTTGCAGTCCAAGAAAATGCAATCCCCCCACCCCTCTCTCTCTTGTCTTACTGCTGTCACCATGTCATAGAACTCCAGTAGGTTTGTGACACAGGATTTCCCGTCCCTGAAACCATGTTGGCTGCTGTTGATGAGATCATTCCTTTCTAGGTGTTCCACCACTCTTCTCCTGATAATCTTCTCCATGATTTTGCATACTATACATGTCAGTGACACTGGTCTGTAGTTTAATGCTTCATGTCTGTCTCCTTTTTTAAAGATTGGGACACATTTTGCTGTCTTCCATGCCTCAGGCAATCTCCCTGTTTCGATAGATGTATTGAATATTGTTGTTAGGGGTACACATAGCGCCTCTGCTCCCTCTCTCAATACCCATGGGGAGATGTTATCTGGCCCCATTGCCTTTGAGGTATCTAGCTCACTCAGAAGCCTCTTCACTTCTTCCTCGGTTGTGTGCACTGTGTCCAGCACTTGGTGGTGTGCCCCACCTCTCCGTCTTTCTGGAGTCCCTTCTGTCTCCTCTGTGAACACTTCTTTGAATCTCTTGTTGAGTTCTTCACATACTTCACGGTCATTTCTTGTTGTCTCTCCTCCTTTCCCTTCCTTAGCCTGATTACCTGGTCCTTGACTGTTTTTTTTCCCCTCCTGGTGGCTGTACAACAGTTTCGGGTCAGATTTGGCTTTCGTGCTATGTCATTTTCATATTGTCTTTGGGCCTCCCTTCTTATCTGTGCATATTCGTTTTCTGGCTCTACGACTGTTCTCCTTATTCTCCTGGGTCCTTTGCCCTTCTATATTTTTTTCCATTTCCTAGCACCTTGGTTTTTGCCTCCCTGCACCTTTGGGTAAACCATGAGCTCATCCTGCTTTTTCATTAAACCTGTTACCCTTGGGTACAAACCTCTCCTCAGCCCTCTTGCATTTGTTGCTACATATTCCATCATCTCATTAAATGGCTTCCCTGCCAGTTCTCTGTCCCACTGAACCCGTTCAGGTAGTTCCTCATTCCTGTGTAGTCCCTTTCTTGTAGTTTGGCTTCATTCGTCCTGGCCTTCCTGCTCTCCCTCCACTTGTAGCTTGTGTGTGTGTGTGTGTGTGTGTGTGTGTGTTTGGTTTGTGTGTGTTGGTGTTGTGTTGGTGTGTGGTTGGTGTTGTGTTGGTGTGTGTGTGTGTGGTGTGTGTTGTGGGGTGTGTGTGTGTTGTTGTGTGTGTGTGTGTGTGTGTGGGTTTGGTGTGTGGTGTGTGTGTGGGGGTGTGTGTGGGTGTGTGGTGTGTGTGGTGGTGTGGTGGTTGTGTGTTTGGTGTGTGTGGGGGGTTTTTGGGGGGTGTGTGTGTGTGTGTGTGTGTGTGTGTGTGTGTGTGTGTGTGGTGTTGTTTTGGTGTGTGTGGTGTGTGTTTTGGTGGTGTGTGGTGTTTGGTGTGTTGTTGTGTGTGTGTGTGTTTGTGGGTTGTGTGTGTGTGGGGTGTGTGTGTGGTGTTTGGGGTGGGGGGGTGTGGGTTGGTGTGTTTTTTGTGTGGGGGGTTGGGGGGGTTGGGTGGGGTGGTGGGGGTTGTGGTTGGTGTGTGTGTGGTGTGTGTGTGGTTGTGTGGGTGGTGTGTGTGTGTGGTGGTGTGTGTGTTGTGTTGTGTGTGTGTGTGTTTGGTGGGGGTGTGGTGGGTGTGGTTGGGTGTTGTGGTGGGTGTGTGGTGTGTGTGTGGTGTGTGTTGTGTGTGTGTGTGTGGTGTGGTGTGTGTGTGTGTGTGTGTGTGTGTGTTTTGGTGTGTGTGGTGTGTGTGTGTGTGTGTGTGTGTGTGTGTGTGTGGTGTGTGTGTGTGTGTGTGTGTGTGTGGGGTGTGTGTGTGTTTTGGTGTGTGTGTGTGTGGTGGGTGTGTTTTGTGGTGTGGGTGTGTGGTTTTTGGTGTGTTGTGTGGGGTTGTGTTTTGTGTGTGTGTGTTGGTGTGTGTGTGGGGGTGTGTGTGTGTGTGTGTGGGGTGTGTGGTGTGGTGTGTGTGTGTGTGTGTGTGTGTGGTGTGTGTGTTGTGGTGTGTGGTGGGTGTGTTGTGTGTTTGGGTTGTGTGTGTGTGTGTGTGTTGTGGTGTGTGTGTGTGTGTGTGTGTGTGTGTGTGTGTGTGTGGTGTGTGTGTGTGGTGTGTGGGGTTGTGGGGGATCAAATAATTTTGTCTTGTTACTTAAGAATTTTTAGTAGTTTTAAAAGCGTCTCGGTGTTATTGCTCAAAACTACACTAATTTTATTGCAATTCCTTAATATCATTTAAATGTTTTTAAAAAATCCATTTGTCATTCCTTTTATGCAAATTTAACAGTGGTATTTTTTTTGCAATATTTTGTAAATTGAAATGCAAAAACGAAAATATATTTTCACACGTATATTACAATGCCATATTTCTTGCTGTGAGAGGAAAATGGCACTCGCTGTCCCCACTCTTGTAAAAACACATCTGCCACAATTTTTAAAAAATTTACCAGAAATGATTTCGGCATCAGTTGTCTAAGTCTTATGAAATCCAGAGAGTTGCTATTTTTGCAAATTTATATACACCTGCAACAGTACAGTCACTTGTGAAACACAGTTTTCTCTCATACATCAGTTCACTCATTTCTGCAACACTCTGAACCTTCTCAGAAAAAGAGACTCTCCAGAATCACTACACCACACACCCACTTGCAAAATGATGCTACACACGAATCACGAGATCTTTTTTCTTTTAATAAAACACGCTCCTATAACACAAAACACTCTTCAGCAAAACAGAAGAGCCTGTTGCAACACAAGTCACCCTTCTCTAACAAAACACTCACTGAGGCAACACAACATAATATCCGTCAACACTACATACACTCCTTCCAATGAATACCCAATTCTCTAGCACAACACTCGCCTGTAAAGCAGCAGCTGCAGGCACCATTACACATCAACACATCCCTTTGTAACTCAGTATACAGAAACACAAGAAACTACTGTAATAGTACACCCTAGTTTCTTGTGTTGCAGGAGGAAGCGTTGTGTACAACGCTTCCTCCTGCAACACAAGAAACTATTGTAGCAGTACACATTACCTTTACACCTGACTCCGTCTTGTAACACAACACTCTCCTGCAACACAACACTCCATCTTGCAATAAAACTCTCCCACTTGCAAAACAACACTGTATCATGCAATACAACTATCCCTCTTGCAACGCAACACTCTCTCTTGCAACATAATACACCCTTTCGCAACACAAACTTTCTTGCAACATAACACTTCATCTAGAAACGTAACACACGTTACTGCAATTAAACACGGACATCTGCAGCACTTCACCACCACCTGCAACAATAGACTACTCACTGTCCTGCAACATAAAACAATTTTGCAGCACCGTACATCCTCGAACAATATAAGACATTGTAATGTAAGAACCGTATTCAGTGAAGAGTGTATAACAGGCAGAATACATATGGGTTTAGCCTTCGTAGCTTTGCTCTACTCATGTAGGTGGGTGATACCACCTACATGAGTAGGTGGTATCACTAGATCATTCGCATGGTCATGTGGAGACATTTCTTATTTGTTAGGTATACTCTATGGGGATCCATAATGTGGTTTCCTGCACTTTTTCTTTTATTTTCTTTAATTCTATGTTTTCATTTTTATCTTTAGGCTGCCTCATACGGCCGGGTTCAGATTTGGAAATTATGAATGGATTCATGCGGGTACTTGGCATATGTGCCGCTCTCTATCAGTTTTATACAGGTCATTCTTAGTTCTCATGCCTTTGCAATAATTTGAGAAAGCCTCATCTGATAGGTTTCACACGTGTATCGTACTAAAAAAAAATGTTAAAATTATTGTCTTTTTGGAATA
>NC_069399.1:15809941-15817441 GCF_026875155.1 Cherax quadricarinatus | reverse complement strand
ATTTCAATAAAAATGGTTTAGCAAAAGCAAGTCTGTCCAACCTGCATAAAGACAAGCTCATTTTTCCTGTCATTATTCGCCACCAATAGTTCTTACTTCTCTCTATGAATGTCTGCACTGTATTATTTATGTAGAATCATGTGCCCATGGCTTATACTTTCAGCTAGCCCATACAGTCATCAGTACGTCTAATTATTCGTCAACCATCACTTCAGTTTGGTTGCAATATTCCACGACATCTCCAGGCACCATGACAACCGGGACAAATAGCTGTCTGCCTATTTCTATTTCTTTCAATAAAACCATGAGTAAATATATATTGTTACACATCTTATATTTTTTGTCTTGGCGTGTAGTTGGTAAGAATGCAGATAAAGTTACGGACTGGGTATATGGTAGATAGGAGTGCGGAAAGGGATAATAAACAGAGCATAAAGTTTGAATTAATTTGGTATCGTCAATACATGGCCAGCCAGGGAGCCGACACCAACCTATATGACGCTATGGAACCTCAATTTCCCCAGAGAGTGTGCATTGTCGACAGTTGCCGGCATTTTCACGAGGATTCCCGGCACAGAGGGACGGAGAAGAAAAGGGATAGAGGCTGACATGGTGGGTGAGAGGGAGATAAGGTCTCATGGGGGGAGAGGAGAGCGGAGAAAGAGATGGAGTAACGGTGGTAGGTGAGAACTGGAAGGAAGGAGAAATTGTTGCAAGCAAGGAGGAACGAAGGGGAGAAAGTGAGAGGGAGAGAGAGGGGAAGGACAAGAAAGGGAGAGGGATGAATGGATAGAGAATGAGGAAAGCGAGGGGAAAAATGGATGGAGAGAAGAGGAAGGAACAGCTTCAATCCACAGATTAAATTATTTTTATTTTGGAATTTTATGTTGGGAGAGAGATAGTGAAATATGTTGTGAGGGAAAAGTTCGTTAGATAAAAGTGGAAGGATGAATGAATGGCGGAGGTAGTATATATGGGTGAATGCTTGTTAATTAAGGGGCGTGCATCGTTATCTTTCTACCCAAGTCCCCCTCCTTTTTTTGGTTTCTCTACCAAGTGGGTGTTAACAGGGGAACCTCCTAGCAAGTTTATCACTTTAGAATACACAAACAACCCGCACATAAAAGAGAGAAGCCTACGACGACGTTTCGGTCCAACTTGGACCATTGACAAAGTCACACTAACAGAGGTGGAGCAGGACGGCTATATATAGGCAGGAAGAGGTGGTAGTAGTAGTAGTAGTAGTAGTAGTAGTAGTAGTAGTAGTACAAGAATTGTATATAATACCGACAGGATGAAATTAAGACACATGCACAACACCCGGGCATCCCCATCGTAGACGTTTCGCCATCCAGCCAGCCACTGGATGGCGAAACGTCCACAACAAAGACAGCCAGCCGCCGCAACCATGTGTCTTAATTTCAACAGTAGTTGTAGTAGAGAAGAAGAGGTAGTAGTAGTGGTAGAGGAAGAAGTGGGAAATAAGGAAGACGAGCCAGTCAAATACAAAGGAAGGGGAGCACTGCAAGAGAGCTAGAACCACAGAGGGAGAGCAAGCGCACCGAGTTGCGTGAAAGGGAAGTGGTGAAATAAAATAAATGAAGAAGGAACAGAAACACAAAGACAGGAGAGAGAAAGACAACCCAGAGGAGAAAGGAGAGAGGAAAGGGAAGAGGAAGAAGAAAAAGAAAAAGAAAAAGTGAGGATTCAGGTTAAGTCACGGGTGTTCTGAAGTTTGGAGCATTTTACAATGTAGTGGGAGAGGAAGGCATCTACAGAGACGAAGCCAGGGCTAAGGTTCATACAAGGAAAGTTGTATATTAGAGAGGATTCAACTAGACGGCGACTGTTCGAGTTGGAAGTAGGGAAGACAGTTTTAGCAGAAGACCAGTCAATAGGATGGCTATGATCTCTGACGTGACAGAAAAGAGCATTGTTAGTGTCGGCAAGCCTAACACTATTTTTGTGCTCCCTAAGTCTGTCAGAAAGAGATCGACCAGTTTCACTGAAGTATTGAAGAGGACAGGAGGAGCAAGAAATAGAGTAGACACCAGGAACATCTGTAGAGGGAGGAGAGGTATGAACGAGATTAGTGCGAAGAGTGTTAGCCAGACTAACACTCCTTATTTCCCACTTCTTCCGCTACCACTACTACTACCTCTTCTTCTTCTACTACAACTACTGTTGAAATTAAGACACATGTGCGGCGTCTGGCTGTCTTTGTTGTGGACGTTTCGCCATCCAGTGGCTGGCTGGATGGCGAAACGTCTACGATGGGGATGCCCGGGTGTTGTGCATGTGTCTTAATTTCATCCTGTCGGTATTATATACAATTCTTGTACTACTACTACTACTACTACTACTACTACTACTACCACCTCTTCCTGCCTATATATAGCCGTCCTGCTCCACCTCTGTTAGTGTGACTTTGTCAATGGTCCAAGTAAGACCGAAACGTCGTCGTAGGCTTCTCTCTTTTATGTGCGGGTTGTTTGTGTATTGTTCCAGTCACGGTATTGTGCCTTTTTGTTCTTTATCACTTTAGAAGTCTGTAAGTATGGAATTCCACTCCTGTTCTTTTATATTCTAAGTGTTGGTTTTTCACGTAAATGTAACCACACCTGATTTGACTTAAGAACATAATAACATAAGAAAGAAGGAACACTGCAACAGGCCTACTGACCCATGCGGAGCAGGTCCATGTCCCCCTCCCCGGATTAGCCCAAAGTCCCACCAAGTCTGGTCACTTCCACTTAAGGAAAGAGCATGGCATTAGACCTAGAAAAGCACAAGCATCAGGGGCCCAACCCCACAAAACCCAAAAAACCCCAAAACCCCCTCATGTATTTACTAGCCTAAATTTTTAAAAACCCCACAATGTTTTTTAAACCTCTATATCTGTACTTTGGGGGTTTGTTCCACTCATTTCCCAACCCCCATTACCAAAAACCCTTTTTTTCGCTTATCCTTTCCCAATTTTGAATTTTTCCCAACTTGAAACCAAATTTCTACAATCCTACTTTGGGTGGAAAATTTTTAGCACGGAAATTACTTTTCCCTTTATTTAATTTCCCGTTTTTTCCCTTTTTTAACACCCGATCAATCCCCCCTAATTCTAAAAACCCTTTTGAGAGAGGGGCAACCATGGCCCTCAGTCCCTCATAGGGAAGAAATTTTTGAAAACCTGGGATCAAATTTGTCATCCTCCTTTGTCTTTTTTTTTAAGCATTTTTAAAACCATTTTTAAATAAGGTTCCAGAACTGGGCAAACTAATCTAAATGAGGCCTAACCAAGGATAAAAAGAGTTGGGAAAAACAACCTAGGAATTTTGTTTAATTTTTTTACTTCTAGATATGAACCAATAATTCTGTTCGCTTTATTCCGAACACTAAAAGCACTATTGTCTTGGTTTTTGATTACTGCTAACCAGAGCTCCTAAATCCTTCTCACAATCAGTATTAAATTAAAAACAAAAATTATTAAATTTATATGTCCATGGTTTTTTTTTCCCTGTCCCAAAAAATTTAGAACTTTTCCCTTTGGGCTTATTAAGCTGCAAACTGCCACTTCTCCGACCATTTCATCAGTCTTTTAAAAACATGTGGAGTGCTCTGTGTCCTCTTTTAAAATGTTGGACAGCCTTTTTTGGTTGTCATCAGCAAATTTGTTATGTCGCATTTATTCCCTCATCTATGCGTTTATGTAAATTGTGAACAACCGGCCCAAAACTGACCTTGAGGACCCCGCTTGAAAGTCCCCCCATTTGTTTTCTCCCATTTATGCAAATCTCTGCTCCTAGTTGTTTCCATCCCTGTACCGAAAAAATTTCTCCCTATTCCTTTTTCCCCAAATTTGGGAAAACCCTTCCCAAAGTCCATATACACAATTCTATTCATTACCATGGTTTACCCCCTCAAAACCCCTTATGAAAAAAGTTTTTAAATTTCGTAAGACGGGAAGCCCCTTTGTAAAACCGTGTTAAAATTTTTTAAAAAAACTTGCCTAAAGATGGTACGAATTCTTCGGCAATTATTGATTTATAAATTTTCCCTAAAATGGAGGTAAGGCTTATTGGCTATAGTTCGAAGCCAAGGCCCGTCCCCCCTTTAAAATGGGTATTACTTTTTGCCATTTTTTTCGGCACTATGCCCTTTTTAGTGATATGAAAAAATTTTCCAAAGGTAGCTAAATTCCCCTTTACCTCCCTTTTAACACCTTGCAAACGTTATCGGGGGCCCGGGATTAGTTAGGTTTTAGTTTTTTTTTTTTTGTTCCCTTTTTTTGTTTTTTTTATGTTCTTTTTTTCTTTTTTTTTTTTTTTTTGGGTGGTTTTTTTTTTTTTTTTTTTCAGGTCTCCGGTTACTCTTGTGGGCCAAAAAAATTTGTCCCTAATCTTTTTCGGGGTTACCTGAAAAGAAAACCCCCTTTTGGGTTAAAATCTTTTTTAATCCCATGCGACCTTAGCCCCTAAATTCCCCCTTTTTTTTTCTTATTTCCTTTTTTTATTTCTCTCTTTAACTTTAATATATTGATTTCTTAATGCCCATCCCCTCTTTGTAGCCCCATTTTGCCTCTCTTTTTACCATGAGGTTTTTAACTATTTTTCATCCATTTGGGATCATTTTTGTTAGATCTAATTTCCCTACTCGAAACAAAAGTTGTTTGGATATCTAGAACTATGATCTGAAACACGTCATATTGGCAACCAAGATCACCTACCTGACCCATAGTCAGGACATCCCAATTTATCCCACCCAAGCAATTTTTCAGTCCTGTGAAATCGGCCAAACGAAAACCTGAGACAGAGATTTGATTGCAGTTATCTGGGTAATTCCATGATATATTGAAACTAAGTGATTTGTGATCACTTTCCCCAAGCTCATTATTAGCCTCAAGATTATTAATTAGTGACTATTTGTTGGCAAGAACCAAGTCAAGCAGATTGTTTCCTCTAGTTGGTTCTGTCACAACCTGTTCTAAAAAGCAATCCTGAACCGTATCAAGAAAGTCACTAGACTCAAGATTTCCTGTCATATTGTTCCAATCAATTTGTCTAAAGTTAAAATCTCCCATTATCACAACATTTTCATTTCTAGATGCTCTATGAATTTCGTCCCATAACAGCTTACTGCACTCCCTATCAAGGTTTGGGGGCCTATGAATCTCACCCAAAATTAATTTGTCACGACCCTCGAGAAACTGTAGCCAAACAGATTCTGTGTTCGATGCTTCTAATCTTCTATCGTGTCTAAGACAACAATTTAAATTTTCTCTGAAATACATCGCCACTCAACCACCCTTCCTGTTGACTCTATCAGTGTGGAATAGTTTATAACCCTGTATGTTGCATCCAGAAGGCATTTCTCTATTTTTTCAGGTTAAAACCAGGTCTCTGTTATACCAATAATATCTATTTCCCTGCACTTGCAAGTCATCTTAGCTCATCTATCTTATTTCTTAGACTCCTTTTCTATTTTGTATAGTAAACCTTAAGGGAGCTAGTCACTCGTTGCCCTCTACTATCTCTCTTTGTTTGTTGATCAATTGATTTGCCATTACTAGCAACTTTTTTTTTGAATATTGTCTTTTATATATATCCCTGAGGTATCCCGGTAATAACTACTGTTTTTAACCCTAATACTGCATCCTGATTGTTTCCCACAAACACCCATACCTCTATAATCTATCAGTTTAAATTCCTAGACAAGTCATCAATTACCCCCTCAATCGAATTGGCTAATGCAACCACTCCATCCCCAGAGAGATGAACCCCATCTCTTGCATACATATCACCTTTGCCAAAGAAGAGTTCCCAGTTATCAATGAATGGGATTGCAAGTTCCTTGCAGTACCTGTCTAGCCAGCAATTTATACCAATTGCCCTAGACATCCATTCATTGCCCACTCCCTTTCTAGGCAAGATGCTACATATGACTTGTGTCTTTTAAAGTAATTATTTAATCCTCACAATTTTAAAGGCTTTCTGACTAGCGTATAAGTGACTGCTTGTCTGGATTTTCAGCTTTTATATATTTTTTTGGCTTTTAGCCTTGTGGCTCGACTCTGGTCATTCGATGGAGACGAGACAAAGCGGGCAGTTTGATCTTATATCTTCTGGATACCACAGCAGTGTGTCATAGCATATTTTTGAATTTACCATATTATGTTTTCAAAATCTATCAGGAACCTCCATCACCGAGTACGCAAAGTTAGCGTTTACCTACCAGTAGTTTACTAATGGTGAAACAACTCCTACCACCTTCTCTGGTCTCCAACTCTGGCTGACTTTTATACAAGTATAGTCCACCAGCGATTACATTGTCATTCACGTGCTTCATGGCCAACCTCGTGAATCCTGATCGCTACGTTCAGCGTCCATCTATATACACTTATGAATACCATGTGTAAGTTATCTGAAACTAAGAATGCATACAGGAAATTAGCTTAGTTTCACATGATTAAATTATGTATATTGTTTTTCATTATTTGCTTTAGGTAGGAAAGTTTTATTTTTAAGTGTTCTATATTTATATAATAAATATTTGTGTTCAATTTTTCTAAGGTTATTTTGATTGGTTACAATTTATTTTTTTGTTTATTTTCATTTCATAAGAATGAGGAGGGGCCCTGTCAATTACCCTTTTGAGGGTCTAAAAGGGCAGTTAGACCTCCATAATATGTACTGAAACTTTATAATTACAATAATAACAGCGTGTTGTAAACACTCCAGTACAGTACAGGAAGATACATAATTGTGCATAAATGCTGAAACACCGAACAAGAGGGAGGGACATGGAGGGAGGGAGAGAGAGAGCGGGAGAGAGAGAGAAAGATGGAGGGGCAGGCATGCAGGCAGGCACTAACAAAACTGGTGTCAGAAAGAGTGGGCCCGAAGACGGTGTGCTCGCTAGTTATGGACCAACAAATTTAGTCATCTGATGAAAATATTCTACTTCTAAACTGACAAAAGAGAACTGTCTCTACTAGCAGTCAGGTGAAACCAAAGTTACCAGAGGTGACAATAAGGCAGGATGAAGTATCTCCTTAAAATGCTGGGCCAAAAAAACGTTGTGGGCCCAGATCAGATAAATCCAAGATTGATGTGTAGAAGAACACATCAGCTAGCGTCACCTTTAACATGCATCAATAAGCATGCCTAACAGAGTGTTAATGGCCTTCTCTTTGGAAAGAGGCAAATATAGTCCATTTTACAAAAAAAAAAAAATAGTAGAGCAGAAATCAGCAACTTCAGATCAGTGTCACTCATGTCAATCCTTAGAAACTTTTATGAGACAATAATATCCCGGCAAATTACAGCGTTTCTCGATTACTACTTGCTTGTCACCGTTAATGGCGTCAGTGAAAATGACTTCAGTGGCTTAGCACTTAGTTTTGATTTATACTACTTCTACTACTTACTACTACTACTACTTTTTTAAAAATATATAATAATAAAAAAATAATAAAATAATAATAATAAATAATAAATAAAAATAATA
>NC_069399.1:15784872-15809441 GCF_026875155.1 Cherax quadricarinatus | reverse complement strand
TCCCGCCCCAGAAGAGTTTTTTGGAGAGGGTGTAAAACCCTCAAAGGGTTTTTAAAAATTTTTTAAAAAGGAAAAAATACATGAGTGGGTGTGGGTGGGTGTGATTTGGACCTTCTAGCTTGTCACAGCCCGATGCCTGCCCCTTCCTTAGTGGAAGTGACCTGATGGGTGGGCCTTTTGGGCTTACCCTTGGGGGGACATGGACCTGTTTTGCATGAGTCGGGGGCCTGCGTTGTTTCCTTCTTTTTTATGCTCTTATGTTCTTAGAGTGGGTGTGGGTGGGTGTGAAATAGACCGGCAACTACTAGGTGGGACGCATCAAAAATGCCTTAAGTGAGTGTCTGACCTCACTGGGTCAGGGCTTTGGCTTAAGCCGTGGGGAGAATTGGAGCTCCCGCAAAACCATAGACCTGTTCAATGTCCCTTATTTCTTTGACTTATGTTCTTATGGGGGCAAATTTTCTATTATGGGAGGGGTCTTGGGGGACCTCCTAGTATGGCCAACAGGCCTGCTGCAGTGTTCCCCCCTTTATTATGCTTTTTATGAGTCCCTCCCACCACGCTGTTGTCTTTTTGAACAGTTTTTTAGTCTATGGGGTTTCTGGAAATCACTACTATGGTTTCAACACGGGCGAAATTCTAACTGCACAAATTTTATCTATTGTCCGTTTTATTCACTACCCTTCCTAAAAACAAAACTGCCTGAGGGTTTCCCATTTGCTCATGATTAGGGTCACATATTTCCAAGAACCCTTAAAGACCTTAGATAATCACGTCAAAATTTTCGCCAGGGCTTAAGGGCTTATGATTTTCAGGAACACCAGCTCCATAAACTGTTTTTCCTCAAGAGGGGAGATAGTCTTCCGCCAAATTTTCTACCAACGTTTAGTCTCTTTTATTAAGGGTTTGAATTTTCATCTGATTTTCTCGGGTTCGAAATAAGTAGGGTCCCTGCAATTTCTTACCATTCTGCCATCAAGCAAAAGATATGGACTTAACACCTAAATGTCCAATCATCGGTAACATAATTTTTGAATCTTTGTTTACTCTATTTTTTCCCTTTCATTTTCGACTGTTTGCGAAAAATTCTTCTATGTCGATTCCTGTTATAAAAATTCCTTCTTTAAACAGCGTTTTAAAAGATGGCCCCACCCCCTTTCATAAAAACCACCTTGCCATGGAGCTTTAGGGGGAAATATCTCCCTCAACAATCTTTTTTCAGCATCTTTTGTACCTCTGGTTGATCAAAATCTTGCTTAAATAACAGCACCAGGAACAAAGTTCATTGCATTTCTGAAATTACAGTCTGGGACTCCCTTCTGGGTGCAAAACCCTTTTAAATAATTTTATAAAAATTTCAGCAGACAGTCATGGCTACGTCTCGCTGTACTGCTCTGGGCAACACAGTTTTAACAAACAGATGTACACCCTTTAGGGGAAATTGTCAACTGTTTTAGTAAAAATTATTGGCAAAGGGGGGATCTACACGTGTCACCCAAGTGGAGTGACATGAATTCTCATTCAAAACATATGGGGGGTGGATATACAACTGTCATACTCGCATTCGATGACAAATAAGCAGTCCCGTACGTTTTTCCCCCTTTGTCGACCGAGGTATCCATAGGGTTGTCTATATGAAAAAGTGTGTCAGTCACCCCCTTTCCCGTAACACGTTACTGTGGCGTTTTTTTAAAAAAAAATGTTTTAGCCAAAGTTTTTGGGGTTATATTGGATTAATTGCTTTTTTGGGTTGGGGAAAAAATTTTTGAATTCTTTTCGACATCTTGTAATTTTTGGGTGGGAAACCCCCGAAGAAAATTAATTAAGTTTTTTGGGGATGTACCGTGATCCAAAAGGGCTCGTGGAAACCCCTTTTCGTAACTCAGATTTTGTTAAGGAAAATTTAATTGGTTTTTCTTAAAAAATTTAAAAAGGGCTTAAACTCAGATTTACCCAAAGAAATTTTTTTTTTAAAATCCACCAAGACATTTCCGGGTTCGCTAAAAAAAAATATTATTTCTTTGTGGTAAAGCAGACTGTTTCTTCTGCTAATGTGAGCTTTTAGTGGGCCAGTTATTTTTTTTAAGAGCCAGTTGGGGCCCGGGAGCCGTAATTTATTATCCCAAATTTCTTGATGGGACACCACTGACAACATGTCACCCCGGGATTCTTTTGGTAGAGACTGGAAAAAAGAGATAATCTCTCTGCTTTCCTTTTATTTCTGTACTCTGTTCTTACATAGCCAACTTACTCTTATTATTTTTTTTAACCACTGGAGAACTGCTTCTTATCACTCCAGATCACGGTTTTTTTTCAATAGGGGTTGAAAAGTATTTTTTGAGGACAGCTAATTTTGTACCTACATAGAGTGCTCTCGTTCCAATTGTGGTACTGTTCTGACCTTCGGGGTGACCCTGGCCTTTGAAGGATTAGTGTACTTCCTTCAGCATTACCCGAAAGCAAACCGCCTACCTTGGGTTTAACGCATCACAAAAACATGTAAGTGTCTGTTTCCCTTTTGACCTTTTTTAGTCACTTGAAGAGACAATTTCTCACCCCAACCTATTTGAGCTTCCATACACAATTTTTTTTCCCCTTTTTAGTTGAAAGTTAAGACACATGTGCAACATCGGATATCTTTTTGTAGACGTTTCGCCACCCGTGGCTTTATCAATCAGATTCTAGGAAAAAATAGGAAGAAAATAGAACTATATCAAAAGATGAGGTAATCAGTCCCTGGGCCCTTTTGGGTTAGTGTTCACAGCATCGGGTGGAGGAATCGGAGCAAAGGCAAAAGACTGGCGTTTTAGGGGCCGTCAGGGATGGGACGGGCAGCAGAGAGGGAGTCACTGGTAGGGGGGTTTCCCCCCAGGGGAAAGTAGGTCCTTCCCCAAAGGAGGGGTTAGTTGCAGCGCCGTGAAGAAGGTCTTTAGATGTCCTCTGCCCAAGATTCCATGATTTGCAGTTTTACAATTTGTGCAAGAAAGGGTTTAAAAAATACCGACAATATAAAATTAAGACAATGTGCAACATTGGATATCTTTATTGAGACTTTTCCCACCATGGCTTTTCATACAGATTCTAGGACAAAATAGGAAGAAAATAAACTTATAAAAAAGATAGGTAACAGTCCTTCGGCCCTTGGAGTTAGTGTTCACGCTCGGGGTGGAGGGAGTCTGGAGAAAGGCAAGAGACGGGCGTTTTATAGGCGTCATGGATGGACGGGCACAACGAGGGAGTCACGGTGGGCGGGATTCCCCCGGGGAATGGGTCCTTCCAAAGAGGGGGGTTTTAGTTGCAGCAGCCGTGAAAAAGGTCTTCTAGATGTCCTCGACCCAAAGATTCCATGATTTTGCAGTGTCTGACAAGGGGTCAAAAAAGGTAAAAATCCCGACAATTAAAATTTAAAGCCATTGAACACTGGATATCTTTTGTAGACGTTTCGCCACCCAGTGGTTTTATCAATACAGATTCGGGGAATAATAGGAAGACAATAGAACTAAACCAAAAAGTGAAAATCAGCCCTGGGCCTTTGGGAGTTAGGTTCACAGATTTGGTGGGAGAGAGTCGGACAAAGGAAAGAAGACTGGGTTTTTTTATAGGCGTCGTGGAGGGGACGGGCCAGACGAGGCAGTCACTGGTAGGCGGGATTCCCCATGGAAAGTAGGTCCTTCCCCAAAAAGGGGGTTTATTTTGCGCACCCGGAAGAAGGTTTTCTAGATTTCCTCTGAACAAGATTCCATGATTTGCAGTGTCTAAATTTTGGCAAAAAAGGAAAAAAATACCACAATTGAAAGTTAAGACAATTGGAACATCGGGAAAACTTTTTTGTGACATTTCGCCATCCAGTGGTTTAAATCAATCAGATTCTAGGACAAAATTTGGAAGAAAATAAACATAAAAAAAAAGATGAGGTAATCAGTCCCCTCGGCCGGGAGTTAGTGTTCCAGCATCGGGGGGGGGGGGGGGGGGGGCAAAGGGCAAGAAGACGGGCTTTTTATGGGCGTAGGGGATGGGACGGGCAGCAGCGAGGGCATCACTGGTAGGCGGGTTCCCCCCAGTGGAAGTAGGTCCCCCAAAGAGGGGGGTTAGTTGCGCACCGTGAAAGGTCTTTCTAGATGTCCTCTAAACCAAAGATTCCATGATGTTGCAGGTCTGACAATTTGTGCAAGAAAGGTTAAAATCCCGAATATGAAAGTTAAGACACATGTCAACATCTGGATACTTTATTTAGACTTTTCGCCACCCAGGGGTTTTATCAATACAGATTTAGGAATAATAGGAAAGACAATAGAATATAATAAAGCCACTGATGGGGAAACGTCTAAAATAAAGATACCAGATTTTGCACTTTGGTCTTAACTTTCATTTGTGGGTTTTTTATACCTTTCTTGCAAAAACTTGTCAACACTGAAACACAGGGGAAATTTTGGGTTCAAGGCATCTAGAAGACCTTCTTCCCGGCTGCGAAACAAACCCTCTTTTTGGGGAAAGGGACCTCTTCCAGGGGGAATCCCCCCTACCAGTGACTGCCTCGTCTGCTCCCCGTCCCACCCAAAAGACCCCTTTAAAAAACCCAGTCTTTTTCCCTTTTGCTCCAGACTCTCCTCCCCCCGTGCTGTGAACACAAACTCCAAGGCCGGGGGGACTGATTACCTCTCTTTTGTATATAGTTCTATTGTCTTCCTATTATGCCCTAGAATCGATGGATAAAGCCACGGGAGGCGAAACTCTACAATAAAGATATCCAATGTTGCAATGTGTTTAATTTTTCATATTGTCGGTATTTTATACCTTTCTTGCAAAATTTTGTAACACTGCAACTCATGGAATTTTGGTTCAGGGACTTTCTAGAAGACCTTCTTCACGGCTGCTGCAACTAACCCATCTCTTGGGAAGGACCTACTTCCACGGGGAATTTCCCGCCACCAGTGACTGCCCTCTCTGCTGCCCGTCCCATCCACGACGCCTATAAAAACGCCATCTTCTGCCTTTGCTCCAGCTCTCCCCCCACGATGCTGGGAACACTAACCCCAAGGCCGAGGACTGATCACCTCATCTTTTAAAATATTTTTTTTGTCCCCTATTAGCCCTAGAATCTGTATTTGAAAAACCCATGGATGGCGAAACGTCTACAATAAAGATATCCAGATGTTCACATTGTCTTAACTTTATATGGTCGGTATTTTTATACCTTTCTTGCACCCTTTTAATTTATTGGTGAAACGAATCAAGAGGATCAAAACTTTGTGATCCTATGAAGTAACTACGGTTTTTGAGTCAATTGCTGTTTGGTTTTATTTTTTTGAGACTCAAAGTGTCTTCCTGTGTGCCCATCCCGCATGTTTTACAATCAGAGTTTCAGTTTCAGGAAATCTTCTTTGAAAATTTTCCCCCTTTACTGAGTTAAATTAGATTCGACACCCTTAGAGGCATATTTTTTCAAATCATCTGTTACTTCCGTATAAGGTTTTCAAACCATCTCTTTATTCAAAGTACCTTGAAGGTTGTCCACAAAAAAAAAGTTTTATTTAAAGGTTTCTTAAAGGGACTTTTAGATTTTTTCAAATGTGATTTAGAGTATTTCTAGCAATAATGGAGAGGTGCGAGGTTCTGACCAGAGCCTTTGGAAGATGGAAAGGAAAAGGATGGGAAAGGGAGGAATTTGAATGTTTTGGAAGGGTGGAGGGGGGGTGGGTTCACGGGAAAATGGCCTATCTATTTTGGTGAATTTTAAAATGCGTGTGCGTGTGTGTTGGTTTTTCCCGAAAAAGTTTTAATTTAAAAAAAGGGGTTTACATCCTCCCCTTTAATTTGCCACCGCTAAACCACAGAAACCCGGGTGTGCCACTAAATTTGGGAAAGGGATTAACTGTTTGCAAAATTGCCTTTTTTTTCACAAAGGGTCGGTTTAAAGGCTGCAGCTGGAAAGATTTCAAAAAAAAATTTCTTAAAAACGTTTTTAAAATTTTTTTTTTTTTTTTTTGGCCCATAAGGTTTTTTTTTTTATTATTTTTTTTTTTTTTTTAAGAAAATTTTGGGATATCCCCGCATTTTTTAAGGGGTTTTTTGTTTTTTATGCGACGTTCCCCCAACTCTCGGTTATTAGGTTCCTGTCATCAACATTCATTAAACTTGCTACTTTTTAATATGCACGTGTGTGGAATTGTATACAAGACGTATTGGAATGGTTTCAGAAACCTTTCGACTATGGTGAGAGAGAAAATTAGTTGTGCTTCTCTTGTCTTCAACTACCCCCTAAATAAAATTACGCCCAACTGTTTTTAAAAAGTATTATTATAGACAGCCAGCAGCTCTGATTTTTCTGAGCTCATGTTTTTTGGGGTTTTCTTTGTCAGAAAGCCATGCGGATTTTTGCGGCAGTGGGGGATTTAAAATTTACATGGAACCAACCCCAACTGTCCATCTTTTATTTGCAGTGCCCAAATATTGGTTATAAGACTGAGATTCTTGTTGGCTTGGTTTTATTTAATCAAACCTGTCGCTTAAATCCAAATTTTTATCAATTGTTCTTTTTTTTTCCTAATGATAATTTTTGTTGTGGTTTTATGATCAGAGATTACCTTGAACTAGTACATTTTCCTTGAATCAATGCACTTCTGTTCCCCCTTTCACCCATTTGTCTGGGAAACTTTTTGATGAAGTTGTTTAAACTCCTTGATTTTTCATCCATGCTTGACTCTTTCGAGGTAAATTCTGCTATCCAAATTTTAGCTTTCCCTATCTTGCATAAGCATTTTACCTTTTATGGTAAATTGGGGGACCAGTCCTAAGAATCAAAACATTTGATACCTCCAGTAAACCGTTTAGTGGTGTACTGCATGAATTATTTTTTTTTCTTTGAGACTCAAAGTATCTTCCGTGTGTCCAATTTAATCCCAACAAAATTTTTAATTTGGAATAGCCCGAGAAAACTTTTTTGAAAGTTTCCCCTTAAATTTCTTTGAATTATATTCCCCATCCTTAAGGGGATATTTCTTCCCTTTTCACCTTTGTTTTCTCGTATAAGGATTTCAAATCCTCCCCTTTATTTCGGCCTTTAAAAAAATTTTCCACAAGAAACTTTTCTTAAGATCTCTTTGAAAAGACTTTCGATTTTTCAAATTGTATTTTAAATAGCTTTATAAAAATGAAGAGGATGTTGCACCAAATAAAACTGATTTAAAACGTTAGTTTTCACAGGACTTTTGGATCTTGGTTTTTCAGGCCCACGAACGAGTTAATCCTATCATTTTTTGTAGTCCTACTCAAGAAAGCTTTGGAAATATCAGCCGGTAGGATAAGGGGTTTTGGGGAAATTTTATAACACGTCTCCAAGTTCTCTTATGAGGGTCCGGTCATCAGACATCCTAAGATTTCACACTTTTTTTTAAATACACGTTAAGGGTGGTTTCAGAAAACTTTTCTGACTCCATGGTGCGAGAGATAATGGCTTTTTTTTTCAACTTATCTTCGATAATTCGTAAGAATTTTTTGTCCAACTGTTTTTTTATGACATTATCTAGACAGTCAGTGCTCTGGTTCCCTTTTGAGTCATGTATTTTTTCTTTCCCCTTTGTCCAAAAAGCATGCGATAATTGCTAGGCAGATGTGGTGAATTTAATTTCCCGGTAACCAACCCATACGTCCATCTTTAAATTTACAGTGTACAAAAATTGGGGTTTTAACCTGAGTCTTTGGGCTTGGTTTTATTTCATCAAAATCTATCGCAACTAATCCCCAAATTTTCAACGGTTCATCATTTCTTCCATAATGATATTTTTTTGCTGTGGACATATCAGCGTTATTTTTGTAACTAGAATTTTTCCCTGCATCAATATCAGCTTTTTTCCCACTTTGAGATGGAATGGGACCACATATCATGTGGCCTCCTGCTGTTTTTTAGCAAGTGAACATCATGTTTACACTTTTTTTTGCACAAAAACAGTGATAATAATCACTTTCCCAAAGATTAAACAATTGGACTAATAGTGTCCGTCTTATGTCAGGACAGGCTAAATTGACCCTTTGCTGCTTTCGTGTTAACTGTTTCTTTTAAAACCCCGGTCCCACAGTTAGGCAATCATCTATACAACGCTTTACTGTATTTTTTCCTGTTTCCTAGACCAACAGTGATTCTGGCTAGGTCATTTGTCTGTTTACCGAAAATTTTGGAAAAAAAAACCGCTGTATCTAACTGTACTTTGGCTAGGGGTTTTTTATTCGTTTCCCGCAAAACCCGTTTTTCTTAGAAGGCCTTTTTGAGCCTTGACAAATAGCGTAGCACATTTATTTGTTAATTTATTAAAGTTTTAAACTCGAGCTACGGGGGAGGTTGCTTTTAAATTATCTCTTAAAATTTAATGCGTTGCTTTTTGACTTCCTATTCTGTGGAAATCTTCTGCTGTTCACAAAAGTAATTTTGGGGTTGCTGTATGGCATACCCTTGCATTTTAAAAACTTCTTCAGGGCATTTTCCCCCTTGTGTTCATTAAACACTTGATGCCACCTTTTCAGTGTGAACACGTTTTTTAGTGCCCCCATTTATGTGGTTTTGACTACAAACTGGCCCAATGTTTCCATCCAAAAATACACTTTTTTTGGGGTTCGTTTTTTGTGACGCGTTTACTGTCGTTTATTTACAGCTTGATAAGTCCCCTTTCGGGATTTCCCATTCTGTGGTTTAGTGGGGGTAGGATACTCTTTTTTTAAAAGAGTTGAAAGTTTTTTATCACTGATTTGTGGATTTTTTTATCTTTCTCGTTGCTTGCATGCATGAAAAGTTTGTTTGTAAAACCCTTGCAAATTTCTTCACAAGTGAAAAAGCATTTATTGAACAAATATTTAAAACGTTCAATAGTTTTGTGGTGACAACCTTCCTTACAATACCCCTGATAAACCAATCACATTTTCTTAGGGCTATTTAGCACCCAGAGAAACTGAGCTATTCAAATGAATTCAAACCTGTAATTTAAAACAAATTTTTGGGTGCCCCCAAGCGATATTTTAAACTCATGTCAACTTGGCCTTGTCAGCACTAAATAATTGCTGCTAAGACACGTAAGGCATTTTATATTTTCCCTTTAACCACCGAAATGACTTAATTAGTTCATAGGGTTCTCCCCTTTACAAACATTTAAGATAAATTTAACTTAGCAATCCATCTATGCGTTCGTGAATTTTCATGGATGAAAACCACTAAGAATTTTTCATAATTATGACTTGGAAAATAGGGACTGACAAGGTAGGTAAGTTGGGAATTTGGGCATTTTTGTTCCATGGTTATGTAACAGGTGTTTGACCACTAGTTTTCAGAGGTCTCTGTGACAGAGTTTTTGGGGCAGATAGCCTGTACTCCGTCCCCGTAACTGTTGATTACTAAAAATATCCAAAACATTTTTTAAAATTTATCCTCAGATGGATCTGATTAAGAAATTCCTTTTCATAATTTGTATAGCTAATTAAATTTTTTTCAGATGTTGTGTAAGTAATTCAAATTTGCCTCAAGATCATCAAAAAATATGTTTGTATCTTTAGTTTAAACCTAAGAGACGAAATAAAATGTTTTAAAAGTTAATCTTTGTCTGTAAAGACTGAAACTGAGTTTTCAAACAATCATTTTAATGTAACTGAAAAATTTAGCACCACACTTTAAATGTTTTAAAAAAAACTTACTGCATAAACAGTTTTTTAGTTTTGTTCCTTTAATCAGCAATAATCGAGTCAGACACTACTGACCTACAAGCTTAACCCAGGGGCAATACCTGAAGGGAACAGACATGTGGCTGGGGTTTTTTGGCTTGAGTTTGCGGCAGCCTGACCACGATATTAATCGTAAATAACGATGTTATACATTCATTTTACTATCCTATAAAAGCATTGTATAACTGTAAATCACACGTGTATATTTCTTTCACAATATAAATGTCACTGTTTTTATATATATAGGCTTACATTTTTATCGTTTCCTTTAATATAAAAGTTTATTCTATAAAAAACAAACTTAAACATAATTTCGTCTCTTAATTTTTGTCTATAAAAATTTTAAAAACTATGTGTATAAACTTCAAACAAAAGACGGTACGGCTTTTTGATTTTGGTCAGCATTTTTTCGAGCTTGAAGCAGTAGATGCCGGGGGGCCCTTCCCCCCTTTTCTTTTTAGGGGAATCACCCGCTCCCGTTTCTTTGGGTGAACGCTGGGGTACTCCCTTTTTATTTGGCTGCCCTTCCTGTGATTGAGTCTGGAGGGCTCAAAAAATATGATTTATTTGTAAAACATAGTTTTACAGCTTTTTTCGAAGGACCCTTTGGTCGAGGTTATTTGTACACGTAGTACAAAAAAATTTTACCTATGGCCTTTATCCCGGGTTTGGCACGACCAAAAAAAGTTGAGAAATGGTTACCAGCTAAGGTTAAAGATTAAATTAGGGAAAAATTATCTGATAAGACAGCTATTTCCCACCACCGCCCCCGAGGAGAGTTCTTAGAACTGTCTTGACCCCTTCCAACAGGCTGAAATAAATATATTAGGGATGTTTTAAATTTCCCCTAGGGGGGATTTGTGATATATCAGACACGATGATGAAAAACCTTACTTGTGTGGACTCAAAGTCCCACCACACGGACTAAGGTTGATTACAAACTCCTTGCCAAAAAGCTGCGCAGTCCCCCCCTCAAAAAACCGTAACCCACCTTGCTCTTGTAGCGTGAGCATGGTGTTCTTTGCACCCCCGCAGGTATCGGGGACTTTATGAACTGAAGTGTCCTTGGACGTCCACGTCTTCCTAGTCTGGAATACCACACGGTACACTATTTCCAAAGGTTTTTCCTTTATTGTTCACAATCTTTTCCAAAGAGTTTATCACACTTCCCTGTAAAGGGGTATTTTGTTTTGTGAGACACTTTTCTCACACTAATGCTGGTCAGTGTTTTTTTTGGTTATCCCGGCGTCAGTGTGACTCCCCGTAGGGTGAAAAGGGAATCTGGCTCACGCATCCTACGCCACGCAGTGCCCCCAAACATAAAAGGAAAAGCTGACCCAGTACTTTTTGCTTCCTTCCAAACTTCCCCCATGAAGCAAAAAAGAATGCTTTATTCTTGCTGTCTTAAGCAAGACAACAATTAAGCTATCTTTACCCTGTAAAAAGTGGGAGCAGATTTTCCTTAATAGTCCCGCAAAGGTAAAAGATGGGCTGTCTGTTATTAAACACACTTTTAATATGGACTCTTGCAAGGACGGCGGGCGTTTGACCAGCACAACTCAATTGCATCGGGTCAATTATTTCTTTCTTTGCAGTAAACAAAATGCTTCCCCCTTTTGGAAAAGGTGGGCCCCTCAGGCTGAATGGGGCTGAAAAAGGGGCTAAGGGGGCTGATACCCCCCCCCTGGAGAAAACTCCCCAAAAATATCGTCCCCAGCCTTGGGCTGGTGTTGAGAGCACCGTAGTTTGGGGTGTATCTGGGCAAAGGCAATCTCTTTCCTTTGTTCCAAATCCTTCACCACCCCGGTGCCTCAACACCAATCCAAGGCGAGGGGGCTGATACCTCATCTTTTTTTAATAATTTACTGTCTTTAATTTTGTCCAGAATCTGTATTTTATAAAGCCCCGGGTGGCGAAAGGGCTACAATAATGAAATCCCAATGCTGCACTGTGTCTTATCTTTTATATTTTCGGTATTTTAACCCTTTTTGCACAATCTGAGCTCTGCAGCGGGGTTCGCCTTGCTTTTTCCCCCGGGGAGCGGCCCTAAAAAAGCCCACTTCAGCATATTTCTCTTCTTGCTATGACATCGTTACAGTTTCATTACAAGTGACAGATATTTTCTGGTATCTTCCATCGTCGACTATTTATTGCTATTTGTCCCACATTGTGAACAAATTGATGCATGGTTGTTCCTGTACTTTTCCTGCCAAGGTAAAGTCCCTTTTCCATTCCACTGTCACTCATGTTGCAATCAACACTTGGTGCAACACGATGTGGCGTGACTTCTGACTAGTACATGCAGCATGTGGAATCAATTAAACTGTTTATCAGAAGTAAGACGCCATTTGCCCCTTCTGGGAGGGTTGAGTCACTCAAGTCCCTCAGGGGGGCTAAGGGCTGAAAGGGGCTGAAGGTTACAGATACCTCCCTTTCTGGAGAAATTTTCTTCACATACTTCACGATAAACTCATACACGCCTTAAGACTAATTTTATTATTCAGAAGAACTGGGAGTGTATTACTGCAAGACAAGAGAGATAACCAAGTACAGTATTGAAGTATTTCACTGAGCTACATATCCGCCTCGGTCCTCTCAGTTGCTTTTGTTCAACAGTGACCGACTCAGCGCAATATATATTGTGACCACATTAATTTATTTTATCGACCATTCTTGGCATTTACCCATCACAGCATATCTCTGCAATTTCAAAAATTTTACATTAAAAAAAGTGAGTGAATACAATTATATAAATTTGCAGATAAAGGAATTTATGTTAATGTTGCTGCCATTTCTTGAAAACTGCTCAATAATTTACCAAATATGTGTATTGCAGTTTATTTCACTGTGCTTTTACTGTTGCTAAATTCTGAAAATTACTCGAAGCGTTTTATATAAAAATTGTATATTGATAATTCTGCAGTTATAAATTTCGCTTAATATTAAAAGTAGTGTGAGTAGTGTGGCCATCCAATACCTCATAACAATTGTACCATATTGAACAGTTTGTGTGTCGGTTTAATATTTAATATTGAATAGTGGTGCATTGTTCAGACAGTGGTGTGCAGATATAAAGTATCATACTGAACAGGTTTAATCATAAAGACATATCTGCAGAGCAGCTATTGAAATAGTGGAAACGTTTCGCTCTGTGTGGAGCTTCAGATGAATACAAAGCTCTACACAGAGCTAGACGTTATCACTTTCAAGGCTTGTTCTATATCTGTGTCATTACTGTCACATTTATATTTAATACAGAACAATGGTGTGCTGACCAAATATATGATATTAAAGTGATGTGTAGGTACAATAATTATCGTATATTGCAGTTGCGTCCATAATACTATGCTGAAAGTGGAATGAATGTCTAGTGTTAGATACTATGTAATCGAGATCAAGTTTAATGTATTTACCTGGATGTAATAACCTAGTTAGTGTTCCGGTTTCGCCTCTTTATTTTTTATTTTTTTTTTTTAGTTGGAGATTCGGCTACTGTTATTGCAGATGCCTGATTGTTAAGTTCTCTCTGCACGCAAGAAGGCTTAAGTCAGCAAAATGCTGAATATCCAATCACTTATCTATCTTTTCACATTTGATGTCTTTGTATTACGGAATCAGCCAATGAGTAACCAAATTTTTTTCTCTCTTAGTAAAAGATCCTCTGCATTCATTAACAGTTCCGTTTGCAGCACTTCGATACTGGTGGGCCAAATCCCTGTACTAGTTGACATTGCGAACTTCTCTCCCTCCTTTGTCAACCCCCAATTTGGGGGTTGACAAAGGAGGGAGAGAATCGTAAAAAGTAGGTTAGTTTAGGAAGAGATAGGCACCAGGAGAAGATAAAAGGTATCATGAACGCAAGTGTCACTGCTCCTGGTTTCCACGGGCTTAGAGTCAGAGATTTCTTTTTTTTTCAAAATCTCTCCATTAGCGTCAAACTTTATTAGGGCAGCAAAGAGAGTACAATCAGCAGGATCACTGACCTCGACTCCTTCCAAGGCAGTAGTGACTTGCTCAGTTTTGTTTTCGTTGGAGGATACCAGTTTGCATTTTAAGGGATTTAGAGAGAGGCCTGTATTCTCTTCTTGCTGTTTGACGAATTTGTTGCCTTCTAGGAGGGATTCCGTGATGCATAAGTAACATGTACTACGCCTTCTCGTAACGTCGCTTTGACTCGCTGTCACCTTCATCTTCAGCGTGGCTATCATCTTCAACTTCATTCATTGATAGCTGCCAGAAAGGTTTTCCTGGGAGACATTTTAGAGGGCGCCTGAGAAGAACTAGGTTTGTAGTTGAGAGGGTGGTAGCGAGAGGGAACCATAGGTTGTACATAGTAAAGTCCAGGAGTGGTGAATGATCACTTGCTACTCAGAGGACAGGAACTGTGACTTAAACACTGCGAGTAGCTCTTGAAGTGTAGATAATTCAAGCTAAATAAAAATAAAAATGAAAGGAAAGTACACAATAATTTTGCCACACAGCCAGACACCGATAAGTATTGGCACCTATTTAAAGCTACACGTTGTATCATCATATCCCGAGGCTTGTGATTAATTATTTCATTTCATCCCGCCGCATACACTGAACTTCGAAAGAGATTTGAAAATGCTTAACACTTCACAAACATGTGATATTATTTACAATAATTCTCTTTCAGCCCAGGACAAGTTTCGCTCCTGCGCACACAGCCAAACTCTGATAAGTATGAGAGCCTAGCCGAAGCTGTGGATGGACGTTACAGTGGAATGACAACAGTGAGAGGGGAGGAATATATCAGCTGGTTCAACTGGCTATGCATATGCGAGGAAAATTTTTAGGCCTTGTATAACACAAACATGTGGGAACAAAATCAATATTTTTGAAAAATAATAAAAATTTGATAACAGAATTAAATAAAAAGGACTAAAAGCCAATAACTAGATACAAAGGAACAAAACTACGCCTTTCTAAATACTCATATTAAATTGCTTATTATCTTACATTAAAAAATCTCAACAACCCTGGGGTCATATTCGAACCCATAATTTGGCTTTTCTCAAGGATCTGGATACGCATGATCTGAATTCCCAGGAAGTGACTACCCATGGCCAGAATACATCTGATAACCCAAGGTCTTCAAACTTCTCTTAAAATAAACATTAATCCTCATCTCTTCAAACATGTTTGTTAATGAATTTATTGGAAACAGTGTTTTCAAAATATCTCAAATCAGAGAAGTAATAAAGCTTAAGCCATTTACTAGAGCATAACAAATCTACATTCGTTCCATTTTTGAGCGCATGTTAACACCCACTACATTAGAGTTATGCACCATATATTATAAATAAACTCTACTATTAGAAAGATACACAGATGTTATACATGTGTCTAATTTTTCATCTTGTCAGAACTGTATTCCATTCATGAACAACTTCTGTTAAAATGTATCAGAGCATCTCAGAAGTCACTAAAATTGCGCTATGCGTCATTTCATGCAAAACTGTGCAATTATGTCATTCAACATCGCTACACTTGCGTAATATATCAAAGCACGCCAACACTCACTATATTTGTGCCATTTATCATAGCGCTCACATGTTTCTCGATTACCTCGTTACTGGTTTATCTCACTTTGCGTATCCTCTTTCCTTACAGAAATTTTGTATTTTGGTTTAAAATTAAAAAAAAATGCTGAACTTTTCCTTCTGGTGTCATGTACACCATGACACCAGAACTAAAAGAGGGGTAGTTATTGGCTTCTTTCTGAGAGCCAACAGAATTTCCAGTACGCAGTTCCTCGAAGAATGCACATACATCACCAATTCTTTTAGGTCACTACATTTTCCCTACACTTCATACGTGACTGCAGGAAACGTGCGACACATATCCTCAACAAGACCAACACCAATCAAGTTGAAGAAAGGCCTCCAAGTTATATCGTTTTACCTGTCAGCAAACGTTGCTACTAACGTTTCAAAATGTTTGACAGAAAACTGGCTATTAGGAACCTGATACAAAAACCCAAACATGATTCTGGTACAGGTGCAGGAATTTACACTTACCATGTGGGGGGTTGTGACAAAGTATATGTGGGAGAAACAGCCAGATCTCTGGACATTAATATACCGAACACAAAATGCTTTCAGAAATGATGACCGTAAAAACGAGAGTGTTCAACATAGGGACGATGTTGGACACCTCATGAAATTCAGTGAGGCTGAACTAGTGAATAAAGAAGACGATTTAAGACTGAGACAATGCATAGAAGCTGCTCTAATTGCTGTCAGTAACACATAAAGTAAAAGTCCGTAGTTACAGTATCTCAAAATTGCTAATCAACAGGATATTACCCATTCTGGAAACTGCTGTAACATGATATCAACAGGTAACAAATCTGTAGCCATACCTCCCACCACCTTAGTTCCACTATTACTACTACTACTACTACTACTACTACTACTACTACTACTACTACTACTACTACTACTACTACTACTATTACTATCACACCGCCACCACCACCACTACTCTATCCACGCGACACTTCACCTGACTCCTGCCACTATATATATACGCGTTTTCCTAGTTTTCTCTGTATTAGGACTGAAGAAGCCACTCGTTGCGAGACGTTTCCTTTAATAAATGTCCTGAACTGTACACAAGTGTCTTTTTCCACATCTTGTCGGTATCACCATACATTTCCTATCATTTCTATGTTTATTGTGCATTAGAAATGTTCTTTTGTATTATAGGTCTTAAAACTAGCATCAGAAAAACATACATAATTGCTAACGGCAGTTTCGTAGAGTCAGTTTCCTTGTGCTCGGACGGTAGCTGCGCTCAGTTACTGTTGTTGATGTGAGATTTTAAATATTCTGTGAGGCAGTTCAGTTATGCGTTTTCTAATTAATACTGATATAGTAACTTCAGATCTATACCCTCCCATCCTCCTTTTCCTACACTCATACGCTTTCATAACTCCTACCTTCTATTACTCTCTTAACATGGATCGAATCTAATTGTCTCTCATTCCCAGGCGCCGCACAATCCATAAGCTTTGAACGCTTCACAGTAACTGAAATAAGCCCCCCCCCTAAAAAAAAAAACTCCCCCTGCGTTACATCTGCACTCTTACATTTCCATATCTCCTACTTTCTCGCATTACCCAACCTCCTTCATTCTAACACTGCCATAACTCATACTTCCATTACACATACACTTCTAAATTGATTCCAGTCCTCACATTGCTAACATTTTCACACACTACTACTCACTTGTCCCTCTTCCTTTTTACGCATAAGTTTGGCTTACAATTACCAACTGTGTTTGTCTAGTGTATTGTCATTTTTTTTTTCAGATAAGTCATGAACTCTGAATTATTTAAATTTATAATTAATTTGATATGGTGATATTTTCTTAATTAAGTTTAACACTATAAATTGGTTTTCTAAATTGTCATATTATTTACAATATGTCAGACTTTAAAAAAAGACTTATAGATATGTATTATATATTTACGGAATTATTAACAGAGATCGTTAAATAATGTGTGACGACATACATTAAAAAAGGGTTAAACGTTAAAGGGAAAAAAATTACGAGCGTTTTTGAAAATGATCAGTGAAATACAAGCTATTGTTATTTTCTCTGCAGGTTATTGTTCCTCCCTCGACAAAAATAACATGGGGTGAGTGACAGCATATCGTGTTGGGGTGTTGGTAATACCCAATGATACACTACAGTGTTAGTTCCTTGCATGTGATTGTTATGAGTGGCTTGAATTAAAATTTTTGAGAGTGACAGAAGTTGTAAGAAAAGGGAGGAGGAGGAGGGGTCCTTCCAGTGGTAAGGGGTTTGTAAATACAATTATACGGCATTTTGTTTCTCAAAAATAATATTACCCCCCAATAGAAACACACTTCGAAAAAATTTAAAATGTGCTAACCCCACTTTTAACACATAATGGGGGGTGTGACAAAATGTTCCATGCCCAATTTTAAATACACAATTGTACCCCCCTCAGAAATGTTTTTTGAAAAACACCCCTTTTGAAAAATTAATCTCAACAAAAACTATGCTAAAATGTGTTACCCCCCACATACTAACAATGGTGTCTACAACCCTACATGCTAAACATTTGTCTACACCCCCCACATGCTAACAATTAGTATCACCCCCACATGCAAAACACATTATGTATTACACTCCTACATGCTAAACAATTATGTAACACCCCCAATGCAACACTTTGTACTACAATCCTACATGCTAAACATTAGTACTACCCCCCAATGCTAACCTTTTTACTACACTCCACACTAACCATGTGTACTCACCCCCACATCTAAACATTTGTACTACACCCCTCATACTAAACATGTTTTTACTACCCCCCAACATGCAAACCACATTATTACTACCTCCCTCATACTAAACATGATGTAACCCCACATGCTAACAATAATGTACACACCCCCATGCTAACACATTATGTACTACACTCCACATACTAACCATGATGTACTACATCCCACTACTAACCATGATGTATACACTCCACCCTACTAACACAGATGTCTACACTCCCACATACTAACACATGTGTACTACACTCCCCTACTAACACATGATGTATTTAATTTCCCACAACTAAAACATGATGTAACCCCCCCAAAATTTACTAAACATGATGTACAAACACTCCCCATACTAACCCATGATGAACACCCCCAATACAAACCCAATGATGTACTACACCCCACATCAACACTGTGTACTCACTGAATCAAACCAAATTTTGTACACCCCCACATACTAACACATGAGTACTACACCCCACTACAACCCAATGATGTACTACACTCCCAAATAACCATGTGTACTACACCCCCAATAAAACACAGAAGTACGAGGCTTTCATGCTGACCCCACATTTAAATAAATTTGAAATTTACCGTGAGATCATAACCCATTTTGTGTGCCTCACTCTCGCATATCAAAAACCACACTCAAAAATTTAAAAAATAATTTATCATTCTCTGTCATACACACTGTTATGCGGGTCTGCTGACATTGTAATGTAAATATAGTGGGGAAGGTGCCAAATAGTTTAATTTTAATTGTAAAAAAATAATTTTATAATTTAATGTGCATTTGGGGGCACTGTAAAGTACCTTTAAATGTAAAATAAAGAAAACCCCTTTTAGGGATTATTTTTCCCGTGGTTTGGGAGCGGAGTAAGGTGGCTTGGGGAGTACGGGGGATTAGGGTGTAGGTGGCGTCGGAGGTGGTGTTTTAAGGTAAGTTTGTGTTGTTATCCTTTTGTTTAACCAACTCAAGCCATAGGCTCTTCTAGGCTTACCCGATGCCCATGGGGGCGACATGGTCAGGGTACTGTGGGATGAGTGAGGGAAATTTCCCATATGATGCTTTAGGGGAAATTCTAGTGCTCGTCAAATTTGTTCCCAAAAAGGGAAATCAGATCAAACAAAAATGATCCCAAATGGATGAACAATGATTAAAATACTGTTGGTCAAAAGAGAGGGATATATAGGGAAAACAAAGGGAGAGGGGCAATTAGAAATCATATATTCGTTAAAGAGAGAAATAAAAAAGGGAATTAGAAAAGCAAATAGAGATTAAGGTTAAAGTTGCAAGAGAATCGAAGACTAACCCCAAAAAGGTTCTTTCAGGTATAAGAAGTAAGATCAGGGGACAAGTAGGCCACTCAAAAGTTCCCCGGGCAGCTACTGAAGTGATAAGGAAATGGTAGAATTTTTTTAAACCCCTACTTCCTTCAGTTTTTAACAGGAGGATACCCGCGATATTCCAGTAATGATAAATTATGTAGAACAGACGTAATAAACTGTGCACTATAAAAGGGGACAAGTGCGGTCCTTAGGCAAATAGATAAATTAAAACCTAACAAATCCCAGGCCCCGATGAATGTAGGGAGGGTTCTAAAGGAAAGTAAAGGGAGCTTGCCACCTTGGTAATCTTTTTTAACATATCACTACAAATGGCATGGGGCCAGATAAGTGGAAATGGCAAAGTGATATATTTTCAAACAGGTGAAGGTCCTTACTTCGAACTAAGACCAAAAAGCCTAACCCCCATGTGGGAAAATTTTTTTGGAAACAATAATTTCCGAGGCAGTTCTAGCCCCCTTTAAAAGAAAAAAATTAATAAGAATTTCCCGTGGTTTTACAAAAGGGGGGTTCCCGCCTTACGAAATTTTTTAACTTTTTTCATAAGGTATTTGGGAGGTAGATCATGGGAATGAATATGAATTTTTTGTATATGGACTTCAGTAAAGGGTTTTGACGGGTCCCCCCACAAGGGCTATTGAGGAAAATTAAAGCCAGGAAAAGGAGGAAAATTTTTTCTGGATAGGGCATGGGTTACAAAAAGGACAGAGAGTTTGCATAAATGGGGGGAAATCAGAGTGGGGAAGCGTTCCCAGCGGTGTTCCCCCAGGGGGCAGTGTTGGGGGCCCCCTGCTGTTCAAATCTACTAAAAAACATAAAGAGGGCATAAAGAGCGCTCGGAAAATTTGCCGATGAACCAAAATAGGCCGCGAAAATTTTTGACGGGGGCATTCGAGCATCCGGGGGGATTTGAAAAAGACTGATGCAGTGGTCGGAAAGTGGGGAGTGAGTTAAAATAGACAAATGCAAAGTTTAAATGTTGGACGGGCAATAACCATGCCACATTTAAAAAAATAAGTAGATCTTAATTTACGGGGTTGCGAAAAAAATTTGGAGTTCTGGGTTTGCATAACTGAAAAAAAAAAAAACAACAGTGATAAGTGTTCGCAAAAAAAATGAACCTTGGCTTCTATCAAGAAACATAAATAATTAGGACCCGGTTGTTCTTTTAAATCTTTTAAACCCGGGTTTGGCCTATTTTTATTATGCGCACAATTTTGGGCACCCTATTACAGAATGGATATAAATTTCTGGAAATGTACAAAGGAGGAATGACAAAGATGATCCCATGTATCAGAAACCTTCCCTATGAGGATAGACTAAGGGCCCGGGAAAATGCACTCTCTAGAAAGAGTAGAATTGGGGGGATATGATTGAGGTTTATAAGTGGAAGACAGGAATAAATAAAGGGGATGTAAATAGTGTGCTGAAAATATCTAGCCTAGACAGGACTCGCAGCAATGGTTTTAAGTTGGAAAAAATTCAGATTCAGGAGGGAATAGGAAAGTACTGGGTTTTGGGAATAGAGTTGTGGATGAGTGGAACAAACTCCCAAGTACCGTTATAGAGGCCAGAACGTTGTGTAGCTTTAAAAATAGGTTGGATAAAAACATGAGTAGATGTGGGTGGGTTGTGAGTTGGAACTGATAGCTTGTGCTAACAGGTCGGTTGCCGTGTTCTCCCTTAAGTCAATGTGACCTGACCTGCTAGGTTGGGTGCATTGGCTTAAGCCGGTAGGGACTTGGACCCGCCTCGCATGGGCAGTAGGCCCTTCTGCAGTGTTCCTTCGTTCTTATGTTCTTATGTTCTTTTTTAAATAAGAAATGGGGTTTTGTAGTGGAAATAGTGACGGCCTGGCGCTGACTAGGCCCATTGGTTTATGGTGGCTGGACCTCCAGCCCGCTGTTTCTTGTGTACCCTCATTTGGGCGTTTAGGATTAAGGTGTTTCTAGAGTGTGTGTATAGTGTTATGTTGAATAAATAGATATATTTTCCCAACAGGGATTTTTGCCCAAACCTCTGTTAACCAACCCATTGAAGTAACACATATGGTTTAGCGCTTTCTGTTTTGACTGGGATAGCCCCGGGTGGCCTTTTATGCTTGAGATGTGTGTACTTTTACTTTGCCTTAGACAAGGCTCAAGCCCAGCTATCCAATTTCTGCGTACACAAACATGCTTCATCCCAAATCTGACATTAATGTGCGTTCCCACACAACACATTAATTCCAAGTTTTAAATGAAGAACTTGTGATACAAAGCTCGTAATCAAAAAGTAAAGCGACTCAAAACCACTTAAGCTGTTTAAGACAAAACTCATGAAATATCACTTTCTCAGACAAACTAAAACATTTTATGCCATTAGTGCATATTCTCAAACAATGTATCTCACCTCAATAAAACAAAATTAGATTTTCAACAAATCACTTAATTCGTCTCCCTCACAAAAGTTTATTTTTCTCCTCAATGTAATAATGAAACTACTTTACCACTTATATACTCTGACCGTCACTATCAATTTCCCAGTTCCTTTCACTAACATTTTGGGATGAGAAATTATGCAACATATGGGAATCTTTATTAAGGCAACGTTTTCCCACAAGTGGCATCATCATTCAAATACAAAGCAGAAAAAGGTAATCAAGTTTTCCAGCCTGGAATCGATGTGTTCAGCCCAAATCACTCTGTAGAAAGTACAGTATTGGCCGGGAAGAAATGGCTTACATGCTGTAGCCAGGAGAATCGAAGCAGGAGGGGGGGGTCACAGTGGAACCATCTACTAGTGTAAAATTTGGTCTTTGCCCTAAGGTTGGACAAGTCCTGAAGAATTCTTTGTTCAGGATCACATGATGAAGCCACTGTGTGGCTAAACGTTCCCTTTTAAAAAAGATTCCCATATGTTGCACAAGTGTCTTAATCTTCAACTAGTTGGTTTTCAAAACCATTTATTTACATTAACAATGCATGCCTCCATCACTAACATTGTATGCAGTCTGTCATTGACACACAGTTTTGTTCTCTGTCACTATAACAATAGTAAACAAAACAGGGCCAATCCTTGGAGTTTTCAGTGTTGATGTAAATTCACATTTTATGTGACGAAGTGCTAATGTAAATTTACATCGAAGTTTAACAAAAATGAGTTAAACGTGGGTCACATAGTGATGGTCCTCTGGTATTTTTTTCGTAACTCGCGTCAAGTATTCTTTCATTTATTTTTTATTAAAATTGTTTTTCCCCTCAAAATTCAAATATTTTTTCATCTGTTAGAAAACATGTTTTTCTTCCTTCTGATATCCTTCTGATATCATTCTGATATCACCTCAAATTTCTATTAGTTTTACCTTTAAATACCTTTCAGGATCAGAGTGGTTACTATAACTCGCACTGTATTCAATAAAAGTTCGAGTTTTGAGTTTCCGTCCAAAGACACTGAACTTGTCACATGTTTTGTCTGTGAAACCTCCCATGTAAGTTTCGCACCTAAAATGGTACAGTCCTTTAATAAAACGTAATAGATTTCATGACCGTATAGTACAGTAGATGCCTCTGCGGGAAAAAGTACAGAATTATTGCTTACGAGATTTCTCTATTTGAAGCTCAGTAGCCGAGACGATGGAGTGATGGATTGTCAGTTTATGGGCTGTTCTTCTAGCCTCTTAGCATCCTTTTGTTTATTCACTGACTGTTGTTATTACTTAATCTTAGCTAAAAGTGAACATAGATAAGAGTAAGGTGATGAGGGTATCAAACGATTTTTAAATAAAGAAAATTTGGATATCACATTGTAAAGTAAAAGAAACCACAAGTGCAACTAATTTTGAATTATATTGTGGCAACGTTTCGCTCTCCATGTAGGAACAATAACTTGAACAACGCCTGTGTACAACACCGAAATTCCACCAGTCATCTCATGAAATTCAGGGACGCCGATTGTGATTCAAAGAAAACTCATTTCCGCAGAGCAAGTGCATTGAATCTTCACTAATCGCTGTTTCTAATCCCAATTAAACAAAACAAAGACAGCTTCACCATCTCTGAAGTCTTAGAAAGGGAATCCTCCTGAAAACAGAAAATCCTACCTTCACATGTCTCTCTGCAAATTTACTACACAAGCATTTTACTGAGGAGAAACATTGAAACAGGCCTTCTCTAATCCAGCCTCCAATAGAAATATTTGTCTAACCATTTTTATGTTTCCCAAGTAATTTGCTTTTATATACTTTTACTCATGTGCAAGTTAGTTGTTATACCTTTTTGTATTACTACTACTACTACTACTACTACTACTCATGTCACTACTACTACCAATAGTATTACACCTCACTCTGGAGCCTATATATATACCCTCTGTGTCCAAGTAGTGGTTGTAAAAGGCTTTTATAAAGATCCTGGGGGAGCGAAACGTTGCCACAATAAAATGTCACATTAGTTGCACTTGTGCAATTGTGTCCATAATTCTGCCAACATATATAACGATATCACATTGGACGGAGGGAGTATGGCAGATATCTGGGAGTTGACTTGCCCGCCCATGAGTTTATGAAGGATAAGGTTAACCATAGAAATGATGAAGGAAAAATTTTGAGTGGTATGTTGAGGTATCTGTGGGAGACAAAAACGTTATCCAATTGGGCAAAGAAGGGAATGTACGAGAGTATAGAGGTACCAAAAACTCTTATATGGGTGTGAAAGAATGGGTTGTAAAAGCATCAGCGAGGAGGAAGATGGAGGCAGTGGAGATGTTGTGTCTATGGGCAATGTCTGGTGTAAATATTATGCAGAGAATTCGTAGTGTGGAAATTAGGAGGTTTGGATTTACTAAAAGTATTAATCAGAGGGCTGAAGAGGGTTTTTTTGAGGTTATTTGGTCATTTAGAGAGAATAGAATAAAGTAGAATGACTTGGAGAACGTATAAATCTATTGGGGAAGGAAGGGAGGGTAAGGGTCGTCATTGAAAAAGTTGGAGGGGAGGGGGTAAAGGAGGTTTTGTAGGCGAGGGGTTGGACTTTCAGAAAGTATGGGGTAAGGGTGTTAGATAGGAGTGAATGGAGACGAATGGTTTTTTGGGACCTGACTAGCTGTTGGAGTGAGTAGAGTAATATTTTGTGAAGGGATAAAAGGGGAAAACGGGTTAGCCAGACTTCAGTCGTGGGAAATGGAAAATACAATGGAAATGAT
>NC_069399.1:15770437-15780437 GCF_026875155.1 Cherax quadricarinatus | reverse complement strand
GTATGGAAGACCGCAAATGTAATGCTCATTTTTAAAAAAGGAGACAGAAAAGAGGCACTAAATTACAGACCAGTGTCACTGGCGTGTATAGTATGCAAAGCCACAGAAGAGGTTATCAGGAGGAGAGTGGTGAAACACCTGGAACGGAACAAGATTACAAACAACAACCAGCATGGATTCATGGAAGGCAAATCCTGTGTTACAAACCTTCTGGAGTTTTATGACAAAGTCATAGAAGTAAGACACGAGAGAGAGGGGCGGGTTGATTACATTTTCTTGGACTGCAAGAAGGCCTTCGGCACAGTTCCTCACAAGAGATTAGTGCAGAAACTAGAGGATCAGGCGCGTATAACATGAACAGCACTGCAATGGATTAGAGAATACCTGAAAGGGAGGTAACAACGAGTCATGGTACGGGATGAGGTATCACAGTGGGTACCTGTGTCGAACGGGGCCCATCAGGGGTCGGTTCTAGGACCAGTGCTATTTTTGGTATATGTGAATGACATGATGGAGGGGAAAGACTCAGAGGTGTCCCTGTTCGCAGATGATGTGAAGTTAATGAGGAGAAGTACATCAGATGAGGATCAGGCATGACTTTAAAGAGACCTGGACAGGCTGGACACGTGGTCCAGCAACAGGCTTCTCGAATTCAACCCTGTCAAATGCATAGTCATGAAGATCGGAGAAGGGCAAAGAAGACCGCAGACAGAGTATAGGCTAGGTGGCCAAAAACTGCAAACCTCGCTCATGGAGAACGATGTTGGGGTGGCACACATCATCCAGATAATTGCTGCAGCATATGGGCATCTGACAAACCTGAGACTAGCGTTCCGATACCATAGTAAGGAATAGTTCAAGACACTGTACACTCTGTACATCAGGCCTATACTGGAGTACGCAGCACAGGTTTGGAACCCACGTCTAATCAAGCACGTCAAGAAATTATAGAAAGTGCAAGGGTTTGCAACAAGGATAGTTCCAGAGCTCAAGGGTATGACCTACAAAGAAAGGTTGAGGGAAATCGGACTCACGACACTGGAGGACAGGAGGGTCAGGGGAGACATGATAACGACATACAAAATACTGCGTGGAGTAGATAAGGTGGACAGAGACAGGTTGTTTCAGAGATGTGACACAAACAAGGGGTCACAATTGGAAGATGAAGACTCAGACGAGTCACAGGGATGTTAGGAAGTATTTCTTCAGTCATAGAGTCGTCAGGAAGTGGAATAGCCTGGCAAGTGATGTAGTGGAGGCAGGAACCATACATAGCTTTACGAATAGGTATGACAAAGCTCAGGAAGCAGAGAGAGAGATGACCTAGTAGCGATCAGTGAAGAGGCGTCGCCAGGAGCTGAGTCTTGACTCTTGCAACCACAATTAGGTGAGTACACACACACACACACAACACACACACACACACACACACACACACACACACACACACATATATATATATATATATATATATATATATATATATATATTATATATATATTATATATATATATATATATATGTGTGTGTGTGGTGTGTCGTGCCGAATCGGTAAAACTTGCGATTTTGGCTTTAAAAGCAATGCTCTTCTAGCCATACTAGAGAAGCGAAAATTTGTGTATGCAATAATGTCGCAAAAATCAGTCTGACCTAAAAAAAAATATATTTCATGTGTTTGTTTATTATTAAATTATTGTAAACCTATCTAAAATATGTTTGGTTGGATAAAGGTAAATTAAATTGCGCTTGTTATAATAGGGTTAGGTAAGTTGCCTAAGGTTTTTTGGTACAATATCATTAATTTTTATATTAAGATAAATGACAAAAACTTATATCTTTAAATGTATAAGTGAATATTTTGGAAAGGACCTAATATTTCTTATTCGGCAGGACATATATATATATATATATATATATATATTATATATATATATATATATTTATATATATATATATATATTTATATATATATATATGTTATATATATTATTATATATATTATATATATATATATAATATATATATAATATATATATATATATATATATATATATATACACACACACAATTTACATCTGTGGTGTAAATTGTGGTACCATAACCTCGGAGAAGTGGATAAAAAAGCTTTAAGGAAGAATATTTGTATTCTTTCTTAAGCTTTTGAAAATTCCACTTCCATTACCACCCCATCTTTTCGCTGTTTTTTTCTAATAGGTATATTTTATTACATAATATGGCACAAAAGAGTTAAGAGATACATTGGGGATATAAAGATGCCATATACAGTACAGTACAGTTTTCGTCCCCCATGAGGCAGGCCAAAGCAGCATGGTTTCGACTCATTGACTAGTCCCTGCGACTAGTCAAGGAGTCGAAACCATACTGCTCTGGCCTGTCTCATAGTGGGCGAGAACCCACACAATTCTTAAGAGTAGTGCATCCAGCAGAACTGGATGTTGTACTCGCGACCCAAGGACATACGGTGGTGAGGATGACTCTACGCTAATTTCATTCTTCTCCCTGTTTGGTGTACTAGTACAACGCGCAGTATTTTGTATTATTGTACCCACGAACAAGTGGTATTGATCAATAACATCACTGCGACTTGTCATGGAGTCCAACCCATGCTGCTTTGGCCTGCTTCATGGTGGGCGAAAACTCACGACCTGTTCGTAGGTACAATAATATAAAATACTGCTCGTTGTTCTAGTACATCAAGCAGGGAGTAGAATGAAATTAGCTTAGAGTAATCCACACCACCGTATGTCCTTGGGTAGCGAATACAACATCCAATTCTGCTGGATGCGCTACTCTTAAGGATTATGTTGTCCTGTGGATTAAGGCGTCATGAGTTTTCGCCCACCATGAGGCAGGTCAAAGTAGCATGGGCTGGACTCCTTGGCTAGACGCAGTGTTGCTACTGACCAATAACACTTGTTCGTGAGTAAAATAATATATATATATATATATATATTTTTTTTTTTTTTTTCAACAAGTCGGTCGTCTCCCACCGAGGCAGGGTGACCCAAAAAAAGAAAAGAAAATCCCCAAAAAGAAAATACTTTCATCATCATTCAACACTTTCACCACACTCACACATTATCACTGCTTTTGCAGAGGTGCTCAGATTTAACGTTTAGAAGCATATACGTATAGAGATACACAACATATCCCTCCAAACTGCCAATACCCAAACCCCTCCTTTAAAGTGTAGGCATTGTACTTCCCTTTCCAGGACTCAAGTCGACTATATGAAAATAAACCGGTTTCCCGAATCCTTCACTAAATATTCCCTGCTCACACTCAACAGATCGTCAGGTCCCAAGTATCATTCGTCTCCCATTCACTCCTATCTAACACGCTCATGCAGCTTGCTGGAGTCCAAGCACTCAACCACAAACCTCTTACCCCCTCTTCCAACCCTTTCGAGGACACCACTATCCTCTTTCCTTCCTATAGATTTATATGCTTTCCAGTCATTTCTACTTTGATTCCATTCTCTCTAAATGACCAACACTCACAACCCTCTTCTGCCTTTCTATGCTTTTATTAACTCCACACTTCTCCTAATTTCCACACTCCGAATTTTCTGCATAATATTTACACCACACATTGCCCTTATGACAGGACATCTCCACTGCTCCAACCGTCTCCTCGCTGCTGGCATTTACCACCAAGCTTCACACCCATATAAAGTGTTGGTACTACTATACTTTCATACATTCCCTTCTTTGCCTCCATAGATAACGTTTTTTGACTCCACATATACCTCAACGCACCACTCACCTTTTTTCCCTCATCAATTCTATTGATTAACCTCTTTCTTCATAAATCCATCCGCCGACTACGTCAACTCCCAAGTATCTGAAAACATTCATTCTTCCATACTCCCTCATCCCAATTTGATATCCAATTTTTCTTTATCTAAATCATTTGACACCCTCATCACCTTACTCTTTTCTATGTTCACTTTCAACTTTTCTACTTTACACACATTCTCAAACTCATCCACTAACCTTGCAATTTTTCTTTAGAATCTCCATAAGCACAGTATATATATATATATAATAATATATATATATATATATATATATATATATATTATATATATATATATATATATATATATTATATATATATATATATATATATATATGTATATACAGGTGTGTGGAAATAAATTGGAACAGGAGTAAATTTTGTGACTGCCTTGTAATATGTTTTAGTCTCCCTCTTAATTAATGTAGTTTGGGTTCTTTTCCTTTCAGAAGATTTTGCTACCAACTTTTAGCTCCCATCCAGCTGTTGTGTTACCCTGCAAATATTATATTGTATTGTAGCTCTTAGAAAAAATGCTAATTTGAGTGTTAGACAGATCGCGAAAAATATGAGGAAAGCTTATAAAAGCGAAGGGTAGTCATATCTCTTATTAAATCAATTATTTGTCATATTATTGCAATGTACTTTTCAAACAAACATTAATGTTCTAAATAAAAGTCTTATTTCATCACTGTCCCAAGGGCAGGAGTAAGCCTAGAGTTATAGAATTTTGTACAAAAAAAAAATAATAAATAAAAATAATTGAGTTTTTTATTTTTTCGTACTGAAAAATAGTGTATAATGCTTGCAATACATTAATACCTCTAGATTTTATTGCTTTGTAGCTATTTTCGTATTAAATGTGGGACGATACCGTCACAGTGTCTCAATCATGCACATAGCATTGATTTTTGTATAATTGTATTTTTATCGAATTCAGTTTTTATTTCAGTTGGAAGAAATACATGGCATCTATCCATATATACGGGCTAGTGAGTATGTAGGACGTTGTAACCAGTTCACCATAGAACTGCGTAGGGGCTGGCATGCCGCTTGACTTTGCTCCCACTTTCTGCTGGAATCCTTGGTATTCTAGAGTAGCCTGCTTGTACTTCCTACACTACTTGCCAACATTGTGGCAAGTGTGTAGAAGTAGGTAGATAAGTAGTGAGAAGTAGTGTAGGATAAGCAGTGTATGTCAGATAAGTATGTAGTGTTTAGGATAAGTATGTAGGAATAAGCAGTGTAGTGTAGGATAAGTAGTGTAGGAAGTATGTAGGTGATAAGTTAAGTGTTAGTGTAGGAATAAGTAGTGTAGGAAAGTTAGTGTAAGGATAACAGTTGTAGGATTAGTTATCGTGGGCAATCATGCTACATTTTTTGTCTTCTTACTTTGTTTTAAGTTGTTTTTCTCAAAACAAAAGTATTCTACAATAATATATGATTTTTTGCACATTAGTAGTATCCATTATATTTTAATGATTATTGCACACATTATTAAGGAATAATAGTTTAACAATTGCTCCAAAATACTTTGTAATAGTTTTTACTGCTTATGCTTTTTCTACTTCCCCCCTGCAAAAAATCCTCTCCAAAATAATAAAAATTCAATTATTTTAGGAAAAAAATATGTTGACATATCGTTCATTTCTCTCTAAAATATTTTTCTTTGTCATTCTATTTTTCGTGTAAACTCAACTAAAATATTCTAAGTTTAACTTATATTGCGAAAAACGTACCAGAGTGTTGCCATATCAAAACTCGGAATTTATTTTTTATATCTATTAATTTTTTAGACACGCTTCATGTATAGAAGTTTCACCACCTTAACCTATATTATAAATTTAATCGAAATCGGAGTATTATAAAAAAAATCGTCACCTCAAAGCTTACTTCTCCCCTTAAAAAGAAGCGAAGGGATGTGGCTCCTTGCCGTGGCGAAGAGACTTTTGTTCTAAGGATTTTGACCTTTCTGTCTTCTTCCTCTGACTGAATCTACGTACCCCCTCCTACACCTCCCTTCTCTGCCCCATCAATCCTTTCCCATCCTCCCTCCCCTCTTCTTTTCGTGCTTTTGACCGGGGTTCTTCACTCCAAAAAACTAGCTCCTAGGTTAGAGATAAAGATCAGGTCAAGTCTCGAGGGTATTGAAGTTTGCAGCATTTGACAATATAATGAGAAAGGAAGATTTCTACAAAGACAAAGGCACGATTCATAACACGACAATCAGTAGTCATGTAGGAACACTTCGTTGGGTGTTGATAAGTAACGCTTCTGTCAGTTATGGTGAGAGTACTACAGAGTTCAGATTATTACACGACAGTGTTCAGGTGTGAACACTATAGGCAGTTTTCAGGTAGGCACATTTCTCTCAATGTTCAGATTGGATCATGTTGCTGCTGCTCAAGCAGTGAGCGTGGGAAAACAAATAACCTCAGGAAATGGAGGGATTAACATGACAAAGTGAAGCCACTCTGGTTGAATTGCTTGTGAGACAGACTGCTGCTGCTATCTGTGTGCCAGAGTGAGACAACTGTCAGGTGATTGATTAACCCAGAGACTGTTGCTCTGTGTTAGCTGGGACCACAGAATTTCTGGTAGACATCGCTTTATGTCAGTGAATATTAGCTAGGAACCCTGAGTTACTGGCTGCTATAACTTTTGCGTTTAGTATTAACAGAAACCACAGAATTACCGGCAACCAGCGGCATGTTTACTATATGTTAGATGAGATTACAGATATACTGGTTGTAAAAAGATAGATAGATAGAGAGAGAGAGAGAGAGAGAGAGAGAGAGAGAGAGAGAGAGAGAGAGAGAGAGAGAGAGAGAGAGAGAGAGAGAGAGAGAGAGAGAGAGAGAGAGAGAGAGAGAGAGAGAGAGAGAGAGAGAGAAAACGAAAGACAGGGAGGGAGGTACAATACCGTGACTGGAATAATAGACAAATAAAATACAAAGAGGAAAATGAACTTATGACCAGGTGTCAGTCCGACCTGGATCATCAACTAGTCACGCAGAAACGGCACGGGAAGAGAAGGAAGCTAGAATGTATTCGATAGATGGCGGGGACGAAAGTAGAATGAGAAGAGAAAGTAGTATAATGGTAGTACTAGTAGAACAGATTGTGATAATAATAGTAGTACCGGAAATAGTAGTAGTATAAGTAATGCAACAGTATCAGAGGTAGCAATAAGAAAGGAGTAGCGGTAGTGACAAAAGTCATAGTAAAGTGTTAGAGAAACAATAGTAGTAGTAGTAGTAGTAGTACTAATAGTAGTAGCAGTAGTAGTAGTAGTACTAGTAGTATAGTAGTAGTAGTAGTAATAAGAGGAAAAAGAAAAATGATCACTGCAGGAGAGCTAATAGGCAGAACCACCTTAGGCAGAAGAAATGAAAGTAAAGAAAATTAAGGAAATTAGAAGATGTAAGGGGAGACAAAGATCAGGTCAAGTCACGAGAGTTCTGAAGATTGGAGCATTTCACAATGTAGAGGGACAGAAAGAAAGACATTTACAGAGACAAAGGCAGAACTAAAATTCATATTAGGAAAATTGTGTATGAGGGATACTTCAACAAGAAGGGTAGACAGTATTTTGAGAGGACCAGTTAATAGGACCACTGTGATCTCTAACATGACAGAAAAGAGCGTAATTATAGTAGGCAATTCAATTAATTTTTTCGTTAAGTCTGACAGAAAGAGCGACCAGTTTCTCCAGAGTATTGAAAAGGACAAGAGGAGCAAGAAATTGAGTAGATTTCTGAACCATTACTAGCAGGAAGAGGCATACGAGTTAGAGTATTACGAAGGATATTACTTTGGCATGACTTAAAAAAGTAGGGCAGTTGGGCAAAATTAGATATCTATATATGTGTGTGTGTGTGTGTGTGTGTGTACTCACCTAATTGTACTCACCTAATTGTGGTTGCAGGGGTCGAGACTCAGCTCCTGGCCCCGCCTCTTCACTGATCGCTACTGGATCCTCTCTCTCTCTGCTTCCTGAGCTTTGTCATACCTCTTCTTAAAACTATGTATGGTTCCTGCCTCCACTACTTCACTTGCTAGGCTATTCCACTTGCTGACGACTCTATGACTGAAGAAATACTTCCTAACGTCCCTGTGACTCGTCTGAGTCTTCAGCTTCCAGTTGTGACCCCTTGTCCCTGTGTCCCCTCTCTGGAACATCCTATCTCTGTCCACCTTGTCTATTCCCCGCAGTATCTTGTATGTCGTTATCATGTCTCCCCTGACCCTTCTGTCCTCCAGTGTCGTCAGTCCGATATCCCTTAACCTTTCCTCGTACGACATTCCCTGAGCTCTGGGACTAGCCTTGTTGCAAACCTTTGTACTTTCTCTAACTTCTTGACGTGCTTGACCAGGTGTGGGTTCCAGACTGGTGCTGCATACTCCAGTATGGCCTAACATACACAGTGTACAGTGTCTTGAACGATTCCTTATTAAGGTATCGGAACGCTATTCTCAGGTTTGCCAGGCGCCCGTATGCTGCAGCGGTTATTTGGTTGATGTGTGCCTCCGGTGATGTGCTCGGTGTTATGGTCACCCCAAGGTCTTTCTCCCTGAGTGAGGTCTGTAGTCTTTGTCCACCTAGCCTATACTCTGTCTGCGGTCTTCTTTGCCCCTCCCCAATCTTCATGACTTTGCATTTGGCTGGATTGAATTCGAGAAGCCAGTTACTGGACCACATGTCCAGCCTCTCCAGGTCTCTTTGCAGTCCTGCCTCATCCTCGTCCGATTTAATTCTTCTCATCAACTTCACGTCATCTACGAACAGGGACACTTCAGAGTCTATTCCTTCCATCATGTCGTTCACATATATCAAAAATAGCACTGGTCCTAGAACTGACCCCTGTGGGACCCCGCTCGTAACAGGCGCCCACTGTGATACCTCTTCACGTACCATGACTCGTTGCTGCCTCCCTGTCAGGTATTCCCTTATCCATTGCAGTGCCCTTCCTTTTACATGCGCCTGATCCTCCAGCTTCTGCACTAATCTCTTGTGGGGAACTGTGTCAAAGGCCTTCCTGCAGTCTAGGAAAACGCAATCTACCCAACCCTCTCTCTCGTGTCTTACTTCTGTTACCTTGTCATAAAACTCCAGGAGGTTTGTGATGTGTGTGTGTGTGTGTGTGTGTGTGTGTGTGTGTGTAAAACAACCACTGTGAAAGAAGCGTGAGATTCTAAGCGATTTCGTGACTTCTCATATTATCAACGAACTATAAAAACAAAACAATGACTTTAAATTTAAAATTTACAGAAAACCTACAAATAACTGTTCCTATGTCCACTATTATTCTTCACATCAAGATAGAGTTAAACTGTCGGTTTTCTTATCAATGTTTTTGAGAGCTTTAAGTATTTGTAGTCCAGAGTTCATAGGTGAAGAAATATTCAAAATTTATGAAATAGCTAATGAACTGAAATACCCAAGAAACGTAATTGATAAATCTTTTAAAATTGCTAGAAATACTTTTTACAATCCAAAAAGGGACAATCAACTTTATTCAACTAAAAATATGTTGCTTCTCCCTTACCATGAAAACTTAGTTGATATGCCTTCCCTTCTTAAGACTTTTATTATCAAAGTTGTATTTAAAAATCTTGATAGAGTAAAAAACTTTTGATAAAGAATTCCCCCCAAAATGCTGATGGATGTGTCTATAAGATTCCTTGTAAAATTTGCGACAAAGTTTATTACGGTCAAACTGTAAATGTCTCAAACAAATATTAAAACATAAATATAGCATTAGAAGTGGACAAGATTCTAATGCTCTATTTATTCATGTGACAGATTTTAACCATCCAATTGATTTTCAAAAGCCTGAGAAAGTTGTATCAAGCAAGTCTGTGGTCGACAGGAATATAATTGAATCATGTTTCATAAAAAGCAGTTTTGAAAATAATATGAATAGTTCCTTTGGTTTATATAAATTGGATTTATTTATAATTAATAAAATTTGGGAAGAATTTAATGATACATTATACAAGCAATAAATCTTAATTTGTGGGTTTCACAGAGTCGGGTGTCGTCAAGCGTTTGTGAGGTGTTGCTTTGTTGTGTGATATGATAATGAGGTGTAGTCATAACCCTTTATATGCCTTACTCTGATGTCTTAATTTTAGAGTTCCTTGACAATGTGAGAGGTCACGAAAGCGCTTGGAATTT
>NC_069399.1:15715437-15755437 GCF_026875155.1 Cherax quadricarinatus | reverse complement strand
TTAATGAAGTCAAATCTTGCGAAATGGCATTTCACATTAAAGGGGTGTTAGACATTCGCACAAAAAATCCCTGAGCGGCAGGTAGAAAGAAAGCTCCACAGCCCAGTTACGGCATTCGTTTTGTATGGTTCCCACGACTCCACTCAGCGTGATTGCCCCCCAGACCCACAGCTTGTTTTTTTTGTAGTGACATCTGTAATCGTCCCCCTCGTCTCCCTTCCAAAAAATCACTCTACACACACACTGACCGCCGCACCGCCTCCCTTCCCACCCAACCCCACTCACTCACACACACACACACACACACACGCGCGCGCGCCTCAGTTTCGGAAGCGATGTAGTGGAGGCAAAACCCTTATAGCTTTAAGGGGGGTATGATAAAGCTCTGGTTTTTGGGAGATTGATCTAGTGGGGCCCGGGGAAGAGGGCCCCGGGCTCTGCCCGCCCCCCCCCTGCAACCAAATTGGTGAGTAAATGGTGGTCAACTATAACACACACACACCCACACACACACTAAACACACACACACCCCACACACACACCCCAACACACACACACACAAAACAAAACCCACATACACACACACCCCCACCCCATACCACAAAAAAGGTAAGAAGATCACCGGACATCATAGCTTCACAGAAACCAACCTTACGGTATGATAAAAAGGGGGGATACCAGATTGGGGGAAAGACAGAGGGAACGGGGGGGGGTGGAGGGTGGCATTTCAGTCAAAACCGGGGAAATTTTGATGAGCTGGGAGAGGGAAGCGGGGAAGCAAGTATTAATGTGGAAACGTTCCTCTGGGGGCCCCCAAAGGTGGTAAATTACATGAGTTTAACCCCCCACAAAAACAGCAGGAGGCCAGGGAAAGAGTATGACGAGAGAATGAGCGTGGTTGACCCCTGGCTGCAGTGGCCGGGGAAAAGCTCATGCTGCAGGGCAAAGCCCCGATCAGGGTGACTTTAACCCAAAAGGAGATCGATTGCGAAAACTTGGACCCATATGGGGCCAAGAATTGGGCCATTGGGAGGACTAAGAGGATGGAGGGGGGTACTGGAAACTTTTGTCCCGCACTTAAGGGACATCAAGAGAGGAGGATGGGATGAACCAGCAAGAGGGGTTTAGTTTCAACTTGGTAGTGCAGTATTGAGGACATCCAATAAAAGACCTTGGGGCACGATCATGTGGTTTTTAGTTGAATGCACAGTAGAGTACAAGTGGGGGAGAAGCGGAAAGGTCGGACGAATGAAGCCAAACTAAAAGGACGGGACTACACGGGAATGGGAATTTCCCTGACGGGGTTTCAGTGGGCAGGAACTGGGGGAACCAGTTAATGAGATGATGGAATATGTAGCAACAATGTGCAAGGAGGCTGGGGGAGTTTGCCCCCAAGGGTAACAGGAAAAATAAAAAGCCAGGATGACCCCTGGCCCCCCAAAGGTGCAAGGAGGCAAAAAACCCAAGTGCGCTAGGGGGGAAAGAAATTTTTTTTTTTTTTATCAACCGGCCGTTCCCCCCAGGCAGGGTGGCCCGAAAAAGAAAAAACTTTCCCATCATTCCCCATCCTGTCTTCCCAGAAGGGTGCTTTAAACATTTTTTTAAACGGCAACTTTAACACCCCCCCTTCAGATGCAGGCACTGTACTTCCCTTTCCCCAGGACTCAAGCCCGGCCTGCCGGTTTCCCTGAACCCTTCATAAATTTTACTTTGCTCACACTCCAACAGCACGTAAGTATTAAAAACCATTTGTCTCCTTTCACTCTATCAAACACGCTCAGCATGCCTGCGGGAAGTCCAAGCCCCTCGCCCCAAAAAACCCCCTTTTCCCCCCTCCCCCCAAACCCCCCTGGGCCCGCCCTACCCCGCCTTCCCTTTTCCATCGTGAACCCCCTTGAAGTCATTTGTTTCGCTCCATTCTCTCTACTGTCCGAACCCCCTAAAAACCCTTCCCACCCCCTCTGGACACATTTTTTGGATCCCGCCTCCTCCAAATTAAACTACGAATTTTTGCTTTATATTCACCCACACTTCCCCTAGACATGACATCCCCCTGCTCACCCTTTCCCCTCGCTGCAACTTCATCCCCACGTTTAAACCCCCCATATAAGAGCTTTGGGGAAAAACTATATTCATACATTCCCTCTTTCCCTCCAAGGACAAGTTTTTGTCCCCACGACCCCAAAGTGCACCACTCACTTTTTTCCTCATCATTCTTGTTCACCTCATCTTTCATAGCCCATTGCGGGAACGCCCACCCCCAAAATCTGAATACTTTTCACCTCCTCCATACTTCTCCCCCCAATTGATATTAAATCTTTATCCCCAAATTTTTTTGTTTCTCATAACCTTACTCTTTCCGTATTCCCTTTAATTTTCTTCTTTTGACCCCCTACCAAATTCATCACAACTCTGAATTCTCTTCGATCCCCCAAGAGCACAGTGTCATCAGAAAAGAGAGCTGTGACAACCCCCACTTTGTGTGTGATTCTTTATCTTTTAATCCACGCTTTTCCCAAGACCCCGCATTTCTTCTCTACAACCCCATCTATAAATATTTTAAAACAACCACGGTGAACACAATCCTTGCTAAGGCCTCTTTTACGGGAAAAAAAAATTCCCTCTTTCCAAATACTCTAACTTGACCCCTCATATCCTCGTAAAAAATTTCACGCTTCAGAAACCACCCCACACCTAATTTGCAAATCTGCCATTCCCCCCCTATCCCCCCGTCATACCCCTTTTCCAAATCCAAAAATCCCAAAAAGCCCTCTTTACCTTATCAAAATATGTTCATTAATTTTTCCCATGTAACCCCGGGCCCACACCCCCCTACCTTCCTAAAGCCTCCTTGTTCTCTGACCCCTATTTTTCCGTTTTTCAAATTTTTCAATTTTAACCTACCTTTTACACTTTACCATTTTTACACCAAAGAACCCCCTTTAAAATTTTTCCCTCTCACCCTTTTGCCTTTTCCCCCCCCCCCAAAATATGCATGCTCTCTGCCAACCCCTAGGTACCTTACCTTCTTCCATACATTTATTAAAAAATTTGCACAACCACCCCAAAAACATATCCCCCCCTGCTTTTAACATTTCTATTTTTTCCCCATCAACCCCGGCTGCCTTACCCCCTTTCATTTTACTACTGCCTCCGAACTTCCCCCCCACTCACAACTGGTCTTCCTCACTCCCACAAGATGTTTTCCTCCTTTCCCTATCACGAAAACACAGTTCCCATCTCTCAAAAATTTAAAAATTCCTCAAATATTTTCCTCTTCCAATTCCTCTAACTCTCCTTTTTAAAAACTTCCCCCTCCTTTTTTTTAAATGACAAATCCATTTGTTCTCTGGGGTTTCTTAAATTGTTTAAACTCATCCAAAACTTTTTCTTTTTTCAACAAAATTTGTTGATAAAATCTCACCCCCTCTCTCATTTGCTCTCTTTTTACATTGCTTCACCATCTCTTAATTCTCTCTTTTTCTCCTATACTTTCCCTCCTTTCATCACTTTACTTTGTAAAAAACTTCTATATGCTAAACTTTTTTTTTTTTTCCCTTTCTACTCCTTTAATCATCATTCCCCCAAAACGCTCCTCTTCCCTCTGCACCCCCTTTCCTGTAACCACAAATTCTGCTGAACACTCTAACACTACTTTTTAAACCTACCCCATACTCTTCGACCCATTGCCATGCTCTCATTAGCCCATCTACCTCCAAAAGTGTTTATATTTCCCTAACTGCCTCCCCTTTTAGTTTTTAAACCTTCACCCTCTCTTCTGATGCTTCTATTTCCCGTATCCCCTTCCTTTTACTTCAGTGTAGCTACAACTAGAAAGTGTTGATATATCTTGGCCCTTATAAAATGTACATCCTGAAGTTACTAACAGTCTTTTATCTACCATACATAAAACCCAAAAAATCTGTATTTCGCCCTAATATATGTGTTCTTATTTATCCTTTTTTCTTAAAAAATGTTTACTATAACTAAACCCCTTTCTATACAAAATTCAATCAAAGGGCTCCCATTATCATTTAACCTGGCACCCCAAAACTTACTCCACCCCTCTCTAAAAATTTCCCTACTTTTTCATTTTAAGTCCCCCACCACATTACTCTCCACTTGGTTCAAAGGTTATACTTCACTTACATCTCCCCCAAAAACTCTTCTTCCTCGCATTCCCCTTTTTCTCCAGGTGCTACACGCTTATTATGACCCCCCTTCTCGCTTTAACCTTTATTTAATCCACATAATTTTTTGAATTTAACTTTATATTCTCTTTTTTCCTTCCATAAAAGATCATTTAAATTATGCTACCCCCTTTCCCTTTTTTCCTAACTCTCTCGATACCCAGATTTAATCCCCTTTTTTTCCCCCCACTGAAACTCTCCCACCCCCTTTGCTTTGTTTTGCTTGGGCCCGGACATCCCCCCTTCTTTCTTCATAACATCAGCAATCATCGTTTCTTGTCATCCCCACAATCCACGCACTTTAAGCAACCCCCGTTTTAAAAGTTTTTTCTTCTCTTTTTTAGTAATTTTAAGGAGAAGGGGGTTTCTAGCCCCTTTCTCCCCGGGATTTTAGTCGCCTCTACGACACGCATGGCTTACGGGGAAAAATTTTTTTCCAAATTCCCTGGACAATAGAAGAAATAAAAAAGAAAAAAGAGTATTTAGAAAAAAAAGGGGAAAAACCTAGATGTATGTTTATTTATTGCATGTGCGGTCTGTGAAGTGTGACCCAAAATGTAAGTAGGAGTAGAAGGGAATCCCTGTTATCTTAGGTGTTTATGAGACAGAAAAAAAAACCCGCAACCCACCATCATGCAAAAAAGTTACAGGTTTTTGTTTCACAGTCATTGGCAGGCGGGGTACTTCCCTGGGGGGGTTGCTGTCTACCAACTACTACCTAAAAAGAATATAGAAAAGGGAAAGGACCCAGGAGAAAAAGGAGAGCGTCGAAAAGCCAGAAAGAATATGCACGATAAAAAGGGAGAACCCCAAAGTAATATGAAAAAAGGGCATAGCGCGAAGCCAAAATTTACCCAAAACTGTTATCGCCCTCGGATGAAAATAAACAGTCAAGGTCCCGGTAAACGGCTAAAGGAAAGGGAAGGGGGAGAGACAACAAGAAATGACCCTGAAATATGGAAGAACTTAACGAGATTCAAAGAAGTGTTTGAGGGAGGCATAAGGGGCTCCAGAAAAAACGGAGAGGGGGGCCACCCCCAAGTGCTGGACACAGTGCACACAACGGGAAGAAATGAAAAGGGTTTTGAGTGAGCTAGTCCCCAAAGGCAATGAGGGCCCGGAAACATCTCTCCATGGGTTGAGAGAGGGAGCAGAGGTGTATGTGTTCCCCTAACAACAAAATTCAATATTCTACGAACAGGGAGATTTCCTGAGGCTTAAAAACAGCAAATGTGGTCCAATCTTTAAAAAAGGGGACAGACATGAAACACTAAATACGACCAGGTCCCCCCAAAGAAAAATATGCAAATATGGAAAGATTATAGGGAAGACTGGGGGGAACATAGAAAGGAATGATCTCATTAACAGCACCAAAAAGGTTTCATGGGCGGAAGTTTGTGTCACAAAACCCATGGAGTTCTATGGGAAAGGTAACAGCGTAAGACAAGGAGAGAGGGGGTGGGTGGATTGCATTTTTTTGGACTGCAAAAGAAGGCGTTTTTTTACCCAAAATTCCCCCAAGAGTGGCAAAAACTGGAGGGGCCAAGCAAGGATAACAGGGAAAGGGACTGTAATGGAGAGGGAATACATGCAGGAAAACAGCAGGGTAGGTACTGGCGAGGTTTTCAGAGTGGGCACCCGTGACAGTGGGGTCCCAAGGGGTCAGTTTTAGGCCCGTGTGTTTTTGGTATTTGTGAACGACATGATGGAAGGAAAAAAGCTCTGAGGTGTCCCCTGTTTGCAGAGGGCGTGAAGTTGATGAGAAGAATTCATTTGTCGAGGACCAGGCAGAACTTAAAAGGGGTCTGGACAGCTTGCAGACCTGGTCCCTAATTGGTCCTGGAGTTCAAACCCCCCCAAGTGCAAATATGAAGATTGGGAAGGGCAAAGAAGACGCAGACGAGTACAGTCTAGGGGGCGTGATACAAAACCCCACTCAAGGAAAAAAGATCTTGGGGTGAGTTAACAAGGCACTTCCTGAAGCGCACATCAACCAAAAAAAATGCTGCAGCATTTGGGGCCCAGCAAACCTAGAACAGCATTCCGACATCTCGTAAGGAATTGTTCGGACCCCCGTACCCGTGTACATTGGCCCCATATTGGAGTATTTGGCACAGTTTGGAACCCCCCCTACCAAGCCGTAAAGAAAAAGAGAAAGTGCAAAGGTTGCAAAAGCTATCCGAGCAAAGGGGTTGTCCTACGAGGAGAGGTTAGGGAAATCAACCCGCGACATGGGGACAGGGGAAAGGGGGGCATGATTAAAGACATAAAAATATAGGGAATTGTAAGGTGGCAGAGACAGGATGTTCCCGGGGGGAAAGGGGCACAGCAACAAAAGGGGGCACAGATGGGAAATTTAAAACACAGATGAATCATAGGGATGTTGGAAGTATTTCTTCAGCCACAGGTAGTCAGGAAAAGGGGAAAAGTTTGGGAAGCGATGTATGGAGGCAGGTTTCCCTACATAGCTTTAGCAGTAAAGCGCACGGTTCGGGAGAGTGACCTAGTAGCGACCAGTGAAGGGCGGGGCCGGAGCTTAGACTCGACCCCTTTAACCTCAATTAGGTGGTAAAAAAGGTAAGTACACAGTCACGCGATGGGTCACAAGGCTCCCAGAACTTTAGTGTTTTTTTGGGGGGGCAGAAATGCTACAGTAATCAGTGTAGTGGAAAAAAGTCAGTGGCAATTTCAAGTTTATAACGAAAGTTTTAGCTAAAAAAAAGTCGAGAGGAAACCGAAATCTTAATATTTGAAGTGCCAAAGTTAGGGGCTAGTGGCACCCGTTGCCACACAGATTCAACTATACAAAGTAAAGTGAGTGTGGAAGCGGGTGTTTAAGGGAAATTTCAGGTTGGTTAACAAGTGAAAAAGTGGGGCACCCTACAGTGAGAGTGAGAAGTTTAATAAGCAAAAGGAGAAAGGAAAAATAAAATATATAACAAGGGAAAGTGGCAGGAGTAGGCCTGCCGTATTGCTCACCTATTGTGGTTGCATGTTGCCAGATTCTGGTCTCTGCATCACTGTTAGATACTGGTCAATCACTCCTGCAAGCTATTACCGGAATTAGAGTAGACATAGCACAGATAAGGTGGAGACAGGGTTGACGAGAGTGTGAGGAGTCAAGTGGCCTAGCGAGGGGTAACGTCAGACACTTGTAGAAGATGAGACAAGCTAAATTTTACAACCTAGTATTGCTTTCCGTATTTTATAAGTAGAATTGATAAGTGTTAGAATTACTATTGGCAAGTTTTAGAATTACTGGTATTACTACTGGTATTTATTAGCAGTATGAATACTGAGAAGTGGGGGCACACACACACATACACGAGAGTGGAATAACAATCACCCCTCAACCACATACCATCTACCTCCCCTACCCACCACTAGACATCTAGTCCAAGCTAGTTTTTTTTTTTTTTTTTTTTTTTTTACACAGGGTTTGACAAGGTTAAGGATCCCTAGCTTTATTGACAAGCTATTTACAGGTTAATGATTCCTATCTTTATTGGCAAGCTAAGAGCTGTTACCTACATCAGCTCATTTGAAAGCATTTTTATTGTTATGAGACATAAAAATAGGGAACAGGATGAAGGTGGAGGCATCTGTGAGCCAGCATTTTCATTTGATCAACTGACTATCTCGTTGACATCATTATGCTGTATGAATGTGTGCCGTACTCGAGTCATCCTGGGTATACATGATCTCTGATGGAGTGATGTTCTGGAGAAGGGTAGAGCCAGAGTGAAGTTGCTTGTGAAGGCTTACTCAGCCGCCCTGTAACAACTAGTAAGTATTACCAAGGCTGGCTCCTCCTCAGGAAAAGTAATGAATTGAAAAAAATGATAACAGTCAAATACAAACACTTTATTATTTAGAAATGAAAATATAAAACAATTAAATATGAATTTTTATCCTACTTGAAAGAGAAATGAAAAATGAAATACAAAAATAATATCTGAATTCAACACTAATATGTACAGTTTGACTGGGGTGTCTGGTTGATGTTATTGACACCGCGTATTGTAGAAAATGGTAGCCATTGCTGATGATGGTGGGTCACAGATGTTGAGTGACAACCCAACGACTAGTTCTTCACAGAGTCTGTAGCCTTGAATAGCCCATCAAGATGATAGGAACGCAGGTCTTTCACCACTGCAAAGATGAGAGGTAGTTGCCTGGGGTAGACTACACTTACGTATGCAGATAAAATTGTGACGTCCCAGAACTTATGTAAAGTTCGTTTCCTTCAACACTGTTTCTTTGATTGCCAGATGACCCGAGCTGACATTCCAAGCTAGAAAGACACAAAGGTTACCCACTGCCTAAGAAATCACTCTCCATGATAAGTAAAGTTTTTAAAAAACATGGTGATTATCTAAAAGCACATGGAAATCAAGGCAGAATGAACTAAGTCTTAAAATTGGTTAAAAGTGAAGCTTTTAACCAATATATCCATTAAAAACAGGAGCAGAGGCTTTTACTTACAGTTGTGTTGGGAGCTGTGAGTCAAGTGATTACCATTTGGTCGGAGCCCCACACGTCACCTTTTTAGGTGGAAAAAGGGCAGGATAGCGGGAGCTAGAGTTACCCTACCTTAACAAGCAGACCGGCAGTCAAACTATCGTCACCATATACTCGCTTGCTACTCCTATTTGTTGAACTTTTCTCTCACGTTCCTTCTTTCTGCCCGTCTTGTGGCATAAATGCTTGTTTCACGCTGTCCTCGAAGTGGATCCAAGTGTGATACTTTGACAATATTGGCCTTGTACATAACAGTAAGGCCACCCACATCTCTCCTGTGTTGAAGGCTCTGCTGAAACGACAGATCTATCCAGGATGGGTCCAGGCGAGAGATGAGTCGTCTTGCTCTGTTCTCTACTCTGTCAAGCAGTCGCAGATGAGAGAGGGGGCAGGAAAAACCAAGAAAGTGGAGCATACTCAAGGTGTGAGCATACTTGTGCCTCGTACAAAATCTTGCAACCCCTACTGTCAAGCAGATGCGAGATACGGTGAAGTGCTGTAAGCTTCCTAGCTGCCTTGTTTGCAAGATTTACAAAATGGTTCTTCATGGTCAGTTTGGAGTCAAATTTCACCCTAAGGAAATCAACTTCTTCTCCAGGTGCCAACACCCTCCCATTCATCCTTACTACTGCACCAGCATTACCATCATGGTGCCTAGAGATCATCATCATTTGCGTTTTCTCAGGTGCAAATGTTACTTGCCATCTATTTCCCCAAGCTCATATAGCTCTTAGCTGGTGATTGATGTAGCTTAGAGCAGCTGGCATTTCTTCTCTTGGATAAGTGAATGTCAGTGTACAGTCGTCTGCATATGCATGGGATTCTGGGATGAGATGAAGAAGGTCATTGAAGAAGACATTCCATAACAATGGTCCCAGCACGCTTCCTTGTGGAACACTTGCCCCAATAGGATGTCTTGCTGATTCCGTTCCATTGAGAACTACCCTTAAAGATCTACCATGAAGGTAATCACTGAGGAGACATAGCGTAGAGCCTGCAATTCCCAGTGCTTGAAGTTTTGCTAAGAGGCCCTGGTACCACACCCGGTCGAAATCACCAGCAATGTCCACTGCTACCACACAGCAGACTTTAGATTCATCCAGTGACTGGTGCCACTTAGTAGAGAGGTTTAACAACAGATCAGCAGCAGAGTAACCTTTCCTAAAGCCATATTGACGGTCACAAAGTAGTGAGTGGTAGTCAAAAAACTCTGTCATTTGTCTTGAGATTATTGTCTCAAGGATCTTACCAGTGATTGACAGGAGTGGCTCTGGTCTGTAGTGCTGATTTCTGCTCTGCTCATCGTTTTGCGAACAGGGACTACATTTGTCTCTTTTCACAGAGAGGGCCATTTACAATGTACTAGGCAGTGCTGAAAGATACGAGTTACAGGTGCTGCTAGCTGGTCTGCACATCTCAGCAATCTTGGGCTCAACTTGTCTGGGCCCACAGCCTTTTCTTGGTCAAGCGATTTAAGTAGGAAATGCACCTCCTCCTGTCTTATTGTCACAACTGACAGTTTTGACACAATTCTTGCAGCTATCCAAGGAGGGTCCCTGGCTGGATCAGGAACTTGCATTTTGGTAGCAAAGTGTTTGGCAAAGAGGTCCGCCTTCTCTTCACTACTAGTAGAGGTGATCCCATCCTGTCGATTTAGAGGTGGAATGAGTACATCAGGCAGATAACCTTATCTGCCCATGACCAGGGACCACCAGGTTTTGGAGCCTACCCTACCTGATGCTCGCTTTCTTTTTGTGTCCACCTCCCATTTAGCAATGGCCCACTTTTGAAAATCACCCATATGCCTACAGGCTTGCCTGTGCAAGTTCGTGTTATAGGTGGTAGGATGTCATGCCTTGTACTTAGCAGTAGCAGCCTCTCTACAACGAAAGTCAAAACCAAGGCCGATTTGTAGGCTTCGTCACATATTGCCGGTGAGGAATGTGTTCTTGTTGTAGATTAAGGATGTGTCCAGTGGAGGCTTTCACTTGGTTGTCAACATCCCCTTGGAGAAGAGCATTCCAATCGGTGGTGGCGAGGTCAGAGCAAAGGGCTGGCCAATTACCTCCTTCCCATAGCCAGGTTGTGCGTGTGGACTCCTCACCTCGTTCTGTTTGTCGTAAAAACAGCCTTGTGGTCAGATGATCCAACGTAGCCGAGGGGTTGACAAGTGACTATGCCTTCTGCCAGATCACTCACTACTGGGTCAAGGGAGGAGCGAGAGATGTAAGTAGGGAAATGAACAAAGTTTCTCATGTCAAATACTGCAAGGTCATCAAAGTCCCTATGTATAAGGTATTGGTTGAGGTCACCAACAATTATGATATGTTGACAGTTGTGTTGTAGCAGAAGGGAGTCCATATTTTCCATTAGAAAGTTGATTGGGTCTTCATGTTGCCACTGAGGTCTGTACATTGCACATGCTAGTACAGAGGTACTAGTGTTTATGCAGAGCTTGAAGAACATCATTTCAAGATGAGTAGGGATGGCAACATCAATGTGCAGGGCATGAACACTTTTAGAGAAGCACACAGCAGCACCTACTCCTTATCCTTGCCTGTCTCTTCTCATCCATGAGGTGTAGCCAGCAATTCTTGCAAAATTTTCCGGAGTCCTGTCGTCCAAAAATGTTTCAACAAGTTATCTTGTCGGGACGTGGAGTGTTCACAAAACTATGTGTGAGCTGTCCAACATTAGTAGTGAAGGCTCTAATGTTGGCTGACAGGATGCTGATAGACTGGCTCCTCATGATGTGGTCAGCTTGAGGTGGTGGGTGTGTAAGGCATGTAAGGTGTCTACCCTTGAGAGAGGTAGTGTACTAAGGCAGCTGCAGGGATGTAGGTCTGTGGTCTTGTATAAGGCACAATACCACCTGCTGGGCTGAGATAGGAGTAGCTGAGTGGGTGACGTGTGAGAGTGTTCACCAATTTAGATATCCTGCTGGTTTGTTCCGCGAACAGGTCTCTAAATAGGTGGTCCTGTCTGTCAAGTTCCTTTTTTTCCGACACTAGTCCTCCTGATGTCCTTTCTTGTAGCAGTAATTGCACCTGGAATCTCGCAAGCAGTTGTTGGCGATGTGCCCCTTCCGGCGACAGCGAGAACACTGCCTAGGTGCCTGGGAGGGTGGACTATGATTTGTTGCACCTCCTGTGTTTTGCTGATTTGTCCTCAGGTTTTGCCGCTGGGACTGTGTTAGTGGAAGGTGAGATGGCTGTAGATGTCTTCCTCCTCCACGTCCTCTTCCACGACATCTACCCCGTCCTCTACCAGTTCTGACAGATGTATCCCTGCTGTTCGTACTTTGGCTCAGTAGGTGTTTAGGTGCAGTGATGGTTCCCAGATTATTAACTGCACCAATCTCTGGTGGAGAAAATTCTGACTCAGAACTTGCCGATGAAGCACTGCTGCCTGATGCTGGGATAGTGTCGGCAGGTGTGCTGACAGGTGTAGGATCAGAGATGGTATGTGCACTATCTAGTGCACACAAGGTTTGACAAGGTTAAGGATCTCTCTCTCTCTCCCTTCCTCTTTCTCTCTCTCTCTCTCTCTCTCTCTCTCTCTCTCTCTCTCTCTCTCTCTCTCTCTCTCTCTCTCTCTCTCTCTCTCTCTCTCTCTCTCTCTCTCTCTTCTCTCTCCCTCTCTCTCTTTTCTCTCTCTTCTCTCTCTCTCTCTTCTTCTTCTTCTCTCTCTCTCTCTCTCTCTCTCTCTCTCTCTCTCTCTCTCCACTTCTCTCTCTCTCTCTCTTCCTCTCTGTCTTCTCTCTCCCTCCTCCCTCTCTTCTGTCTCTGTCTCTCTGTCTGTCTCTCTCTTGTCGTCTGCTTCTCTGCTTCTCTCTCCCTCCTCTCCTTCTTCTCTCTCCCTCTCTCTCTCCACTCCTACCTTCCTTCCTTCTGTCTTCCCCTCCCCCTCCCCAGCATCTTCTCCTGTCCCTCTCTCCCTCCTCCCACATTTCGTCCCTCTCTCTCTATCCCTCTCTCTCTCCCTCCTCAAACTCACACCAAGCTCCTTTTCGTGGTAGAAAAAAAAAAAAAAAAAAAAAAAAAAAAAAAAAAAAAAAGGGCAACCCATGAGGGCGGAGACCCAGGGGTCTGAAGATCGAACCCAGGAGGGAGGAATCTGGGAGGGAAGAATGGGAGGTAGAGCTCACAAAAATGGAGGAAGAGTGGGGAAGGAAGCTAGCAGAGCTCGGCAGGGAAATGGAGGAGAGGATAGCTGAAGAGAACAGGATGTAGGGACTACAAGCCTTAGCAGTAGAAGAAGATAAGATAGAGTGCTTAGAAGAGGAGCTAAAAAACTGAAACAGAATAGAGAAACATATGACAGCACAGGAATAACATCAGGGACTTCTATACCAGTCACAGACGAGGGGGCTGTTGTGATTCAGGAAAAGGTGAGTACCAATCGTGAAGCCTGCAGCCAATGCAGGAGACAAGACTTATGCAGAGACTATAACAGTCAACTACAGTGACAGGGAACAGCTGAGCAGGGAAGACAGTCCACTGAGCATAGGGGCTGCAGCAAGGGCAGGGGTTGAAGGCAGGAACATCTCGATGGAAGGAGATAAAACACCTCAGAGGACACAAAGAGAGACACAGTGGGAGGAGGAGAGGGAGAGGTCAGTGTTTGTCTACAGGCTCCAAGAAGTTGAAAGGGAAACCTATGATGAAAGAATCCAGAGGTATCTTGAAAGCAATAGGAGAAAGAGACGTGACCCAGGTAGCAAATTTTCGGAGAATTGGGTGGTTTGCATGCAGAAGGAGACGGCCTGTCAAAGTAGTCTTCAAGGCAGAATCAGCTCGAACCAGGGTCCTGCAGAAGAAAGCACGACTGATGGACAAATCAGAGGATCAGAGCGTGTACCTCGATCGTGACAGAACACAGGAGGAAAGGATGAGACTGAGAGAGAGGGTACAAAAACGAAAGGAGGAACGAGAGGCATCGATGAGGACGAGCAGAACCCAGACTCAGGTGGAAGGACAAATGCACCCTACAGAGACACCCACAGAAGGACTCCAACCACAACAACCCAGAAGCAACTGAACAACCTCAACCGAAACCTGCACACTGTTCCCTCTGCCCCCCCCCCCCACCACAATCCCCATCCACACTGTGAAAACCCCAATGCAGCTGAACAATCTCAACCAACACCCACATACTGGTCTCTCTGCCCCTACCCCCAACATCACAAACCCCACTGCCACAGCAGCTCCCTACGGGCACTTTGCCCTCACCCCCACACCCATACCACAAACCCCATAACCCCCCAGGGCTTCCACCCCCAACTCCAATATTCTCCCAGGTCCACCGTGATAGACAAGAAGCTGAAGGTGTGGTACACAAAAGCAGATGGAATAGCAAATAAATACGAGGAATTTCACGAAAGAATCAACTAGAAGTCCACGGACATCATAGTAGTCACAGAAACGAAACTCACTGAAACAATAACAGACGCAGTCTTCCCACCGGATATCAGATCCTGAGGAAAGATAGAAAGAGCAGAGAGGGAGGGGAGGGGGGTTGCACTGCTCATATAAAATCGATGGAGTTTCGGGAAAATGGAGGGCATAGACGAGACTGGAGAAAGGGACTACATAGCAGGTGATTTCAACCTGGAGCCTCATGGGGGCCCCGAAACATGGAGAGCCAAGATGATGGATGTAGTACTGGAAAACCTCATGCATCAACACATCAGGGACACTACCAAAGAGAGAGGGGAGGATGAACAACAAGACTGGACCCTCTGTTCACCCTGAGTAGCTCAGACATTGATGACGTCACATATCAGAGGCCCCTCGGAGCTAATTACCATGTAGTCCTGAGTTTTGATTACATAGTAGAGTTACAGATGGAGAGAGTAACAGGAGTCGAATGGGAAAAGCCAAACTATAAAAGGAGGGCCTACACAGGTATGAGGAACTTACTGTGGAAGGTGCAGTGGGACAGGGAAGTGATAGGAAAGACAGTAAATGAAATAATAGAGTATGTAACAACAAAATGCAAGAAGGCAAAGGAAAGGTTTGTTCCCAAGGGCAACAGAAACAATGGGAAGACCAAAGCGAGTCCTTGGTTTACCCAAAGGTGCAGGGAGGCAAAAACTAAGTGTATTAAGGAATGGATGAGGTATAGAAGGCAAAGGACCCAGGAAAACAAGGAGATCAGTCGAAGAGCCAGAAATGAATATGCACAGATAAGGAGGGAGGCCCAGCGACAGTACAAAAATGACATAGCATCGAAAGCCATGTCTGATCCAAAACTGCTGTTTAGCCACATTAGGAGAAAGACGACAGTCAAAGAGCAGGTGATCAGGCTGAGGAAAGAAGGTTGGGAACTCACAAGAAACGATCAAGAGGTATGCGAAGAGCTCAACATGAGATTAAAGGAAGTATTCACAGTGGAGACAGGAAGGACTCTTGGAAGACAGGACAGAGGGGGACACCAACAGGGAATAGACCAACAGGTGTTGGACGATATGCACACAAGTGAGGAGGAGGTGAAGAAGCTGCTAAGTGACCTTGATACATCATTGGCAATGGGACCGGACAACATCTCCCCTGGGTCCTCAGGGAGGAAGCAGATATACTCTGTGTGCCATTAACCACAATCTTCAACACATCCATTGAAAATGGGCAACTACATGAGGTACTGAAGACTGCGTATAGTACGCAGTCATGGAGAAGATTATCAGGAGGAGAGTGGTGGAGCACCTGGAAGGGAACAAGATTATAAACAACAACCAGCATGGATTCATGGAAGGTAAATCCTGTGTCACAAACCTTCTGGAGTTTTATGACAAAGTTACAGAAGTAAGACACGAGAGAGAGGGGTGGGTTGATTGCATTTTCTTGGTCTGCAAGAAGCCTTCAACACAGTTCCTCACAATAGACTAGTGCAGAAACTAGAGGATCAGGCGGGTATAACAGGAAGGGCACTGCAATGGATCAGAGAATACCTGACAGGGAGGCAACAACGAGTCATGGTACATGATGAGGTATTACAGTGGGCACCTGTGACGAGCGGGGTACCACAGGGGTTGGTCCTAGGACCAGTACTATTTTTGGTATATGTGAATGACATGATGGAAGGGATAGACTCAGAGGTGTTAATGAGGAGAATTAAATCAGATGAGGACCAGGCAGGACTTTAAAGAGACCTGGACAGGCTGGACACCTGGTCCAGCAACTGGCTTCTCGATTTCAACCCTGCCAAGTGCAAAGTCATGAAGATCGGAGAAGGGCAAAGTATAGACTAGGTGGCCAAGGACTGCGAATATCGCTCAAGGAGAAAGATCTTGGGGTGACCATAACACCGAGCATGTCTCCGGAGGCACACATCAACCAGATAACTGCTACAGCATACAGGCGCTTAGGAAACCTGAGAATAATGTTCCGATACCTTAGTAAGGAATCGTTGAAGACACTGTACACTGTGTACATCAGGCCCATACTGGAGTATGCAGCTCCAGTATGGAACGCATACCTGGGCAAACACGTCAAGAAATTAGAGAGAGTGCAAAGGTTTGCAACTAGGCTAGTTCCGTAGCTCAGGGGTATGTCCTACGAGGAAAGGTTGAGGGAAATCGGACTGACGACATTGGAGGACAGGCGCGTCAGAGGAGACATGATAACGACATACAAAATACTGCGTGTAATAGATAAGGTAGACGGAGACAGGTTGTTCCAGGGAGGGGACACAGAAACAAGTGGTCACAATTGGAAGCTGAAGACTCAGACGAGTCATAGGGATGTTAGGAAGTATTTCTGCAGTCATAGAGTCATCAGGAAGTGGAAAACCTTAACAAGTGATGTAGTGGAGGCAGGAACCATACATAGCTTTAAGACGAGGTATGACAAAACTCTGGAAGCAGAGAGAGAGAGAGAGAGGACCTAGTAGCGATCATTGAAGAGGCGGGTCCAGGTGCTGTGTCTCGACCCCTGCAACCACAATTAGGTGAGTACACACACACACACACACACACACACACACACACACACACACACACACACACACACACACACACACACACACACATACGCAAACACACACAAACACACACACAAACACACACACAACACACACACACACACACACACACACACACACACACACACACACACACACACACACACACACACACGGGGCCAGGAGCTCGGACTCGACCCCCGCAACCTCAACTAGGTGAGTACTAGGTGAGTACACACACACACACACACACACACACACCACACATACATACACAGAGGTCCTATTGGACCGTCGGGGGGGCGTCGGAAAAGTCGAGGAGTGAAAATGACAGGCCGTTGGGTACATGGACAGCAGACAGAGAAGGGACTGAAGGAAGGGAAGGAGACAGGTGTCCAGCAGAAGCATTATAAAACTTTCAATAGATCCAGGAAATATTAAAGAAAGCAGAAACGAAGATACTTAAATAGAATCATGAGATACGAATTGAAATCCAATGCATGGATGAAAGGGACAGGACAGTCTTTGTTTATGGGCTTCGAAATCCCGAAGGGAAAACATATAAAGAGAGATGCCAGGGAGAGGAAACAGGGATTGAAAATATCATGAAAGAGATAAGAGAGTAAGACTTTACCCAGCTGACAAATTTTCATAGAGTAGGGGAGTTCTCAAGGGTAAGAAACCATCCAGTCAAATTGATTTTTAAATCAAAAATTGTGCTAAACAGGTTTCTGAAGAAGAGGGCACTACTAAGGAGCTTATCAAATTACCAGTAAGTATACCTTGACGATAACAGAACACGTGAAGAAGACAGAAACTGGGAGGATGCAAAGATGCAAAGGACAGGAAATAGAGTCAAGGAGATAAGCAGGGAAACCCAAACTCAGGAGAAAGAGGAAACACAACCTCCTTCACAATCACCCACAGCAGACCCTCAACCCTGACAACCCCAGCACAACCAAGCAAATTAACCCAATACAACCCACACTCTGTACCCACAGTCCCAACTCCCTCCATCTCAAACTCCATCTTCAGAGCAACATCCCATAGTATCCTGCCAGGTCTCCCACTCCCCTAACTCCCACAGACCCCCCAGACCACAGTGTTACAAAAGAATCTGAAGGTATGGTACACAGTGCAGATGGAGTAACAAATAAAAGTGAGGAGTGGCACAAAAGAATCATGGAGGTATTCCCAGTAATGATAACAGATGTAATCTTTCCATCTGGATATCAGATCATGAGGAAAGTCAGAGGGACCAGATGGGGAGCAGGAGTTGCACTGCTCATCAAAAACCAGTGGAGATTTGTATGGTTTTTATACCAGAAAGTCTATAGAGAGACATAAAATGAAATACACTTATCTTCAGTGAATTCAACCTCCTTGCAGCTGCAGCAAAGAAGGTCCCTTCATTGTGAATCGTCGTATCCCCACAACAGAGCTGTATAAGAACAATAATTAGGTATATAGTTGCCCCAAAGAGCATATATTAGAACATTTCACACCTGAAATAAAATGTTTAGTGGAGTTGTATTCACTTGGTTGGGCTCAAAGGCACACCGATCATGGGGTCTATTGGTAAATCTTGGCAAGGTTCACCCCCAACTATCAGCTGCAACCAGCCTAAGAGTGGGAATGTCTAGAATTACCTGGATATTTGTAGCTGACCCAAAATTTTCCCTGGCTTGTGACAGGGAAAATAGGACCCCGTTATCTATGTCTTCATTGGAGCTGGAGTGTCTCGTGAAATGTTGCATTGCTCTCCAAACTTTTGGGAATGTTCTGCAAACACTTGCACTGTTACATAACACTGTTCAGATCCAAGATTTGTCCATAGATTTTGTGGTATTTTCACAACAGGAAGACCACTTACACTTCACTGCATAATTAGTTCTACCGCAAATTTTTGAGACTGTCAAAAATGAAGAAGAGTCAAGAACGCACTAGTCACTGTACCTTTTTCCTTTCTGGTAAGGGAGGCGATACCCACATGACACTCGTTTCAAGTCTCTCCCTTGAAGCAATCTGAATACCAAAGAGCACTCTGTCCTCGCTCTAGCCCTTCTTACAAAGGACTTGCTGAATTCAGCATTATTTCACTCCTTGCTCAACACCGCAACAGTATTCAGTACAAATGATAGTTTTTTTGTTATCTGTCTATTGACTACAATTCATCATAGTCCCAGATTGTTGGTAAAGTGGTGCAGGGTTTTTATTTTATTTTCCTACTAAAGATAAGAGAGTAATTACTCTCGTCTAGTCGTCACTTGAGTTGCATTGAAACTGATCTCTAGCACTTAGAAGGTGGCGTGACTATGACGCTGATACCAACATGTAGTTCGAATTAAACTGTGGCCCGGTGGCCTGGTGGCTAAAGCTCCCGCTTCACACACGGAGGGCCCGGGTTCGATTCCCGGCGGGTGGAAACATTTGACACGTTTCCTTACACCTATTGTCCTGTTCACCTAGCAGCAAATAGGTACCTGGGTGTTAGTCGACTGGTGTGGGTCGCATCCTGGGGGACAAGATTAAGGACCCCAATGGAAATAAGTTAGACAGTCCTCGATGACTCACTGACTTTCTTGGGTTATCCTGGGTGGCTAACCCTCCGGGGTTAAAAATCCGAACGAAATCTTATCTTATCTTACCTTACTAGGAAGCAAGAGAGGCTATCAGCCCCTCTTACGAGAGGGCTGCGTCCCTCAAGTCCCTAAGGGGGCTGAAGGGGGTTGAGAGGGCTGAGATATACTCCCTTCCAGGAGAATTTTCTCTACACTAGAAGGCGGACGAAAGTTTGCCGTAGGTGAACTATTCATCTCTAAACATAAATTTTATTTTCTCACTCGCCACCACTACTGATTGTCTTTTCTGAACAATTTTAGTATCTGGGGTTTCTGGAGAATCAATAAGTTTGTTTTCAACACTGTGTAAGTCTAGCAGAAGTAGTTTATCTAATGTCCACTTATTCACTACTCCTTTGCTCAAAACTTCAGTTGTCCAGATGGTTCCAATTGCATCAGGATGTATGGTCACTATTCTTCCAGGAGGCCATTGAGACCTTGGACCATCATTGTCAATAATCACTATATCACCTAGGTATTCAGGATGTATGATTTTCAGGAACACCACCTCTACAGAAGTGTTCTCTCAGTGAGATGAAAAAAAATCTTCTCTCCAAATTTTCTCCCAACGTTTAGTCACTTTATTACGGTGTTTGAATTTACGTCTGAGTTGCTCAGGGTCGAGATAAGGAGGGTCCTCCGTGATTTCTTTATCGTTCATGGGAGGAACTGGTTCGATCCTTCTGCCATGGGGTAAATGAGATGGACTTCTTTCTTTCTTTATTTCAACGTACCAGCCGTATCCCACTGAGGCGGGGTGGCCCAAAAGGAAAAACGAAAGTTTCTTCTTTTAAATTTAATAATATATACCGGATTAGGGGTTACTGGCCCCTTGCTCCCGGCATTTTAGTCTCCTCTTACGACACGCATGGCTTACGGAGGAAGAATTCTGTTCCACTTCCCCATGGAGATGGACTTTACACTTATAAATTGTCCAGATCATCAGTAACATAAGTTAAAGGTCTGTTGTTGACTCTATTTTCTATTTCAGTCACGACTGTGTGAAATTGTTCTAAGTCTATTCTTTGACGATGAAGAGGCTTCCTTAAACAACGTTATACGATGGTTGATTCAGCATCTGTTGTACCTCTGGCTGACCAAAGATGTTGCTTATATAAGCAGCACCTGCAGCAAAGCTCGTTGCATTGTCTGAAATCATCAGTGTGGGAAATGCCCTTCTGGATGCAAACCTTCTGAATAGTTTGATAAAGGCTTCACCAGACATGTTAGTGGCTACTTCTAGATGTACTGCTCTAGCCATAGCACAGGTGAACAAACAGATGTACACCTTGATGTGAACTTTGTCAACTGTTTTAGTTAAAATTATTAGTCCAATGTAATCAACACCTGTCACTTTAAAATGGAGTGACATGACATACTCGTTCAGCAGGATACGCTGGTGGACCTGGATACTGACATACTCGCATATCGTAGTGACGACAAGTAAGGCAAACCCTTATTTGTTTTTTCACGCTTTGTCGACGTTGCGGTATCCAGTAGGACTGTCGTACGTGACATGGAGTGTCTGTTACTCCACCATGTAACACGTTACTCTGGGCATTCTGAACAATCAGGTTTGTTAGCCAATGATTGTTTGGGATTAATATTAGATGTATGGCTTCTTTACCTAGTGAAGAATTTTGAGTTCTTCCTCGACATCTCATAATCTCTTCTCAGTCGAGAAAAAGTCCTAAAGAATTAATCATATTGAGTTTCATTTGGGGATTTATCCTGTGTTTCCAGAAATTTGTACTCTGTACAGAAGACATCTTTCTGTATTAGTGTTACCCAGTATTGATGGGTTCAGGAAATTCATAATTACGCTTTATCCCTTTAACGAAATTGAAGCAGTAACTCTTAAGAGTTTACCCAAAGACAAGTATTTAGATCCAACAATGACTATTTCTCGTGTGTCTGCTGTATTTAAACAGATTATTTCTGCTGTGTTCAAGCCGACTGTTTCTTCTGGTACAAGGTGAGATTTTTGCTGAGGCCACTTATTTCCAGTAAAGAGCCAGTTCAGTCCGTGGAGCCATAATTTATTTTGCACAAATTTTCTTGAGTGGGACACCAAGTGAGAACACGTCAGCTGGATTCTCTTGGGGAGAGACGTAGAGAAACAGAGAGTCTCTCTGCATCTCTCTTATTCCAGCTATTCTATTTTGTACATAGACCAGCTTACTTTTATTATTTTGTAGCCACTGGAGAACTTCATTATCACTCCAGATCACAGTTTTTTCCAATAGTGAGATGATCGAGCACTTGGTTGAGATAGACAGCTAATTTTGTACCTACATAGAGTGCTGTCAGTTCCAATTGTGGTACTGTTCTGACCTTCAAGGGTGCTACCCTGGCCTTTGAAGTGATTAGTAAACTTCCTTCAGCATTACTCATGTAAGCTACAGCGCCATAAACCTCTGGCTGATGCATCATAGAACACATGTACTTATTTCCCTCTTGACATATTTAACTGGGAAATTTATTTGATGAAGTTGTTTAAACTCCGTGGATATTTCATCCCATATTTGACTCATTTCTAATGGCAAGTTCTCATCCCAGCCTAATTTGAGCTTCCATTCATCTTGCATAAGCGTTTCACCTTTTATGGTAATTGGCAAGACGAGTCCTGGAGGAGCAACTCGTTGTGATACCTCTGACAGTAAACTACGTTTGGTGAGTCTACTACATGGTATATTGCTTATTCTTTTGAGACTCGAAGTGTCTCCCTGTGTGTTCCAATTAAGTCCCAGCATGTTGCTGCAGTAAAGAATTTCAGCATCAGGGAAATCTTTCGTAAGTTCCCTTAATTGTGTTGAATTAGTATTCCACATTCTTAGAGGCATATTTGTTTCTATCATTTCCTTGTTATTTTCTCTGTATAAGGATTTCAAATCATCTTCTTTACTCACAGTACCTTGAAGATTCTCCACATAGAAACTTTTATTGAAGGATTCTTTGAAAGGACTTTCAGATTTCTTCAAATGTGTATTAAGAGTAGCTTCTAGCGAGAATGGAGAGGATGTTGCACCAAATAAAACTGGACTGAAACGATATGTTTTCACGGAACTTTGAGGTTCATATGGATTTTCAGGCCACAAGAATCGAGTATAATCTCGGTCTATTTCTTGAAGTCCTACTTAAGAAAACTTTGGAAATATCAGCCGTGTAGGCATATGGGTTTGTTCGAAATTTCATAAGCACGTCTCCAAGCTTCTCAGTTAGTGAGGGTCCGGTCATCAGACAGTCATTAAGACTTACTACATCTTTATTAGCACGTGCGCTGTAATTGTACACAACACGTAGTGGAGTGGTTTCAAAATCTTTTCTGACTCTATGGTGCGGGAGATAATGACCTTCTGTCTTCCACTTGTCTTCAACTACTTCCTCAGTAAAGTTATTGTCCAACTGTTCTTGTATGATATTATTATATACAGCCATGCGCTGTGGATTCCTCCGGAGTTCGTGTATTTGTGCTTGCATTTGTCCAAAAGCCATGCGATAATTGTTTGACAGATGTGGCGGATTTAATTTCCATGGTAACCTAACCCAATACTGTCCATCTTTATATTTGACAGTGTCCAAATATTGGTTATAAGTATGAGACTCTTGTGGGCTTGGTTTATTTACATCAATACCTATCGCATCTAAATCCCACAACTTATCAACTGGTTCATTCATTTCTTCCAGTAATGATAATTTTTGCTGTGGTACATGATCAGCAGTTATTCTCGTAACTAGTACATTTTCCACTGAATCAATATCAGCTTCTTTCCCACTTTGAGAGGGAATGGGACCACATATCATGTGGCCTCCTGCTGTTTTCAGCAAGTGAACATCATGTTTACTTACTATATTTTGCACAAAACAGTGATAATAATCACTTCCAATGATTAAATCAATTGGATTAACAATGTCCGTCTGTATGTCTGGACAGGCTAATGTGACCTTAGCTGCGTTTAGTGCTGCTACTGTTTCTTTTATCCCTGGATCTGCACAGACTTAGACAAATCGTCAATTACCACAACTTCTGCTGTCTTTTTTCCTGTTTCCTAGACCAACAGTGAATTTGGCTAGGTCATATGTCTGTTTACCAGAACCTTGGAAAAAAAAACCACCTACATGAAACCGTATTTTAGCATAGGGTTATTTATTCACTTTCTGTAACACTGTTCTTCATAGGAAGGACATTTGCACATTTGTTTTGTGTAATTTATTATACAATTGAGTGCGAACTATCGGGGGAGCAGTCGATTCAGACTTATCCCATTCGTTTAATACTGTTGTTTGTGACTTCCGGTTTCTGTGGAAGACAGCGGTTGTTTAGCACAAGTTCATGGGCACAAACCATTTAAACCACTTCTTCAGTGAGCATTTACTTCCCTTGTGTTCAGCTAAACACTTAGTGCATCGTTTCGGCTTTTGAGCACGTTGTTTCCATGCCTCCATTGTTGTGTATTGAAAACAATACTGTGCACAATGTGATCCATCACAAAGTACATATTTTGGAGTACGTTTATGTGTGACAGTCTTTTTACTGCCTGTTGTATTCACAGCTTGGTAAATGCCTACTTGGAATTTAGTGATTTAGTGAGAGTAGGTATACTCTTTATATGCTGAGTTTAAAGGTTTGGTATCCACGGTAATAGGTTTATCATCATGTCTTGTTGCATGCATGCAAGAAACTATAACTTGAAAACCTTTATTTATTTCTTCACACGTGAAACAGCGTTTGTTGAACATAGTATTTAATCGTTCAGTGGTTTGTGGTGACAGTTTATCCTGTACAATTCCACTGATAAACCATTCACATTGATTTATGACATATTTAATCGCTAGAGATGTGAGACTATCGTCTATTGTGACCATAAATATCTGTAAATCTGAAAAAGAATGGCTTGGTGGCTTCTAGATTGAGATTTTGACTGCATGTCTAACCCTGGTTTTGTCAGCATCAAGGTAATTGCCTGGCAAAACACATAAGGCTTGCTGATAATTGCCTTTGACCACCGGAAACGATGGTAGTGATCACATGGTCATGAGCTCTGAATGCATTGTAGAGTTAAAAATGGAGAGTGAAGCAGTATGAGTAGGACTGGAGATGGCAAACTCCAGAAAAGGGGACTACACAGGTATGAGGAATTTCCTGCATGAGGTACAGTAAGAAAGAGATCTGGTGGGGAAAAACAGTAAATGGAATGATGGAATAAGTGCCCAAGGAGTCAGAGGAGAGGTTCATACCCAAGGGCAGCAGAAAGAATGGGAAGACCACAACCAGCCCTTGGTTGGCCCAAATGTGTAGAGAGGCCAAAACTAGGTGTGCTAGAGAATGGAAAGAGTATAGAAGACAAAGGACCCAGGAAAATGAGATTAGACAAAGAGCCAGAAATTAATACAAATGTATAAGGAGGGAGGCCCAGCGGCAATACGAGAATGATATAGAACTGAAAGCCACAACTGAACCAAAACTGTGGTACAGCCACATCAGGAGGAAAACAGCAGTCAAGGATCAGGTAGTAATCGGACAGGGGAAAGGAGGGGAGATCAGAAGAAACAACAAAGAAGTATGCGAAGAGCTCAACATGAAATTCAAGGTATTGTTTTCAGTGGAGATATACCAACAATTGCTGGAAACACTACATACAACAGAAGAGGAGGTGAAGAGGCTAAGTGAGCTGGATACCTCAAAGGTGAAGGGACTGGACAACTTCTGTCCGTGGGTCCTGAGAAAAAGAGCAGAGGCACCATGTGTGGGATAAACAATAATTTTCAATATATCACTCGAAACAGATCAACTACCTGAGGTGTGGAAGATTGCAAATGTAGTCCCAATCTTTAAGAAAGGAGACAGGCAGGTGGCATTAAACTACAGAACAGTATCACTGACATACGTAGTATGCAAAAGCCATGGAGAAGCTTATGAGGAAAAGTCTAGCGAAGCATCTAGAAAGGAATGAGATTGCACACGATAACCAGCACGGCTTCATGGAGGGAAATCCTGCGTCACGAACCTAGTAGAGTTTTATGACAGGGTGACAGAAGTAATAGAGGAGAGAGAAGGGTGGGTAGATTGCATTTTCATGAACTGCAAGACTTCTGATACAGCTCCACACAAGAGATTAGTACAAAAGCTAGAGGAGCAGGCAGGAATAACCGGAAAGGCAATGCAGTAAATACCTGACAGGAAGAAAAAAAAGAGTGATGGTACGTGACGAGATGTTAGAGTAGTCGCCTGTGACAAGTGGATTTCCACAAGAGTCATTCCTTGGGCCGGTGGTCTTTCTGGAATATCTGAATGACATGACGGAAGGGATAGATTCACAGTGTCCTTCTTTGCAGACAATGTGAAGCTAATGCGTGGAATTATAGTGGATGAGAAACAGCTGGGACTACAAAGGGATGTGGACAAGCAGCAAGCCTGGTCCAGCGACTGGCTCCTGGGGTTAAACTCCCACAAAATGTAAACTCATGAAGATAGGGGAAGATGAAAGAAGACCGCAAACAGAGTACAGGCTAGGGGGACAAAGACTGCACACCTCAACCAAAGAAAAGGATCTTGGGGTGAGTATAATTCCGTACACATGTGACGCACACATCAACCAAATAACTGCTGCGGGCATATGGGCGCCTCGCAAACCTAAGAATAGTGTATCGATATCTGATTAAGGAATCATTCAAGACGCTGTACACCGTGTATGTCAGGCCCATATTGGACTAGGCAGCACCAGTATATAACCCACACCTGGTCAAACACGTCAGGAATCTAGAGAAAGTGCAAAAGATTGCAACAAAGCTAGTCCCAGAGCTAAGGGATATGTTCTACGAGGAGAGGTTAAGAGAAATCAACCTGACGACACTGGAGGACATGAGGGGTAGGGGTAACATGACAACGACATATAAAATACTTAGAGGAATTCTTAGGTGGAGGGGGACAAGGTGTTTCAGAGATGGGACACAGCAACAAAGGGAAAGCAAACAACCGGAAGTTGAAGACTCATATAAGTCACATGTATGTTAGGAATTATTTCTTCAACCATAGAGCTGTCAGAAGTAAAACAATCTGGAGAGTGATGTAGTGGCGAGCAAGATGCATACATAGCTTCAAGAAGAGATACGATAAAGTTCCTGGAGCAGGGAGAGAGTGGACATAGTAGTGATCAGCGAAGATGAGGGGCCAAGAGCTGTGAATCAACCCTTGCAACCACCCACCAACCCACCCACCCACCCACCCACACACACACACACACACACACACACACACACACACACACACACACACACACACACACACACACACACACACACACACACACACACACACACAGGATCAAGCAGGACTACAAAGAGACCTGGACAGGCTACAAGCCTGGTCCAGCAACTGGCTCCTTGAGTTTAACCCCGCCAAATGCAAAGTCATGAAGATTGGGGAAGGGCAAAGAAGACCGCAGACACAATATAGTTTATATGGCCAAAGACTGCAAACCTCACTCAAGGAAAAAGATCTGGGGGTGAGTATAAAACCGAGCATATCTCCTGAGGCGCACATCAATCAGATAACTGCTGCAGCATACGGGCGCCTGGCAAACCTACGGATAGCGTTCCGATACCTCAGTAAGGATTCGTTCAAGACTCTGTATACCATTTGCGTCAGGCCCATACTGGAGTATGCAGCACCAGTTTGGAATCCACACCTAGTCAAGCACGTCAAGAAATTAGAGAAAGTGCAAAGGTTTACAACAAGGCTAGTCCCAGATCTACGGGGATTGTCCTACGAAGAAAGGTTGAGGGAAATCGGCCTGACGACACTGGAGGACAGGAAGGTCAGGGAAGACATGATAACGACATATAAAATACTGCGCGGAATAGACGAGGTGGACAAAGACGGGATGTTCCAGAGATGGGACACAGACACAAGAGGTCACAATTGGAAGTTAAAGACTCAGATGAATCAAAGGGATGTTAGGAAGTATTTCTTCAGTCATAGAGTAGTCAGGCCGTGGAATAACCTAGAAAGTGACGTAGTGGAGGCGGGAACCATACATAGTTTTAAGGCGAGGTATGATAAAGCTCATGGGGCAGGGAGAGAGAGGACCTAGTAGCAATCAGCGAAGAGGAGGGTCCAGGAGCTATGACTCGACCCCTGCAGCCACAAATAGGTGAGCAAATAGGTGAGTACACACAAACACACAAAAGTCTGGGTAGTGTTGTAGTAGAGGCAGGATCCATACATAGCTTTAAGAAAGGGTATGATAAGGCTCATGGAGCGGGAAATGAGACCTAGTAGCGACCAGTGAAAAGGCGGGGCCAGGAGCTGTGACTCGACCCTTGCAACCAGACCTAAGTGAGTACGCTTAATTTTTATTTTAAATTCATATCTTTTTAATGGCATGTTTTTTCTCTATTACTAAATACGTATTATTCATATATTATCCTGCTTATAATACCGCTTTTTGCAACTTACGTTTTGATCTGTAATACGAAGAAAATTATTAAAAAGACGCAATTTTACTAATTTGATTTTGTAATTACATAATCAAATCGAGAATATATATATATATATATATATATATATATATATATATATATATATATATATATATATATATATATATATATATATATATATATATATATATATATATATATATAAATATATATATATATATATATATAATATATATATATATATATATATATATATATATATATATATATATTATATATATATCTTCTCAAACTATATAAATTTACATACAATAAGTTTTATACGATTTGATTATGTAATTACAAAATCAAATTAGTATAATTTCGTCATTTTATTAATTTTCTTCCTATTACAGATCAATTCGTAAGTTGCAAAAAGCGGTATTATCAGGAAGATAATATATGTTTAATACGAGAGAGGGGTGGGATTAAATTATAGGGAATCAAATACAAAATGTGAATTGACACAGTTGCTTTTTGCTGATGATAATGTGCTTATGGGAGATTCTATAGAAAAATTGAAAAGGTTAGTGGATGAGTTTGGGAGTGTGTGTAAAGGTAGAAAGTTGAAAGTGAACATAGAAAATAGTATGGTGATGAGAGTATCAAATGATTTAGATAAAGAAAAATTTGATATCAAATTGGGGAGGACGAGTATGGAAGAAGTGAATGTTTTCAGATATTTGGGAGTTGACGTGTCGGTGGATGGGTTTATGAAGGATGAGGTTAATCATAGAATTGATGAGGGAAAAAATGGTGAGTGGTGAGCTGAGGTATATGTGGAGACAAAAAAACGTTATCTATGGAGGCAAAGAAAGGAATGTATAAAAGAATAGTATGACCAACACTCTTATGTGGGTGTGAAGCTTGGGTTGCGAATGCAGAACACACTGGCAGATTCCCACCAAGGCAGGGTGGCCCGAAAAAGAAAAACTTTCACCTTCATTCACTCCATCACTGTCTTGCCAGAAGGGTGCTTTACACTACAGTTGTTAAACTGTAACATTAACACTCCTCCTTCAGAGTGCAGGCACTGTACTTCCCATCTCCAGGACTCAAGTCCGGCCTGCCGGTTTCCCTGAATCCCTTCATAAATGTTACTTTGCTCACACTCCAACAGCACGTCAAGTATTAAAAAACCATTTGTCTCCATTCACTCCTATCAAACACGCTCACACATGCATGCTGGAAGTCCAAGCCCCTCGCACACAAAACCTCCTTTACCCCTTCCCTCCAACATTTCCTGGGCCGGCCCCTATCCCGCCTTCCTTCCACTACAGACTGATACACTCTTGAAGTCATTCTGTTTCGCTCCATTCTCTCTACATGTCCGAACCACCTCAACAACCCTTCCCCAGCCCTCCGGACAACAGTTTTGGCAATCCCGCACCTCCTATTAACTTCCAAACTACGAATTCTCTGCATTATATTCACACCACACATTGTCCTCAGACATGACATCTCCACTGCCTCCAGCCTTCTCCTCGCTGCAACATTCATCATCCATGCTTCACACCCATATAAGAGCATTGGTAAAACTATACTCTCATATATTCTCCTCTTTGCCTCCAAGGACAAAGTTCTTTGTTTCCATAGACTCTTAAGTGCACCGCTCACCTTTTTCCCCTCATCAATTCTATGATTCACCTCATCTTTCATAGACCCATCCGCTGACACGTCCACTCCCAAATATCTGAATACGATCACCTCCACCATACTCTCTCCCTCCAATCTGATATCCAATCTTTCATCACCTAATCTTTTTGTTATCCTCATAACCTTAATCTTTCCTGTATTCACTTTTAATTTTCTTCTTTTGCATACCCTACCAAATTCATCCACCAACCTCTGGAACTTCTCTTCAGAATCTCTCAAGAGCACTGTGTCATCAGCTAAGAGCAACTGTGACACTCCCACTTTATGTGTGATTCTTTATCTTTTAACTCCACGCTTCTTACCAAGACCCCCGCATGTACTTCTCTTACAACCCCATCTATAAATATATTAAACAACCACGGTGACATCACACATCCTTGTCTAAGGCCTACTTTTACTGGGAAATAATCTCCCTCTTTCCTACATACTCTAACTTGAGCCTCACTGTCCTCGTAAAATCTCTTCACTGCTTTCAGTAAACTACCTCCTACACCATACACCTGCAACATCTGCCACATTGCCCCCTTATCCACCCTGTCATACGAATTTTCCAAATCCATAAATGCCACAAAAACCTCTTTAGCCTTATCTAAATACTGTTCACTTATATGTTTCATTGTAAACACCTGGTCCACACACACCCTACCTTTCCAAAAGCCTGCTTGTTCTTCTGCTATCTTATTCTCCGTCTTACTCTTAATTCTTTCAATAATAACTCTACCATACACTTTACCAGGTATACTCAACAAACTTATCCCCCTATAATTTTTGCACTCTCTTTTGTTCCCTTTGCCTTTATACAAAAGAACTATGCATGCTCTCTGCCAATCCCTAGGTACCTTACCCTCTTCCATACATTTAATGAATAATAAGACCAACCACCCCAAAACTATATCCCCGCCTTCGTTTAACATTTCTATCTTTATCCCATCAATCCCGGCTGCCTTACCCCCTTTCATTTTACCTACTGCCTCACGAACTTCCCCCACACTCACAACTGGCTTTTCCTCACTCCTACAAGATGTTATTCCTCCTTGCCCTGTACACGAAATCACAGCTTCCCTATCTTCATCAACATTTAACAATTCCTCAAAATATTCCTTCCATCTTCCCAATACCACTAACTCTCCATTTAATAACTCGCTTCTCCTATTTTTAACTGACAAATCCATTTGTTCTCTAGGCTTCCTTAACTTGTTAATCTCACTCCAAAACTTTTTCTTATTTTCAACAAAATTTGTTGATAACATCTCACCCACTCTCTCATTTGCTCTCTTTTTACATTGCTTCACCACTTTCTTAACCTCTCTCTTTTTCTCCATATACTCTTCCATCTTTGCATCACTTCTACTTTGTAAAAACTTCTTATATGCTAACTTTTTCTCCCTTACTACTCTCTTTACATCATCATTCCACCAATCGCTCCTCTTCCCTCCCGCACCCACTTTCCTGTAATGACAAACTTCTGCTGAACACTCTAACACTACATTTTTAAACCTACCCCATACCTCTTCATCCCCATTGCCTATGCTCTCATTAGCCCATCTATCCTCCAAAAACTGTTTATATCTTTCCCTAACTGCCTCCTCTTTTAGTTTATAAACCTTCACCTCTCTCTTCCCTGATGCTTCTATTCTCCTTGTATCCCATCTACCTTTTACTCTCTGTGTAGCTACAACTAGAAAGTGATCTGATATATCTGTGGCCCCTCTATAAACATGTACATCCTAAAGTCTACTCAACAGTCTTTTATCTACCAATGCATAATCCAGCAAACTACTGTCATTTCGCTCTACATCATATCTTGTATACTTATTTATCCTCTTTTTATTAAAATATGTATTACGTATAACTAAACCCCTTTCTATACAAAGTTCAGTCAAAGGGCTCCCATTATCATTTACACCTGGCACCCCAAACTTACCTACCACACCCTCTCTAAAAGTTTCTCCTACTTTAGCATTCAGGTCCACTACCACAATTACTCTCTCACTTGCCTAATAATAAAGTATGGTGAATCCTATGAATGTTTGCCTCATTAAGATCAGTTCAGTAAGGCAGCATCTGACGATGTCTCACTAAATTTATCGGTGTTGTTCTCGAACACGGAATCGAACGTCTATAAACTGAAATTTCGGGATTTTGCGTAATTTTAAGAAGGAGCATTTACATCAATACAGAACTTTTTTCCAATTATCTCAAGAATAATCAGCAATTTAGTGATTTTATTGTAGTAAATCAAAAATATATTCGGTTTAAACATTAATGCATTTTAAAGTATATTGTAGAGAAAATGTGATTGCTTCTCATATCACACTTTCTCTCATTCACGATATATATATGAATGTGTTTATCAGTGTCAACAAGAGGAGCTTGTGTACCTTCAACAACAAACAATGAGTAAAGTGAATGAAAGACTTGATGATGGCTATTGATGCATGTATTTTTTTTTCTTTTTTGTAAATACATTTATGTGAAGCTGTTTAAAAATTTAAAAAAAAATATTGCTAAGTGTTTGTCTTAAGAAATGTTGTATATATCTATATGTATGTATGTATATTTCTATATGTATATATATATATATATATATATATATATATATATATATATATTATATATTATATATATATATATATATAATATATTATATATATATATACATATATATATATATATATATTATATATATATATATACGGCTGGCAATACTAGGAGAGGCAAGTGTCGGTCATGCTTACACCTTCGTTGTCTCAACTCTAATGGTTTCCTCCGCAAACACGGTAGTTGCCCTGGTTCAGGATGTCCTCCTGTGGAAAGTGATGATCCAGAGCCACCTCAGGCACCTGAACCCACTCCAACAGATTTTATCTCATCAGACAATCTCTTGGAAGCAATCAAAGCAACAAAGGGACGAGGACACTCACACATATTTCCCCAAAACAGCCCGTCCACACGCAGCTGGGAAACTTACAGACCTCCTGAAAAAAGTAAACGATGGTTCCACTATCTTAAATGCTCCACCAACCATCAAGGCATGGCACAACTTGCTACTTTTTGGCAATGTCTGCTTAGCTGTGCCGGAAAGAAGGGGAAAGAGGCTAGCCTCAATGATAATTAAATCCCTTAAGAGATTTCTTTCCTAGTGTTGATAACTCATTCACCTTCCCCGTCAACACAAAAAAAGGGAGAGGCAGTGAACCCCCACTCACTCTACTGACAGTGAAAAAAGTCAGGATCAGGGTGAGCCAAGAAAATTGAAAGAGGGCAACACAGTGGGGGGGCAATCAGAATTATTACCAGTGAAGATACAGTGCTCCCAGGGATGCGGACACGGCCTGAAGCACTTAGAGGAAAGCACCTGCCAGGGAAACCAGTGGCACCAACAGTTCCAACACCTCTGTCCCACACTATGGAACCATTGATTGTGGAAGACTCAGACATTTACAAAGCAATTAATGTCGTTCCCATCTGGCTCTGCTGGGGTTACACTGGAATAAGGCCACAGCATTTAAAGGAAATGGTTAATCCAGTTATATTGGGAAATTGCAGAGCGCACACCTCAGCCCACCCCCCCCCCCCCCCCCCCCCCCCCCCCGTTTCCAGAGATCACAAGGGTCGGCAACAATTCCTTGGTGGTCTGATTCCATGATGAAATTAGACCTTTCTTTTTTGGTGCAACACTTTGTGACTTTAAAAAGAAGGATGGAGGAATTCGGCCAATTGGTAAAAAACCCACGTTACGCCGCCTCGTACCCCAAAGTGCTTTTCCAAAATATTCTTTGCACAGGACCCCATAAATGCTTAAAACCAAAACCCCGTTTGGCTTTGGGGTCTCTAAAGGGGAAGTGAAGCAGCGGTTCATGCAAAAAGGGGGCATATATCAACAACCCCCTGAGGAAAAAGCAGGGGAAAAATTGGGATTTCAAAAAAATCGTTCAATCTCCGGGAAAAGGGACATGGTATTGGGCAGCATTAAAAGGAACATTTCCCTGGTTCTTCCCTTTTGTTTAAAGTGGGAAATAGAAAGGAATCAATGCTTCTCTTTGGGGGAGATAAAAACCCAAAACCCTCGGGGGGTGCCCAAACAAGGAGATCCTCTTGCACCATTTCTCTTTGTATTGCGTTAGGGAAATCAAAAGCCCAAAATGCCCAGCGACCCTAAACATCTGGTTCCTAGATGATGGCACACAAAGGCGGTAAAAGGAGGTCCCCCCTTTTACATGACCTTACACAGGTTTTAAACCGGGGACGGAAAGGGGGTCTCTTTCCTGAATCCATCCAAATGTGAAATCATTCAGTCAGTCAAAAAGTGTTTAAATGCGTGAGATCAAAACTACCAGGGCAGCGGGCATTGCCCCCAAAAATAGTGTCTTGTGGGGGAGCCCCTCTGGGAAGAAGGGCCATTTGACACAATTTTCAGGAAAAAATTTGGGAAGGGGAAAGGGAAAGGAAGGAAAAACGAATAGGCGGTTGGACCCCCACGATCCCTTGTACCTTCTCACAAAGTGTTTTGAGTCTCCCCGGGTTTGACATATTTCCTAAGATGGGGCCCTTCTTTAGGGTTTAACCCCTTTACTGCACAAATATGACAGTATTTTGAGGCAGTTTTTTTACGAAAGTATTTAAACCCTTTTTTTCTAGAAGACGGGCGGGTGGAAACCAAGCTACACTTCCAGTAGACTAGGAAAGGGATTGGTGTCCGCAAATATCAAAGATTGCGTTACCTGCTTTTCTGTCCTCGTGTATTGCATCCCGAGGCTTGTAGCCCGCGATTTTTCCCTGAACATCTTAGGGACAAGATTGGGCCCAGGCAAAAATTTTATTGACGGGCAAAGATCGGGGGGTAATCAAGGCTCAGAAACCAGAAACCCGCTCCCCCCCAAAAACTACAAACAATCGCACTGGGATGGTTTTCCCAAAAAGGGGAAAATTTCCCTCAACATCCCTTCAAGTGGTCGGGGGAAAGGATAGACCCCGCCTGCGGGAAAGGGGGAAGCCCCTCATGTGGGACTTTCTTTTTGGGCTTTTCCCCAAACCCCAAGCCTTGCACACCCCTCAAAACCCAAAGACCATGATCCGTGTGTTCCCCTTTTCGACTTGCCCCCTTATTCTCGGCCGAACACGGGGTTTATTTGGGGCGGGTGAAGCAGCAAAACCAAATTCGGGAAACCAGGGGTCTTTGTGCCCGTAAACCCGGGGGAAAGTTTGAAAGACATGGGGGGTTTTTAATAACATTATCAAGAGGACCCCTCACAACAGTGGATCCCCCAGCAGTAAGGGAGCCACCCCAACTATGCAGATTGATGGAAACCCCAAAAGGGCGCCCCAGATGGTATCCCCCTTTAAAAAGCCTGGACAGAGGGGAAAAGCAGGGGGTTTGGGGGGAACTATACATTTTTGCTCTACCTTGGCTGATACCTATCCCCAAAAAACCCCCGGGAGGAAAGGGAGGGGCAGCTGCCACTTTGGGGGAGCCCCAAAAGCCCCTAGAAAATAGGGAGAACTTGCCCATCTTATATGTTTTTTTCCCTAGGCCCCGGGGCCCCTTTGGGGCTCATGGGGAAAGGTGCTTTCTAATTTCCTTAAGGAGAGGGAAAAAGACTCATCAGGGTAACTAGGGACCCCAGGGAGCTATTTTTCTTTTCCAGGGCTCAGCGCGGCTGTTCAAAGGGGTAAAAATTTGGCATGCGGGCTTTTTTTTTTTTTTGGGCCACCCCCCCAGCTTTTGGGGGCCTGGAGGGAAAATTTTTCCCCTTTATAATCGGGGGATACACACGAAACAACAGTTTATAAAAATATTATATATATATTTTATAATATATATATGCCCCCTTTTAAAATAAAACAATGTATCTCTTAAATCTTCTGTCCCCTATTATGTAATAAAATATTCCTTTTGGTAAAAAAAAATTTTTTTAAAAAAGAGGGGGGGTAGGGGAAGTGGAAATATTAAAATGGCTTAAAGGAAGGAAATCCAAATATTTTTCCTTGAATTTTTTTAAATCCACTAAAACTTATATAAAATATAAAAATTATATATATTATTATATATATAAAATTTTTAAATTTATATATTATATATTAAAAATATAAAATTATATAATATTTAATAAAATTTTATAATATATAAATTATATATATTTATAATAAAATTTATATTTTATATTATTAAATATATATATTAATTATTATTTTATATTTATTATATATAAAAAATATATATTATATATAAAAATATGGGGAGGTTTACCCCCTTTTTGAACTGTATAGGGACCCTACCCTTTCAGGGGAAAAAAATAAATTTTGCTTGGGGAAAACTCAAGGTTTCCCTGGAGCTGTTTGAAAATTTTCCCAAAACCCCCCCCCTTTAAATTTATATTATTTCACACACACCACCAAACACTCACAAACATATAATTATATTTTATAAATATTTTATATATATAATATATATTATATATTTTTTTTATATATTTTATATATATATAATTTATTTATATAAAATATATATTTATAAATATATATATAAATTATATATAAATCCCATGTAAAATTATTATTTATTTTAATATATATTATATATATATATATTTTTAAAATTTTATATATATATATATATATTAGGGGGATAAGCCCCTTTTTGAGTGTCCTGGAAAAGTGTAGGGTAGAGTAAAATTGAAAAAAAAATTAAGAGTAAAAAGGGGAAATGGGAAAAGAAATTTGAACAAGGAGGCTTTGGGAAAGGTGGGGGGTGTTTTGGACCAGGTGTTTACAGTGAAACATAAAAAGTGAACGTATTTAGATAAGGCTAAAGAGGTTTTTTGGGGCCCATTTATGGTTTTGGGAAAAAAGGCGAAAGACGGGGTGGATAGGGGGGAAAATGTGGCAGATTTTTTCAAGTGAAGGGTTGGTGGAAAGGTAGGTTACTGAAAGCATTTAAAGAGTTTTTACGGGGATGGGTGAGGCTCAAGTTAGAGTATGTAAGGAAAGAGGGAAAAATTTTTTTCCCGTAAAAGTAGGCCTTAGACAAGGATGTGGTGAGTTACCGTGGTTGTTTAAAATATTTATAGATGGGGGTTTTAAGAGAAGAAAAAGCGGGGGGTCTTGGCAAGAGGCTTTGGGGTTTTAAAAAATAAAGAATCCCCCACCAAAGGGGGGGAGTTGTCACGCTGCCTTTGCTGATGACTGGGGCTTTTTGGGGGATTTGTGGAGACAAAAAACTTTTCCCCTTTGGGGGGGCAAAAAGGGGAATGTATGAGAGGTTTGTTTTTCCCCCGCTCCTTTTATGGGTGTGAATCGTGGGTTTATAATGTTGCAGCGAGGAGAAGGCTGGGGGGCAGTGGGGAGGAAAGTCTGAGGGGCAATGTGTGGGTTTTGAATATAATGCAGAGAAAATTTGTTTTTGGAAAATTTTTGGGGGAGGTGCGGGAAATTTCCAAAAATGTTGCCCGAGGGCTGAGGAAGGGTTTTTGGGGGTGGTTCGGACATGTAAAAGAAGGGGGCGAAACAAAAAGACTTTTAAGGTGTATCAGTCCCGTAGTGGGAAGGGAAAGGCGGGGGAGGGGGTTTGGGCCCAGGGAAAAGGGGGGAAAGGGGGGGGGTTTAAAAAAAAGGGGGTTTTTGTGGAGGGGCTTGGACTTCCAGCGGGATGGGATGAAACGTGTTTTTATAGGATGAATGGGGACAAATGGTTTTTTAAAACTTTACGTGTGTTTTGGGGTGTGAGCAAAGTAACTTTTGGAAAGGGGTTCAGGGGAAACCCCAAGGGGCCGGGGGCTTGGGGTCCCCGGAGAAGGGAAGTACAGTGGCCCCCCACCTGAAGGGGGGGTGTTAAGGGTTGCAGTTTAAAAAATGTTTTGGTAAAACACCCCCTTTGGCAAGACAGTGTGGAGTGAATGATGGTGGGGGAAAATTTTTTTTTTCGGGGCCCCCCTGCCTTGGGGGAATCGGCCAGGTGAAAAAAAAATTTAAAAATTATATAAATATATATAATTTATATATATAAATATATTTTTAAATATATATAAATATATTATATTATAAAAAATAAAATTTCAAAACATACAATACAAATATACATAAATACCCTATAGGAAAAAATGCATGCCCAAAAATTTTAGATAAATACAACAATTTCCCTTTAAAACAAACACTTAGCAATAATTTTTTTTTTTTTAAAATTTTTTAAAAAGCTTCACCTAAATGTATTTACAAAAAAGAAAAAAAAAATACATGCATCAATAGCCATCATCAAGTCTTTCATTCACTTTACTCATTGTTTGTTGTTGAAGGTACACAAGCCCCTCTTGTTGACACTGATAAACACATTCATATATATATCGTGAATGGGGAAAAGTGTGATATGAGAAGCAATCACATTTTCTCTACAATATACTTTAAAATGTATTAATGTTTAAACCGAATATATTTTTGATTTACTACAATAAAATCACTAAATTGCTGATTATTCTTGAGATAATTGGAAAAAAGTTCTGTATTGATGTAAATGCTCCTTCTTAAAATTACGCAAAATCCCGAAATTTCAGTTTATAGACGTTCGATTCCGTGTTCGAGAACAACACCGATAAATTTAGTAAGACATCGTCAGATGCTGCCTTACTGAACTGATCTTAATGAGGCAAACATTCATAGGATTCACCATACTTTATCATTAGGCAAATATTTCATATAAATAGTACTGTCAGTCAATGGTTAAGCCATGGTTAAGACATTTAATATTTACTCTCTGCTTACTATTAGTCGTAATAGAGTTTTCTAGAAACCTACTTTGACTAATAACTCACACTATTTCTATATTAAAATTCAACCTCAATATCCATCATGAGCTGGAGAAAAATCTAAGCTAACCAAACATTTATTCTGCGAATGATGGCTAACAATTTGCTATTAACACTGAGAAGCTTTCTTCTTTCTGACTGTGAGAGTCCTCTACAATGTGGAGAAACCATATTTTCATTATTGTTTGCATGTGAAAGGAGAGAAATATAGTCGGTGTGTCTCGCCGCCTCCTGTCTAATGAGCATTGAATCTCACAAAATCCAATACCCTCCCTGTCAAACATACCATTATTAGTCAATACTGTATCTAAAAATGAGCATCCTTCTGTCTAGGGCTTAGCCTGCGGTTTCCTGCCTGGGAGAGGGAAAATTTTACCAATTTACTGTCATACAACAAATTGATGTTCAGTTAAAAAATATGGGTATCTAATCCTCCCACAAACTATGGGATTAACTCTCATTTTATCACTTTGTTCAGTTCGTGGAAACGAATCATATCTAATTTTACACCCGTTTTGTACAGAAAAATCATTGCAACTAAGTAAAGTTAAGAAAGATGTGATGTCTAAGAAAAAGATCTCATTTAATGTTTTACGCCATATCATAAAGACATCAGCTAAAAGTCTAAAGCCAGTTTTTCAAATACAGCAACAAGAAATCTCCTTACGTCTTTTACTTGGCTACGAACATGTTCAGAATCGTCCTCTGTGGTCTCACTTTTTCAAGGAAATATGGAACTGCTCTTTGTAAAGTAAATGGCACTCATCTATCTAAACTAATTATGGGATCATAGCTGAGCAGATGTTATCATTCGGTAAGTTAATAATAGCAGCAGCTAAATTTTTAATAATAAAATATTTATACGGTAATGATTTACCTGTCTTAATATGTTTATCTACTAATGACTATGAAGATCTATTAATTTAAAATGCGCGTTTTAAGAAATCTAACTTTCCTCACATTTTTTAAATGGTCTAACTACCCCGCTTAAACATAGTTACTACCAATACTAATGACATAACGATTCATATAGCATGGATTTAAAAATGAGTACTTTTCTTATTAAAATTCGTATAATAATTATCGACGAAGCCTCATCATATCTTCAGCTAAGACTAAGATATTTACTAGCAAACAACATGCGTCTTGTACGTCGTTCCGTATGTCAGGAACAGTAACGGTCCCATTACAAAACTCGTGAGGTTATCGCTCTTCACGATTGTCTATCAGGACATCTCTTCTCCAAAATAAACCCATGACTGGTTTCGAGGGCCGCGGGGTCGTTGCTCCTCCGGAAACTCTCTCCAGGTAGGTAGGAGGTTATGTGGGTGGTGTTCCAATCCTCAGTGTTTGTGGTTTTTGTGAAATAACTGGCTGGATTACACTACAAAAGCAAGAAAAACATGACAAAACAATACAGAAACACTTTCAACAACTTTTCGAAAACACTACCTTATCTGCCCAGCCGAATGCCAGGCTTTCCTAGTGAACCCTGGACAATCAGATTGTTTGTGCTACTAGTCCATTGGCCCACAGAATCTGGTCGATGGGTGGATGAACCTGAAATTTTATAATGCATAGTTTAGACTTAGATATCGAAATTCTTAGGTGTTTGTATTGATAATCCAGTGGGTGCCACTCTGTAACCATTGAGGAATTTCAGAAATCTCTGATTGCGTTAAGGTGGTCATCTGTTATCGACGAATACTGAAAAACAATATGAATGACATGTATATTCTGTATTCTAATAAAAACTTTTGCTAACGACATATTT
>NC_069399.1:15667937-15710437 GCF_026875155.1 Cherax quadricarinatus | reverse complement strand
GTGATGTTCTGGAGAATAGTACAGCCAGAGTGAAGTTGCTGTTTTCTGCCCGTCTTGTGGTATAGAAAATTGTTTCACGCTGTCCTCGAAGTGGATCCAAGTGTGGTACTTTTATAATACTGGCCTTGTACATAAGAGTAAGGCTACACACATCCCTCCTGTGTTGAAGGCTCTGCTGAAATGACAGATCTATCCAGGATTGGTCCAGGCGAGAGATGAGACGTCTTGCTATGTTCTGTACTCTGTCAAGTAGTCGCAGATGAGAAGGGGGGCAGCCGGACAAAGAAAGTGGAGCATACTGAATGTGTGAGTGTACTTGTGCCTCGTACAAAATCTTGCAACCCCTACTGTCAAGCAGATGCGAGATACGGCGAAGTGCTGTAAGCTTCCTGGCTGCCTTATTTGCAAGATTTACAACGTGGTTTTTCAAGGTAATTTTGGAGTCAAATTTCACCCCAAGGATATCAACTTCTTCCCCAGTTGCCAACACCCTCCCATTCATCCTTACTACTGCACCAGCATTATCATCTTGGTGCCTAGAGATCATCATCATTTGCGTTTTCTCAGGTGCAAATATTACTTGCCATCTATTTCCACAAACTGATATAGCTCTGAGCTGGTGGTTGATGTAGCTTAGAGCAGCGGCATTTCTTCTCTTGGATAAGTGAATGTCAGTGTACAGTCGTCTGCACATGCATGGGATTCTGGGATGAATTGAAGAAGGTTATTGAAGTAGACATTCCATAACAATAGCCCCAGAACACTTCCTTGTGGAACACTTGCCCCAATAGGATGTCTTGCTGATTCTCTTTTATTGAGAACTACCTTTAGGGATCTACCATGAAGGTAATCACTGAGGAGACATAGCATAGATCCTGCAATTGCCAGAGCTTGCAGTTTTGCTAAGAGGCCCTAGTGCCACATTCGGTCGAAGGCACCAGCAATGTCCAGTGCTACCACACAGCTGACTTTCGATTCATCCAGTGACTGGTGCCACTTAGTAGAGAGGTTTAACAACAGATCAGCAGCAGAGTAACGTTTCCTGAAGCCATATTGACGGTCACAAAGTAGTGAGTGGTAGTCAAAAAACTCTGTCATTTGTCTTGAGATTATTGTCTCAAGGAGCTTGCCAGTGATTGACAGGAGTGACACTGGCCTGTAATTGCTGATTTCTGCTCTGCTCGTCTTTTTGTGAACAGGGACTACATATGCCTCTTTCCACAGAGAAGGCCATTTATACTGTACTAGGCACTGCTGAAAGATGCGAATTAGAAGTGCTGATAGCTGGTCTGCACATCTTCTCAGCAATCTTGGGCTCAACTTTTCTGGGCCCACAGCCTTTTCTTGTTCAAGCGAAGGAAGTGCACCTCTTTCTGCCTTATTGTCACCACTGACAGTTTTGACACAATTCTTGCAGCTAGCCAAGGTGGGTCCCTGCCTGGATCAGGAACTTGCATTTTGGTAGCAAAGTGTTCGGCAAAGAGGTCCGCTTTTTCTTGACTGCTAGTAGAGGTGGTCCCTTCCTGTCGGTTTACAGGTGGAATGAGTTCATCAGGCAGATAACCTTGTCTGTCCTTGACCAGGGACCACCAGGTTTTGGAGCCTACCCTACCTGATGCTCGCTTTCTTCTTGTGTCCACCTCCCATTTAGCGATGGCTCACTTTTGAACAACACCCATATGCTTACAGGCTTGCCTATGCAAGTTCCTGTTATAGGTGGTAGGATGTCTTTTATACCGTCGTCATGCCTTGTACTTAGCAGTAGCAGCCTCTCTACAACGAAAGCCAAACCAAGGCCGATCTGTAGGCTTTGTCACATATTGCCGGTGAGGAATGTGTTCTTGTTGTAGATTAAGGATATGACCACTGAAGGCTTTCACCTGGTTGCCAACATCCCCTTGGAGAAGAGCATTCCAATTGGTGGTGGCGAGTTCAGAGCAAAGGGCTGGCCAATTACCTCTTTCCCATAGCCAGGTTGTGTGTGTGGACTCCTCACTTCGTTCTGTTGGGATCTTAAGTGTAGTAAAAACAGCCTTGTGGTCAGATGATCCAACGTAACCGAGGGGTTGACAAGTGACTATACCTTCTGCTAGATCGCTCACTACTGGGTCAAGGGAGGAGCCAGAGATGTGAGTAGGGAAATGAACCAAGTTTCTCATGTCAAATACAGCAAGAAGGTCATCAAAGTCCCTCTGTATAAGGTGTTGGTTGAGGTCACCAACAGTTATGACATGTTGACAGTTGTGTTGTAGCAGAAAGGAGTCCACATTTTCCATTAAGAAGTTGATGGGGTCTGCATGTTGCCACTGAGGTCTGTACATTGCACATGCTAGTACAGAGGTACTAGTGTTTATGCATAGCTTGAAGAACATCATTTCAAGATGAGTAGGGATGGCAACATCAATGTGCTGGGCATGTACACTTTTAGAGAAGCACACAGCAACTAGTGACCAAGTAGTCCTGAGTTTTGATTACATAGTAGAGTTACAGAAGGAGAGGGTAACAGGAGTCGAATGGGAAAAGCCAAACTATAAAAGGGGGACTACACAGGTATGAGGAACTTCCTGCGGGAGGCGCAATGGGACAGAGAAATGGTAGGAAAGACAGTAAATGAAATGATGGAGTATGTAACAACAAAATGCATAGAGGCAGAGGAAAGGTTTGTTCCCAAGGGCAACAGAAACAATGGGAAGACCAAAGCCAGCCCTTGGTTTACCCAAAGGTGCAGGGAGGCAAAAACTAAGTGCATTACAGATTGGAAGAGGTGTAGAAGGCAAAGGACCCAGGAAAACAAGAAGATCAGTAGAAGAGCCAGAAACGAATATGCACAGATAAGGAGGGAGGCCCAGCAACAGTACGAAAATGACATAGAATCGAAAGCCATGACTCACCCGAAATTGAGACAAGGACAGAATCAACAGAGGACAGCCAGAGATGGGCAGTGCAACAAGAGCAAGCACACACAGAACCATCCCCAGAACCCTACAACCAATCATACTATCCCAACACAAACCACATCCCACACTCACATCTCTCACTCAACACTCAGCTATAGATTCCCACAGCACACTACCAGGTCCCCCACCCTCACAGACCACCCAAAACATAGTGTTGGAGAGGAAACAGAAGATATGGTACACCAACACTGATGGAATAACAAATAAGTAGGAAGAGTGGCACTAAAGATTCAAAGAGGCATCACCGGACAGGTGTGATAACAGATGCTATCTTTCCAATGGGATCTCAGATCCTGAGGAAAGACAGAGGGAACAGAGGGGGTGGAGGAGTGGCACTGCTCATCAAAAACCGATGGGATTTTCATGAGCTGGAGAGAGGAGACAGAGGAGAAGCAAGAGGTAACATAGTAGGAACACTTCAGTGTGGGGGTCCCAAGGTGGTAATTGCAGTGAACAGCACAGAACAGGTGGAGGCCTAGGTAGGAGTATGATGAGAGTAATAGAGCAATGGTTGGCACACTGGCTGAAGTGGCCAGAAGGGCTTATGTGAGCAGTGCAAAGCGACTGATCATGGGTGACTTCACCCACAACAAAATCGATTGGGAGGACTTGGAGCAACATTGGGGCCCAGAAACGTGGAGGGCTGAGATGATAGAGGTGGTACTAGAAAACTTCATGCACCAACATGTAAGGAACACTACCAGAGAGAGAGGAGAGGATGAACCAACAAGACTAGACCTAGTGTTCACCTTGAGTAGTGCAGATATTGAGGACATCACATATGAAAGACCCCAATGGGGCCGGCGACCATGTGGTTTTAAGCTTCGAATACACAGCAGAGTTACAAGTGGAGTGGGAAGCAGGAAGGGCCAGACGAATGAAGCCAAACTACAAGAAAGGGGACTATGCGGGAATGAAGAACTTTCTGAATGGAGTTCAGTGGGACAGGGAACTGGCAGGGAAGTCAGTAAAAGAGATGATGGAATATGTAACAACAATATGCAAGGAAGCTGAGGAGAGGTTTGTACCCAAGGGTAACAGGAATAATGAAAAAGCCAGGATGAGCCCGTGGTTCACCATAAGGTGCAGGCATGCCAAAACCAAGTGTGCTAGGGAGTGGAAGTTGTATAGAAGGCAAAGGACCCAGTAGAATAAGGAGAGCAGTCGTAGAGCCAGAAATGAATATGCACAGGTAAGAAGGGAGGCCATACGACAATATAAAAATGACAGCAGCGATAGCCAAATCTGAACTAAAGCTGTTGCACAGCAACAACAGGAGGAAAACAACAGTCAAGGGCCAGTTAATCAGGATAAGGAAGGAAGGAGGAGAGGACACAAGAAACGACTGCTAAGTATGTGAGGAACTCAGCATGAGATGTCGCAGAACTTCAGCAGGATTTAGATAAACTCAATTCGTGGTCAGAAAAGTGGCAGATGCGGTTCAATGTAAATAAAAGCAAGTTTCTGAAGCTTGGGAGTGTCCATAACCCTAGCACATATAAGTTAAATAACGTAGAGCTCAGCCATACAGATTGCGAAAAGGACTTGGGGGTTATGGTAAGCAGCAACCTTAAACCAAGACAGCAGTGCTTAAGCGTATGTAATAAGGCAAACAGATTATTGGAATTAATATTAAGAAGTGTAAGCAACAGATGTCCAGCGGTTATTTTACAGCTTCATACATCATTAGTAAGGATTCACATAGATTACGCAGCTCAGTTCTTGTCTCCATATTACAGAATGGATATAAATTTGTTAGAAAACATCCAGCGTAGAATGACTAAATTAATATATAGCATTAGAAATCTTCCCTACGGAGAACGATTGAAGACTCTTAAACTACATTCATTTGTAAGACGAAAAATGAGGGGAGACATGATTGAAGTGTATAAGTGTAAGATGGGTATTAACAAAGGGGATATAAATAAGGTGTTGAGGATACCCCTCCTAGAGACAATCCGCAATGATAGACTCAAATTAGACAAGTTAAGATTTCGAAAGGATATATGAAAGTACTGATTTGAGTAGGACTTGCACCTGAGATTATTGCTTCGGTAGCATTTGCTCTGTAAGTGGGTTGGATTTGTGAAGGACCTGCCTAGTATGAACCAGCAGACCTGTTGCAGTGTTCCTCCTTTCTCATGTTCTCATAAGATTCAAAGAAGTGTTCACAAAGGACACAGAAGGGACTCCAGAAAGATGGAGAGATGGGGAACACCATCAAGTGTTGGACACAATTCATACAACCGAGGAAGAAGTGAAGAGGCTGCTGAGCGAGCTAGATACCTCAAAGGCAATGGGGTCGGTTAACATCTCTCCATGGTTCCTGAGAGAGGGAGCAGCAGCACTACGTGTACCCCTAACAACAATGTTCAACACATCTATCGAAACTGGAAGAGTACCTGAGGTATGGAAGACAGCAAATATAGTCCTAGTTTTTAAAAAAGGAGACTGACATGAAGCACTAAACTATAGACCAGTGTCACTAACATGTATGGTATGCAAAGTATTGGAGAAGATTATCAGGAGAAGAGGGGTGAACGAGCTTTTCAACAACAGCCAACACGGTTTCAGGGACGGGAAATCTTCTGTCACAAACCAGTCTCTTGTGTGGTACTGTGTCAAAAGCCTTCTTGCAATCTAAAAAGATGCAATCTACCCATCTCTCTCTCTCTCCTGTCTTACTTCTGTTACCTTATCGTAGAACTCAAGTAAATTTGTGACACAGTGTTTCCCATCTCTGAAGCCAAGCTGACTGTCATGTATGAGCCCAATCTTTTCAATGTGTTCCACTACTTTTCTCCTGATAATGTTTTCCATGACTTTACATACTATACAAGTCAGTGACACTGGTCTGTAGTTTATTGTTGCCTATCTGTCCCCTTTCTTAAAAATTGGAACTACATATGCTGTCTTCCACGCCTCAGGCAACAGCCCTGAAGATTGCTGCTAATGGCACACACAGTTCCTCTGCTCCCTCTCTCAGTATCCATGGAGATATGTTATCTGGGCCCACCACCTTTGAGGTATCGAGTTCGTCTAGCAGTTTCTTCACCTCTACCTTGGTTATGTGTATTGTGTCCAGTGCCTGCTGGTGCACCCTACCTCCACAGTTTGCTGGTAGCATTCCTGACTCTATTGTGAATACTTCCCTAAATCTTTTGTTTAGTTCATCACCTACTTCTTGGTCACTCTTCGTGAGCTCCCCTCCTTCTTTCCTCAGCCTGATTACCTGGTCCTTGACTGTTGTTTTTCTCCTAATGTGACTGTATAACAACTTTGGTTCAGATTTGGCTTTCGATGCTATATCGTTCTCGTATTGCATCTGGGCCTGTCTCCTTATCCTTGCATATTTGTTTCTGGTTCTTCTGCTCAGCTTTTTGTTTTCTTGAGTCCTTTACCTTCTATACCTTTTCCATGCTCTAGCACACTTGGCTTTGGCCTCTTTACACCTCCAATTAAACCATGGGCTCACTCTGGTCTTACCATTTTTTCTGTTGCCCTTTGGTATGAACCTTTCCTCTGCCTCCCTGCACTTAGTGGTTACTATTTCCATTATTTCATTTACTCTCTTTCCATCTAGTTCTCTTTCCCACTGCACTTCAGACAGGAAACTTCTCATTCCTATGTAGTCCCTTTTTTTGAAGTTCGGTTTCTCTCTTTGTTCTCGTGCTGCTGCATTCTCCACTGTTAACTCTACAAGATATTCAAAACTCAGGACATCATGATCACTAGCGCCAAGGGGTCTTTCGTGGGTGATATCCATTATGTCTGAACTATTCAAGGTGAATATGAGATCCAGCCTTGCTGCAACATCCTCTCCTCTCTCTCTGGTTGTATCCCGAACATATTGATGCATAAAGTTCCCCAAATTTACAGTCTCCAAAAATCTTAGCCCTCCATGTTTCTGGCCCCCCATGTGGCTCTGGGTTTTCCCAATCAATCTCTTTATGACTGAAATGCCCCATTATAAGCAATTTTGTCCTACCCATATGAGCCCTCCTGGCCACTTCAGCTAGTGTATCCACCATTGCCCTATTGCATACATCATACTCTTCTCCTGTTCTTCTGCTGTTAAGTGGTGGGTTATACTTCACTGCTATCATCACCTTTGGACCACCAGTCTGAAGTGTTCCTACAATGAAGTCGTCTGTTTCCCTTCTTTCCATTCCTCCCATCTCCTCAAAACTCCACTGTTTTTTATGAGCAATGCTACTCCTTCCCCTCCTTTGCTCTCTGTCTTTCCTCATAATCTGATATCCAGGTGGAAAAATTGCATCTGTTATCATCCCTGTAAGTTTTGTCTCTGTTAGTGCTATGATGTCAGGTGATGCATCCATGATGCGTTCTTGCCGCTCTTCACTCTTATTTGTCATTCCATCTGCAATGGTGTACCATACCTTTAGCTTCCTTTCCATTACTGTATTTTGGGTGAGGGAAAGAGGAAGGTGCAGGCTGGGAGGGTGGGAGGCAGGCACAATATTATGGGGCTGCTGTGACTGGGGAATTAGTGCTTAGGGTGGGGGTTTGGCTGGGGGAGTGAGGTTCGTTTTCTTTTTTACTGTGTTTGGTTGATATGTGGTGACAGGGGTTGAGAGATTTCTGTAACCCATTTGTGTTTGATGTTCCCCAAAGCCTGATTTTTCCTGTCTGTCATTGCCTGTCCTGTCTCTTTCCTTCCACTGGTTCTGTCTTGCTCTCACTTTCAGCTGTTCCCTTTCCTTTCGTGTTCTGTCTCGATTGAGGAACACTTTTTGATAATCTGGAGAGTCCTTTAAATGTGGTTTCTGTTGTAGTATCCTGTTCCGTACCACATCCATCTTGAATGTCAATCTGATTGATCGATTTTTTTCTCCCTCGAATACCCCCCAAGTCTGTGAAAATTTTCTACCTGAGACATGTCCCTCTCTCCTGTTATTGCAATGATGTTCTCAATCTCTGTTTTCTCCCAATGCTTTCTTTCATGATAAGTCTGCCCTTCAGCCTCCTGAAGCTCATGAATAATTATTGACATCTCCCTCTCCTCTTCTCATTTTTTTTTCTTTCTGTATCTCTGGATCTGATTTAAGCATCTCCTTTGCTGTTTACATAATCATCTCCCAGACACCATGATGGCCTGATATTACTGCTGCAAAAGACTGCTTAGATCCATCCCCTCCTTCAATCCCCTCGTTGCCTGCTGATGTTCCCATTTCAGTCATCTTGCTCCTTTCGGACCTCATCTTTAGATCCTGCTTCAGCACATCCATTTCTTTCTCCAATCTCTGTATCTTTGCCTCAGCTACTACAGCTCGTGATTCCCACTTCTTGTTCTCTGAGGATATTTGCTCTAACATGTTATTGCAAAGCTCGTTTAACCTTTTCTCCCATTGTTGTTCCATTTTGTTCTTGAGCCATTCTACCCATTCTTTCTTTTCCGACCAGCCATCATCGGTTCACTTGCCTTTACGTCCTCCCTTTTGAGAGCCCATCTTGTTTTTATCCTGTTGGGATGTTCTAGCTGCTTCAGTTTTCGTAAAAATGTGTTTGGGGGGGGGGGATTTATGAGCTTATGGTTAGGTTAGGTTTGTGTGTGTGTGTGTGTGTGTGTGTGTGTGTGTGTGTGTGTGTGTGTACTCACCTAGTTGTACTCACCCAGTTGGGTTGCGGGGGTCGAGTCCGAGCTCCTGGCCCCGCCTCTTCACTGATCGCTACTAGGGTCACTCTCCCTGAGCCGTGGCTTTATCATACCTCTGCTTTAAAGTATGTATGGATCCTGCCTCCACTACATCGCTTCCCAAACTATTCCACTTACTGACTACTCTGTGGTTGAAGAAATACTTCCTAACATCCCTGTGATTCATCTGTGTCTTTAGCTTCCAACTGTGTCCCCTTGTTACTGTGTCCAATCTCTGGAACATCCTGTCTTTGTCCACCTTGTCAATTCCTCTCAGTATTTTGTATGTCATTATCATGTCCCCCCTATCTCTCCTGTCCTCCAGTGTCGTCAGGTTGATTTTCCCCCAACCTTCCTCGTAGGACATACCTCTTAGCTCTGGGACTAGTCTTGTTGCAAACCTTTGCACTTTCTCTAGTTTTCTTTCGTGCTTGGCTAGGTGGGGTTCCAAAAATGGTGCCGCATACTCCATATGGGCCTAACGTATACGGTGTACAGGGTCCTGTGTGTGTGTGTGTGTGTGTGTGTGTGTGTGTATGTTTTGTGTGTTTTGTTGTGTGTGTGTGTGTGTGTGTGTGTGGGACTCACCTAGTTGTACTACCCCAGTTTTAGGTTGCGGGGGTCGGTCCGAGCTCCTGGCCCCGCCTCTTCATGATCGCTACTAGGTCACTCTCCCCGAGCCGTGAGCTTTATCATACCTCTGCTTAAAGCTATGTATGGATCCTGCCTCCACTACATCGCTTCCCAAACTATTCCACTTACTGACTACTCTGTGGCTGAAGAAATACTTCCTAACATCCCTGTGATTTCATCTGTGTCTTTAGCTTCCACTGTGTCCCCTTGTTTACTGTGTCCAAACTCTGGAACATTTCCCGTCTTTGTCCACCTTGTCAATTTCCCCTCAGTATTTGTATGTCCCTTATCATGTCCCCCCTATCTCTCCTGTCCTCCATGTCGTCAGGTTGATTTCCCTTAACCTCTCCTCGTAGGACATACCTCTTAGCTCTGGGACTAGTCTTGTTGCAAACCTTTGGGACTTTCTCTAGTTTCTTTACGTGCTTGGCTAGGTGTGGGTTCCAAACTGGTGCCGCATACTCCAATATGGGCCTAACGTATACGGGACAGGGTCCTGAACGATTCCTTATTAAAATGTCGGAATGCTGTTCTGAGGTTTGCTAGGGCCCATATGCTGCAGCAGTTATTTTTGGGTTTATGTGCGCTTCAGGAGATGTGCCTGGTGTTATACTCACCCCAAGATCTTTTTCCTTGAGTGAGGTTTGTAGTCTCTGACCCCCCAGACTGTACTCCGTCTGCGGCCTTCTTTGCCCTTCCAATCTTTTATGACTTTGCACTTTGGGGGGATTTGAATCCAGGAGCCAATTGCTGGACCAGGTCTGCAGCCTGTCCAGATCCCTTTTTAGTTCTGCCTGGTCTTCGATCGAGTGTATTCTTCTCATCAACTTCACGTCATCTGCAGACAGGGACACCTCAGAGTCTATTCCTTCCGTCATGTCGTTCACAAATACCAGAAACAGCACTGGTCCTAGGACTGACCCCTGCGGGACCCCGCTGGTCACAGGTGCCCACTCTGACACCTCGCCACGTACCATGACTCGCTGTTGTCTTCCTGACAAGTATTCCCTGATCCATTGTATTGCCTTCCCTGTTATCCCTGCTTGGCCCTCCAGTTTTTGCACCAATCTCTTGTGTGGAACTGTGTCAAACGCCTTCTTGCAGTCCAAGAAAATGCATCCACCCACCCTCTCTCTCTTGTCTTACTGCTGTCACCATGTCATAGACTCCAGTAGGTTTGTGACACAGGATTTCCGTCCCTGAAACCATGCTGGCTGCTGTTGATGAGATCATTCCTTTCAGGTGTTCCACCACTCTTCTCTGATATCTTCTCCATGATTTTGCATACTATACATGTCAGTGACACTGGTCTGTAGTTTAATGCTTCATGTCTGTCTCCTTTTTTAAAGATTGGGACTACATTTGCTGTCTTCCATGCCTCAGGCAATCTCTCTGTTTCGATAGATGTATTGAATATTGTTGTTAGGGGTACACATAGCGCCTTGCTCCCTCTCTCAATACCATGGGGAGATGTTATCTGGCCCCATTGCCTTTGAGTATTCTAGCTCACTCAGAGCCTCTTCACTTCTTCTCGGTTGTGTGCACTGTGTCCAGCACTTGGTGGTGTGCCCCACCTCTCCGTCTTCTGGGAGTCCTTCTGTCTCCTCTGTGAACACTTCTTTGAATCTCTTGTTGAGTTCTTCACATACTTCACGGTCATTTCTGTTGTCTCTCCTCCTTCCTTCCTTAGCCTGATTACCTGGTCCTTGACTGTTGTTTTCCTCCTGATGTGGCTGTACAACAGTTTGGGTCAGATTTGGCTTTCGCCTGCTATGTCATTTTCATATTGTCTTTGGGCCTCCCTTCTTATCTGTGCATTTCGTTTCTGGCTCTACGACTGTTCTCCTTATTCTCCTGGGTCCTTTGCCTTCTATATTTCTTCCATTCCCTAGCACACTTGGTTTTTGCCTCCCTGCACCTTGGGTAACCATGGGTCATCCTGGCTTTTTCATTACTCCTGTTCCCTTGGGTACAACTCTCCTCAGCCTCCTTGCATTTGTTGCTACATATTCCATCATCTCATTAACTGGCTTCCCTGCCAGTTCTCTGTCCCACTGAACCCCGTTCAGGTTAGTTCCTCATTCCTTGTAGTCCCTCTTCTTGTAGTTTGGCTTCATTCGTCCTGTCCTTCCTGCTTCTCCCTCCACTTGTAGCTCTTACTGTGTATTCGAAGCTTAAAACCACATGGTCACTGGCCCCAAGGGGTCTTTCATATGTGATGTCCTCGATATCTGCACTACTGAAGGTGAATACTAAGTCAGCCTGTGGTTCATCCTCTCCTCTCTCTCTTGTAGTGTCCCTTACGTGTTGGTACATGAAGTTCTCCAGTACCACCTCCATCATCTAGCCCTCCATGTATCTGGCCCCCATGTGGGTCCAAGTTCTCCCAATCGATCTCTTGTGGTTAAAGTCACCCATCATCAGAGCTTTGCACTGCATGCATGAGCTCTTCTGGCCACTCTAGCCAGTGTGTCAACCATCGCTCTATTGCTCTCGTCGTACTCTTGCCTTGGCCTCCTGCTGTTCTGTGGTGGGTTATACATCACTGCTATTACCACCTTGGGACCTCCAGAGTGAAGTGTTCCCACCTATGTAATCACTTTCTTCTCCGCTATCTCCTCTCTCCAGCTCATCAAAATTCCAGCGATTTTTGATCAGCAACGCCACTCCTCCACCCCCCTGTTCCCTCTGTCTTTCCTCAGGATTTGGTATCCCGTTGGAAAGATGGCATCTGTTATCATACCTGTAAGCTTGGTTTCTGTAAGAGCTATGATGTCCGGTGATGCTTCTTTGACCTCTTTCGTGCCACTCCTCCCACTTATTTGTTATTCCATCAGCGTTTGTGTACAATACCTTCAGTTTCCTTTCCAACACTGTGGTTTGGGGGCCTGTGGGGGTGGGAGACCTGGTGGCATACTGTGGGATTCTATAGCTCGTGTTGGGTGGAGGCTGTGGGTATGGATTGTAGTGTGTGTTGGGATGGTGTGATAGGTTGTATGGTTCTGAGAGTAGTTGTGTGTGTGCTTGCCCTTGCTGTTCTGTCCTGCTCTGACTGACCTCTGCTGATTCCCTCGTTGTCTCTTTTCCTAGTCCTTTCGTTTTTTTGTCCTCTCCCTCAGCTGCTGTCGTTCTGATTTTGTTCTGTCTCTGTCTAGGAACACCTCTTGTACTCTTCCGAGTATTTCAATCGTGGTTTCTCTTGGAGGATCCTGTTCCGCACTGTTTCCGTCCTGAGAATCAGCTTGATTGGTCGGTTTCTCCCTTCGAGTACCCCCTATTCTCTGAAAATTTACAATCTCGTCCATCTCTTCACTATTTCGTGATGATTTTCTCAATCTCCTTTCCTTCTTCCTGCTTCCTTTCAGTGTGTGTCCTTTCCTCTCTCTCCTGAAGCCCATGGATAAATACTGATTTTGCTCTTTCTTCCTCCCATTGCCTCACCCTCTGTGACTCTGGATCCTGCCTGTATGTGGTCAGTTTCTCCCTTGATTTTTCCAGTGGCTCTTGATAGCCTTGTTGTGCCTCAGCATTCGACCTATCACCCTCTCCATCTGCACCAGCTGATCTTCCCTTTCACTCCTTGGTCCTCCTTGGCAGATTTATGTGACCTTAGCATAATTCATAATTCCTTCCTTCCTGTTCAGCCTCGCAGCTTTCATATGCTGTGTCTTCTCTGGTCACTGCCCCTGTAACTCGCTCCAGCCTATTTATCTCAACTTCTAGGACCCTTATCTTGGCTACTGCAGTTTCGACTTGTGCCTCCCAATTCTTTGTTTCCTGCTCCAACCTCCTTTCCAATTTCACAGAGAGCTCTTTCTCCATTTTTTCAGAAAGCTCTCCTAATTTTCTCTCCCACTCTTGTTCCATCCTTTTCCACTGCTCCTCCATCCACTCCTCCCTACCCGAACCATTCTCATCTGATCCTTGGTTCCTGCGAGTCCCCACCATTTTTTTTTTTTTTTTTTTAAGTGTAGGAGAGGGGAGAGTTAGAAGGGAAAATGGGGACGAGAGAGAGCAAGAGAGAGAGAGAGCAAGAGAGAGAGAGAGCAAGAGAGGGAGAGAGCAAGAGAGAGATCGAGAGAGAGAGAGAGCAAGAGAGAGAGCAAGAGAGAGAGAGCAAGAGAGAGAGAGAGCAAGAGAGAGAGCAAGAGAGAGAGAGAGAGCAGAGAGCAAGAGAGAGAGAGAGAGAGAGGAGAGAGAGAGAGAAGAGAGAGAGAAGCAAGAGAGAGAGCAAGAGAGAGAGCAGAGGAGGAGAGAGAGAGAGAGAGAGAGAGAGAGAAGAGAGAGAGAGAAGAAGAGAAGAGAGAGAGAGAGAGCAAGAGAGAGAGCAGAGAGAGAGAGCAAAGAGGAGAGAGCAAGAGAGAGAGGAGAGAGCAAGAGAGAGAGAGAGCAAGAGAGAGAGGAGGAGAGCAAGAGAGAGAGAGCGAGAGAGAGAGAGCGAGAGAGAGCAAGAGAGAGAGAGCAGAGAAGACGAGAGAGAGAAAGAGAGAGAGAGAGCAAGAGAGGGAGAGAGGAGCAAGGAGAGGAAGAGAGAGAAGAGAGAGCAAGAGAGGGAGAGAGAGAGAGAGAGAAAAGAAGAGAGAAGGAGAGAGAGCAAGAGAGAGGAAAAAGAGAGAGAAGAGAGAAGAGAGAGCAAGAGAGAGGAGAGAGCAAGAGAAGAGAGAGAGAGAGAGAGAGAGAAAGAGAGAGAGAGAGAGAGAGAGAGCAAGAGAGAGAGAGAGCAAGAGAGAGAGAGCAAGAGGAGAGAGAGCAAGAGAGAGAGAGGAGAGCAAGAGAGCAGAGAGAGCAAGAGGAGAGAGAGAGAGAGAGAGGAGAGAGAAGGATGACGAGAGAGAGAGAGAGCAAAGAGAGAGAGAGAGCAGAGAGAGAGCAAGAGGAGAGAGGAGAGAGAGCAGAGAGCTAGAGAGAGAGGGGAGAGGCGAGAGAGGAGCAGAGAGAGAGCAAGAGAGAGGAGAGAGCAAGAGAGAGAGCAAGAGAGAGGAGAGAGCAGAGAGAGAGCAAGAGGAGAGAGACAAGAGAGAGAGGAGAGAAGAGAGAGAAGCAGAGAGACAGGAAGGAGAGAGAGAGAGAGCAGAGAGAGAGAAGAGAGAGAGAGAGGCAAGAGAGAGAGAGAGGCAAGAGAGGAGACGAGAGAGAGAGAGAGCAAGAGAGAGAGCAGAGAGAGAGAGAGAGCAAGAGAGAGAGAGAGCAGAGAGAGAGAGAGCAAGAGAGCGAGAGAGAGAGAAGAGAGAGAGAGAGAGAGAGAGAGAGAGAGAGGAGCAAGAGAGGAGCAAGAGAGAGAGAGAGAGAGAGAGAGAGAGAGAGAGAGAGAGAGAGAGAAGAGAGAGAGAGAGCGAAGAGAGAGAGGAGAGAGAGAAGGAGAGAGAGCAAGAGGAGAGATGCAAGAGAGAGAGAGAGAGCAAGAGAGAGAGAGAGCAGAGAGAGAAGAGCAGAGAGAGAGCAGAGAGAGAGAGAGAGCAAGAGAGAGAGAGAGCAGAGAGAGAGAGTGCAAGAGAGAGAGAGAGAGAGAGAGAGGAGCAAGAGAGAGAGAGGCAGAGGAGTGAGGCATAGAGAGGGAGCAAGAGATGAGAGGGAGGTGGTGGAGGTGGCAATGTGATGATGAGATGGCAGAGAGGAGAGAGAGACGATGGAGAAGTGATGTGGGTGAAGTGAGTGAGTGGATGGCAGAGAGTGGGGATAGAGTCGAGAGAGCGTGTGAGAGAGACAAGAGTGAGTAGTGCAAGTAGAGAGAGAGCATAGGTGTGTGTGTGCGTGTGAGTGTGTGTGTGTGTGTGTGGTGTGTGTGGTGCGTGTGTGTGTGTGTGTGTGTGGTGTGTGTGTGTGTGTGTGTGTGGTGTAGTGTGTGTGTGTGTGTGTGTGTGTGTGTGTGTGTGTGTGTGTGTGTACTCACCTAGTTGTACTCACCTGGTTGTGGTTGCAGGGGTCGATTCACAGCTCTTGGCCCCTCCTCTTCGCTGATCGCTACTAGGTCACTCTTCCTACTCCCTAAGCTTTTTCATACGTCTTCTTAAAGCTATGTATGAATCCTGCCTCCACTATATCATTTCCAAGACAATTCCACTTCCTGACAACTCTGTGAGTTAAGAAATACTTCCCAATATCCCTGTGATTCTTCTGAGTCTTCAACTTCCAAATATGACCCTTTGCTGCTGTGTCCCATCTCTGGAACATCATCTCGCTGTCCACCTTGTCAATCCCTCTTAATATTTTATATTTCGTTATCATATCCCTCTATGTCTCCTGTCCTCCAGTGTCGTCAGGTCGCTTTCCCTTAACCTCTCCTAAAGTTTCCTTACGTTCTTGACTAGCTGTGGGTTTCAAACTATTGCTGCATACGCCAATACAGGTCTGACATACACGGTGTACATGGTCCATGGTCCTTGTTAAGATTTCGGAAGGCTATTCTTAGGTTTGTTAGGCGCTCGTAAGTTAGAGCAGTTAGTTGGTTGATGTGCGCCTCAATAGATGTGCCCGGCTTTATACTCACCCCAAGATCCCTTTCCTTGAATGAGGTTTGTAGTTTCTGGCCCCCAAGAGTGTACTCCGTCTGCGGTCTTCTTTGTCCATCCCCAATCTTCCTGACTTTGTATTTGCTTGGGTTGAACTCCAGGGGCCAGATGCTGGACCAGGCCTAAATTCTTCTCATCAGTGTCACATCTTTTGCTAAGACACTTCAGAGTCTATTCCTTCTCTCATATTCACAAATACCAGAAAAAGCATCGGTCCTAGGACTGACCCTTGCGGAACCCCAGTCATTACAGGCGCCCACTCTGACACCTCGCCACGTACCATGACTCGCTGTTGTCTTTCTGACAGGTATTCACTGATCCATTGCAGTGCCTTCCCTGTTATCCATGCCTGGTCCTCCAGCTTTTGCAATACCATCGCCTTCGAGGTATCCAGGTATCCAGCCCCATCGTCTTCGAGGTATCTAGCTCACTTAATAGCCTCTTCACTTCTTCTTTGGTTGTATGTATTGTGTCCAACACTTGATGGTGTATCCTGCCTCTCCCTCTTTCTGGAGTCCCTAATGTCTCCACTGTGAACACTTCTTCGAATCTCCTGTTGAGTTCCTCACACACTTCATGGTCGTTTCTTGTTATCTCCCCTCCTTCATTCTTCAGCCTGATTACCTTTTCCTTGACTGTTGTTTTCCTCCTGACGTGGCTGTACAACAGCTTCGGGTCAGATTTTTTTCGCTGCTATGTCATTTTCGTATTATCGTTGAGTGTCCCTTCTTCCCTGTGCTTATTCAGTTCTGGCTCTACGACTGCTCTTCTTATTCTCCTGTGTCCGTTACCTTCTTTAATTTTTCCTTTCCCTAACACACTTGGTTTTGGCCTCTCTACACCTTCGAGTAAACCAAGGGTTCATCCTATCCCTCTTGTTATTTCTGTTACCCTTGGGTACAAACCTTTCCTCAGCTTCGTCCCCCTGAACCTCGTGCAGGAAATTCTTGATACCAGTGTACTCCCCTCTCTTGTAGTTTGGCCTTGTTCATCCTGTCCTTCCTGCTTCTGTCTCCACTTGTAACTTTATTATGTATTCGAAGCTCAGAACCACGTGGTCATTTGTTCCGAGGGGTTTTTCATATTTGATGTCCTCAATATCTTCACTACTCAAGGTCAATGCTAGGTCCAGTCTTGCTGGTTTATCCTCTCCTCTCTTTCCGGAAGCATTCCTTACTTGTTAGTACAAGAGGTTTTCCAGTACCCCTTCCATCATCCTAGCCCTCCATGTGTCTGGGCCCCCATTTGGCTCCAAGTTCTCCCAGTCAATTTCTTTGTGATTGATGATACCCACATTCAGTAGATTTGCCCTGCTCGCACGAGCTCTTCTGGCTACTTCATCCAGTGTGTCAATCATTGCTCTGTTATTCTCATCATACTTTTATCTTGGCCTACTGCTGTTCTATGGTGCGCTATACATCACTGCATTTACCACCTTGGGACCTCCTGACTGAAGTGTTCCTATTATGCTGTCTTTTCCTTCTCCTCTGTCTCCTCTCTCCATCTCATCAAAATCGCCTTGGTTTTTCATGGACAGTGCCACCCCTCTACCCCCACTGTTCCCTCTGTATTTCCTCATGATCTGATATCCCTTTGGAAAGATAGCATCGGTTATCATTCCTGTGACCTTGGTTTCAATGAGAACAATGATTTTTTCGTGCCACTCATCCCACTTATTCGTTATTTCATCAGCGTTTGTGTACCATACTTTCAGTTTCATCTCCAACACTGTGTTCTGGGTGGGTCTGGGGGGTTGGGGGTCTGGTAGTGTGGTGTGGGATTCTACAGCATATTGTGGGGTGGGAGGTGTAAGTGTGGATTGTTTGGTTGTGGGTTTCTGATGGTGGTTCTGTGTTCTTCCTCTTGTTGCTCTGCACGGCTCTTGTTATCCTGTGCTGACTCTGTTTTTGCCTCTCTTCCTAGCCCCTTTCGTTTCTTTGTCTTCTCAGATGCTGTCATTCTGATCTTGTTCTGTTGCGGTCTAGAAACCTCTTTTATGTTGATGATTACTTCAGCTGTGCTTTCTGTTGCAGGATCCTGTTCCACTCCATTTCTCTCTGTGTGTGGGTGTCCATGCCTCCCATTTCCTTAAATTTCCATCGGTGTTTTACGAGCAATGCAACCCCTCCTCCCCCTCTGCTCATTCTATCTTTCCTCAGGATCTGATATCCTGGTGGGAAGATTGCATCTGTTATTGTCTCAGTAAGTTTCGTTTCTGTGAATGCTATGATGTCTGGGAACTTCTCATTGATTCTTTCATGCCACTCCTCATATTTGTTTGTTATTCCATCTGCATTTGTGTATTAAACCTTCAACTTCTGTTCCAAAACTGTGGTCCTGGGAGGATATTGGTGTTGGGGAAGGAGGAGCCCTGGCAGGGGCCTATCGGGGGTTGTGGTGGGGGCAGAGTTCCCATAGGGGGTTGCTGTAGGGTTGGGGTTCGTGGTGTTGGGGGGTGGGGACAGAGGGATCGTTGTGTGATTGTTGACTTAGATTGTTCAGTTGCCTTGGGGTTGTCGTGGTTGGATTCCTTCTGCGGGTGTTTCTGGGGTGTGTGTTTGTCCTTCCACCTGTGTCTGGGTTATTCTGTTTTACTTTGTCACTTCCTCCCATTCCTCCTTTCGTTTTTGCACTCTGTCTTTCAGTATTCTCCTTTCCTCTTGCGTTCTGTCTAGTTTGAGGTACAAACTCTGGAATTTCAGTTTTTCTCTCAGCCGTGCTTTCTCCTGCAGGATAATGGTTTGAGTTGATTCTGCCTTGAAAATTACTTTGAAAGGCCTCTTACTTCTCTTTGCAAACTACCCAATTCTCCGAAAATTTCCCACCTAGGTCATGTTGCCCTCACCTATTTCCTTCATGATACCTTCAATCGCTTCTATCTCCTCCTGTTTTCTTTCATCATAGGTTTCCCTTTCTGTTTCCTCGAGCCCAGAGACAAAAACTGATCTCTCCCTTTCTTCCTCCCACTGTATCCCATTGAATTCTCTGAGGTGTTTTAGTCCCTTTGCTTGGAGTGATCCTTCCTTCAATCCCTTCCGTAGCTGAGGCCCCATTGCTCATTGGTCTGTCTTTCCTGCTCAGCTGTTCCTGGCCCCTGCAGGAATCTGGTAGAGTTCCTGCATATATCCTAGCTCCTTCAATGTCTCCCTACAATTTTTTTTTTGTTTCTAGTGTGCTCCTTGTCTTTGCCTTGGCCCCGTGTGGGTCTCACAGGTCCTTTGCATACAGTATAGCTTCCTTGCTCCCTCCAGTCCCCTTGTCTGTGTCGGATATAGAAGTTCCTGACATTATGTCTGTACTGTCATTTTTTTCTTGAGGCTGTTTCAGATTTCTCAGTTCCTCTTCTAAGCACTGTATTTTGGCTTCTGCTACTATGGCATGTAGCTCCCACTTTGTCCTCTCTGCAGGTATCATCACCTCCATCCTTCTAGCTTCCTTCCACAGTCTTCTCCCTTTTTTGAGCTATGCCTCCCAACCATCCATCCCCATCTAAGTCCACCAGTCCCTCGGCTCTCGGCTCTCGGCTCTCGGCCTTGTTTTTTTTTTTTTTTTTTTTTTTTTTTTTTTTTTTTTTTTTTTTTTTTTTTTTTTTTTGTGTGTGTGTGTGTGTGTGTGTGTGTGTGTGTGTGTGTGTGTGTTTGTGTGTGTGTTGTGTGTGTGTGTGTGTGCATGTGTGTGTATATATATATATATATATTATATATATATATATTTGTGTGTGTGTGTGTTTGTGTGTGTGCATGTGTGTGTGTGCATGAGTGTGTGTATATGTGTGGGTGTGTGTGTGTGTGTGTGTACTCACCTATTTGTGGTTGCAGGGGTCGAGTCATAGCTCCTGGCCCCGCCTCTTCGCTGATTGCTACTAGGTTCTCTCTCTCCCTGCTCCATGAGCTTTATCATACCTCGCCTTAAAACTATGTATGGTTTCCACCTCCACTACTTCACTTTCTAGGCTATTCCACGGCTTGACTACTCTATGACTGAAGAAATACTTCCTAACATCCCTTTGATTCATCTGAGTCTTCAACTTCCAATTGTGACCTCTTGTGTCTGTGTCCCATCTCTGGAACATCCCGTCTTTGTCCACCTCGTCTATTCCGTGCAGTATTTTATATGTCGTTATCATGTCTCCCCTGACCCTCCTGGCCTCCAGTGTCGTCAGGCCGATTTCCCTCAACCTTTCTTCGAAAGACAATCCCCGTAGCTCTGGGACTAGTCTTGTTGCAAACCTTTGCACTTTTTCTAATTTCTTGACATGCTTTACTACGTGTGGATTCCAAACTGGTGCTGCATACTCCAGTATGGGCCTGACGTAAATGGTATACAGAGTCTTGAACGAATCCTTACTGAGGTATCGGAACGCTATCCGTAGGTTTGCCAGGCGCCCGTACGCTGCAGCAGTTATCTGATTGATGTGCGCCTCAGGAGATATGCTCTGTGTTATACTCATCCCCAGATCTTTTTCCTTGAGTGAGGTTTGCAGACTTTGGCCATCTAAACTATATTGTGTCTGCGGTCTTCTTTGCCCTTCCCCAATCTTCATGACTTTGCATTTGGCAGGGTTAAACTCAAGGAGCCAGTTGCTGGACCAGGCTTGTAGCCTGTTCAGGTCTCTTTGTAGTCCTGCCTGATCCTCATCCGATTTGATTCCTCTCATTAGCTTTGCATCATCCGCAAACAAGGACACTTATGAGTCTATCCCTTCCGTTATGTCATTCACATATACCAAGAACAGCACAGGTCCTAGGACTGACCCCTGTGGAACCCCGCTTGTCACAGGCGCCCACTCTGACACCTCGTCACGTACCATGACTCGTTGTTGCTTCCCTGTCAGGTATTCTCTGATCTCTGATTCTCTGATGTGTGTGTGCATGTGTACTCACCTAGTTGTACTCACCTAATTGAGATTGCGGGGGTCGAGTCCGAGCTCCTGGTCACGCCTCTTCACTGATCGCTACTAGGTCACTCTCTCTGAAACGTGAGCTTTATCATACCTCTGCTTAAAGCTATGTATGGATCCTGCCTCAACTACATAGCTTCCCAAACTATTCCACTTACTGACTACTCTGTGGCTGAAGAAATACTTCCTAACATCCCTGTGATTCATCTGTGTCTTTAACTTCCAACTGTGTCCCCTTGTTACTGTGTCCAATCTCTGGAGCATCCTGTCTTTGTCCACCTTGACAATTCCTCTCAGTATTTTGTATGTCGTTATCATGTCCCCCCTATCTCTCCTGTCCTCCAGTGTCGTCAGGTTGATTTCCCTTAACCTCTCCTCGTAGAACATACCTCTTAGCTCTGGGACTAGTCTTGTTGCAAACCTTTGCACTTTCTCTAGTTTCTTTACGTGCTTGGCTAGGTGTGGGTTCCAAACTGGTGCCGCATACTCCATACACGGTGTACAGGGTCCTGAACGATTCCTTATTAAGATGTCGGAATGCTGTTCTGAGGTTTGCTAGGCGCCCATATGCTGCAGCAGTTATTTGATTGATGTGCGCTTCAGGAGATGTGTCTGGTGTTATCTCACCTCAAGATCTTTTTCCTTGAGTGATGTTTGTAGTCTCTGGCCCCCTAGACTGTACTCCGTCTTCGGTCTTCTTTGCCCATACCCAATCTTCATGACTTTGCACTTGGTGGGGTTGAACTCCAGGAGCCAATTGCTGGACCACGTCTGCAGCCTGTCCAGATCCCTTTGTAGTTCTGCCTGGTCTTCGTTCGAATGAATTCTTCTCATCAACTTCACGTCATCTGCAATCAGGGACACTTCGGCGTCTATTCCTTCTGTCATGTCGTACACAAATACCAGAAACTGCACTGGTCCTAGGACTGACCCCCGTGGGACCCCGCTGGTCACAGGTGCCCACTCTGACACCTCGCCACGTACCATTACTCGCTGCTGTCATCCTGACAAGTATTCCCTGATCCATTGTAGTGCCTTCCCTGTTATCCCTGCTTCGTCCTCCAGTTTTTGCACTAATCTCTTGTGTGGAACTGTGTCAAACGCCTTCTTGCAGTCCAAGAAAATGAAATCCACCCACCCCTCTCTCTCTTGTCTTACTGCTGTCACCATGTCCTAGAACTCCAGTAGATTTGTGACACAGGATTTCCCATCCCTGAAACCATGTTGGCTGCTGTATTTCTTCCATTCCCTAGCACACTTTGTTTTTGCCTCCCTGCACCTTTGGGTGAACCATGGGCTCATCATTATTCCTGTTACCCTTGGGTACAAACCTCTCCTCAGCCTTCTTGCACATTGTTGCTACATATTCCATCATCTCATTAACTGGCTTCCCTGCCAGTTCTCTGTCCCACTGAAACCCGTTCAGGAAGTTAGTCATTCCAGTGTAGTCCCCTTTCTTGTAGTTTGGCTTCATTCGTCCTGGACTTCCTGCTTCCCACTCCACTTGTAGCTCTACTGTGTATTCGAAGCTTAAAACCACATGATCGCTGGCCCCAAGGGGTCTTTCATATGTGATGTCCTCGATATCTGCACTACTCAAGGTGAATACTAAGTCCAGTCTTGCTGGTTCATCCTCTCCTCTCTCTCTTGTAGTGTCCCTTACGTGTTGGTACATAAAGTTTTCCAGTACCACCTGCAACATCTTAGCCCTCCATGTATTTTGGTCTCATGTGGCTCAAAGTTCTCCCAATCGATCTTCTTGTGGTTAAAGTCACCCATGATCAGGAGCTTTGCCCTGCATGCATATGCTCTTCTGGCCACTGCAGCCAGTGTGTCAACCATCGCTCTATTGCCCTCGTCATACTCATGCCTTGGCCTCCTGCTGTTCTGTGGTGGGTTATACATCACTGCAATTACCACATTGGGACCTCCAGAGTGAAGTGTTCCCGCTATGTAATCGCTTGTTTGATGAGCTGTCTCCTCTCTCCAGCTCATCAAAATTCCAACGGTTTTTGATCAACTGTGCCACTCCTCCACCCCCCTGTTACCTCTGTCTGTCCTCAGGATCTGGTATCCCATTGGAAAGATGGCATCTGTTATCATACCTGTTAGCTTGGTTTCTGTGAGAGCTATGATGTCCAGTGATGCCTCTTTGACTCTTTCGTGCCACTCCTCCCACTTATTTGTTATTCCATCAGCGTTTGTATACCATACCTTCAGTTTCCTTTCCAACACTGGTTTGGGGGCCTGTGAGTGTGGGAGACCTGGTGGCATACTGTGGGATTCTATAGCTGGGTGTTGGGCGGAAGCTGTGGGTGTGGATTGTAGTTTGTGTTGGGATGGTGTTCTGAGGATAGTTCTGTGTATGCTTGCCCTTGCTGCTCTGTTTTGCTCTGATTGACCTCTGCTGGTTCCCAGCAGTGTGGTGTGTGTGTGTGTGTGTGTGTGTGTGTGTGTGTGTGTGTGTGTGTGTGTGTGTGTGTGTGTGTGTGTGTGTGTGTGTGTGTGTGTGTATGTGTGTGTGTGTGTGTGTGTGTGTGTGTGTGTGTGTGAGTGCGTGTGTGTGTGTGTGTGTGTGTGTGTGTGTGTGTGTGTGTGATAATGTGTGTGTGTGTGTGTCTGTGTGTGTGTCTGTGTGCGTGTGTGTACTTACCTAATTGTACCCACCTAATTGTGGTTGCAAGGGTCGAGACTCGCCTCCTGTCCCCGTCTCTTCACTGAGTACTACTAGGTCCTTAATCTCCCTGCTCCATGAGCTTTATCATACTTCATCTTAAAGCTGTGTATGGTTCCTGCCTCCACTACCTCACTTGCTAGGCTATTCCACTTCCTGACTACTCTATAACTGAAGAAATACTTCTTAACATCCCTTTGTCTCATCTGGGTCTTTAACTTCCAATTGTGACCTCTTGTTTCTGTGTCCCCTCTCTGGACATCCTGTCTCTGTCCACCTTGTCTATTCAACGCAGTATTTTGTATGTCGTTATTATGTCTCCCCTAACCCTCCTCTCCTCTAGTGTCGTCAGACCGATTTCCCTCAATCTTTCTTCGTAGGACATTCCCCTTAGCTCTGGAACTGGCCTTTTCGCTAACCTTTGAACTTTCTCTAATTTCTTGACGTTATTGATCAAGTGTGGGTTGGAAACAGGTGCTGCATGTTCCAGTATGGGCCTGGAGTATGCAGCACCTGTTTGGAACCCACACTTGTGTGTGTGAGTGTGTGTGTATGTGTGGTTTGTGTGTGTGTGTGTGTGTGTGTGTGTGTGTGTGTGTGTGTGTGTGTGTGTGTGTGTGTATGTGTGTGTGTGTGTGTGCGTGTGTGTGTGTGTGTGTGTGTGTATGTGTGTAATAAGTGATAAACTTTTCTGGAATTTTGGCATTATCTGAGGCCCGTGAAGAGTAAGGAACAGTTTATTGAATAATCTAGACTCTTAATGGTAAAAGATGTCTTGTGGTACTGTGAGCCTAATTATGTATTATTAGGCTCATGTTGTGTAGGAAATACTGCAATGTTGCATAACAGAGTTATGTAGATTTCCCCGCAGCCACTGTTGATATTGATGGTGTGAGTAAGACTTGTACTGTAGGAGAGAAGGGGATTTTATGACTTGTGAGGCCACCAAAAGTCAACTATTAGGATAATCACCCATTCAGGTTACAGACTAAACACACTTATACTTTTGAAATGTCTCTTAACTTATTCACCTTATAAAACACTCAAACAAGCTAAGTGTCCTTGGATCGAACCACGGCAAGGGTGGAAACATTCTTCGTAATTCCTTACACCTGTTGACCCGTTCATTTAGCAAGTCAGTAGGTGCTTGGGTGTTAATCGACTGGTGTTGATCGCATCCTGGGCGACAAGACTGAGGTCCCCATTGGAAATGAAATAGACAATCCTCGATGGCCCACTGACAAAATCTTTTCTTTTCTTATCTAACCTAGCGGGCAGGCTCATCCTGGAGACCTGCAACAAGACACAGACACCATGCAAGGAACAAGTACCTCTTTGACACACCATATGTTCGTCTGAACCTAATTAGGAACTCCATGCAAATAAAACTTGGAATTCCAGAAATTCAAAAAGCTTCCAATCTGCTACAAGCTTCAAAAATAATTGTAAAGCATATCTTTGACACGAACTAAATTCTGCATAAACTAATTATGTTAAAAATCCATTTTATCAAAATCATCCCTTTTTATCTCATTCTCACTGGCATTCTTATTTTTGTTTCCAGTATGACTAATTCACATCAGCAAAGTCATAACCACTACAAACATTATAACAAAGTGCCATAGAAATCCAAAAATATTATAAACAGACAGTAAATTTTAGTATTCACGTGAAACAACCTAATCTTATAGTTGCCTGTAGTTATAAGTTATGCTAACGGCTGCAAAAATGCTCTCCATAGGTTAGATTAGGTAAGATTTGTCAGAAAACAGTACTGTTGTTTCCTGATGATGAGCTGCCACTGGAGCTTTTGGTCATCTGAGCAATGCCTTCCGCTGGATACAAGTTCACCCATTTAAAAAGTGACGTTAAAAGTTCTCTAAGAGATATAAACCTCATGATGTTTATATTATCTTTGATTATGGGTTTGATGCTCTCCATAACCTGTGACTTACTGGAACTTATATAAAAATGTAAGTATTTTCTGTATTAATTATATTACGTAACTTTATAGAAATACAGGTCATTATACTTATTATTATTATAATTATTATTATTACTATTATTATTATTATTATTATTGCTATTATTATTATTATTATTATTATTATTATTATATTATTATTATTATTATTATTGTTATTATTATTATTACTATTATTATTATTATTATTATTATTATTATTATTATTATTATTATTATTATTATTATTATTATTATTATTATTATTATTATTATTATTGTTATTATTATTATTGTTATTATTATTTCTACAATAATAATAATAATAATAATCATTATTATTATTATTATTATTATTATTATTATACTACTACTACTACTACTGACTACTACTACTACTACTACTACTACTACTACTACTACTACTACTACTACTACTACTACTACTACTGTACTACTACTACTACATACCACTACTACTACTACTACTACTACTACTGCTACTACAAACTACTACTACTACTACTGCTACTACTACTACTACTACTACTACTACTACTGCTACTACTACTACTACTACTACTACTACTACTGCTACTACTACTACTACTACTACTACTACTACTACTACTACCACTACTATACTGTTATTATTTAGGAAAAATGTCAGTTATTTTTGTAAATTTTCCTCACATTCATTAGTTACGAACTGAAAAGAACTAAAATTATTATATTTTTTTTTATTATCACACTGGCCGATTCCCACCAAGGCAGGGTGGCCCGAAAAAGAAAAACTTTCACCATCATTCACTCCATCACTGTCTTGCCAGAAGGGTGCTTTACACTACAGTTTTTAAACTGCAACATTAACACTCCTCCTTCAGAGTGCAGGCACTGTACTTCCCATCTCCAGGACTCAAGTCCGGCCTGCCGGTTTCCCTGAACCCCTTCATAAATGTTACTTTGCTCACACTCCAACAGCACGTCAAGTATTAAAAACCATTTGTCTCCATTCACTCCTACCAAACACGCTCACGCACGCCTCCTGGAAGTCCAAGCCCCTCGCACACAAAACCTCCTTTATCCCCTCCCTCCAACCTTTCCTAGGCCGACCCCTACCCCGCCTTCCTTCCACTACAGACTGATACACTCTTGAAGTCATTCTGTTTCGCTCCATTCTCTCTACATGTCCGAACCACCTCAACAACCCTTCCTCAGCCCTCTGGACAACAGTTTTGGTAATCCCGCACCTCCTCCTAACTTCCAAACTACGAATTCTCTGCATTATATTCACACCACACATTGTCCTCAGACATGACATCTCCACTGCCTCCAGCCTTCTCCTCGCTGCAACATTCATCACCCACGCTTCACACCCATATAAGAACGTTGGTAAAACTATACTCTCATACATTCTCCTCTTTGCCTCCAAGGACAAAGTTCTTTGTCTCCACAGACTCCTAAGTGCACCACTCACTCTTTTTCCTCATCAATTCTATGATTCACCTCATCTTTCATAGACCCATCCGCTGACACGTCCACTCCCAAATATCTGAATACGTTCACCTCCTCCATACTCTCTCCTCCAATCTGATATCCAATCTTTCATCACCTAATCTTTTTGTTATCCTCATAACCTTACTCTTTCCTGTATTCACCTTTAATTTTCTTCTTTTGCACACCCTACCAAATTCATCCACCAATCTCTGCAACTTCTCTTCAGAATCTCCCAAGAGCACAGTGTCATCAGCAAAGAGCAGCTGTGACAACTCCCACTTTGTGTGTGATTCTTTATCTTTTAACTCCACGCCTCTTGCCAAGACCCTCGCATTTACTTCTCTTACAACCCAATCTATAAATATATTAAACAACCACGGTGACATCACACATCCTTGTCTAAGGCCTACTTTTACTGGGAAAAAATTTCCCTCTTTCTACATACTCTAACTTGAGCCTCACTATCCTCGTAAAAACTCTTCACTGCTTTCAGTAACCTACCTCCTACACCATACACTTGCAACATCTGCACATTGCCCCCCTATCCACCCTGTCATACGCCTTTTCCAAATCCATAAATGCCACAAAGACCTCTTTAGCCTTATCTAAATACTGTTCACTTATATGTTTCACTGTAAACACCTGGTCCACACACCCCCTACCTTTCCTAAAGCCTCCTTGTTCATCTGCTATCCTATTCTCAGTCTTACTCTTAATTCTTTCAATTTTAACTCTACCATACACTTTACCAGGTATACTCAACAGACTTATCCCCCTATAATTTTTGCACTCTCTTTTATCCCCTTTGCCTTTATACAAAGGAACTATGCATGCTCTCTGCCAATCCCTAGGTACCTTACCCTCTTCCATACATTTATTAAATAATTTATTAAATAATAAAATGACATAATTATGTTGGCTTATGATGTGAATAAAAAAATGCCATACCATGAACCCCAGTGTAATTAAGTCAGTTTGTCTGACTTTTTGGTTTATCCCAGGTAATTTACACACTGTATATTAATTGTACTGATGTATACCTGTGACTTAACAAACTTTCTTACTTATTCTGGTTTAACATGAATATTAAAAAAATTGTTTTCTTTTTAGAGTTGGTATCTCAATATTTCATTTTATATACTAATGTGATTTTCGTATGATTCACCTCAGTGAACCATTAACATTGATTCATTATTAATGATGGTGAATATTCATATCTTATAATAATTATTTGTTATAATTTCTGAACTTGACTTAAACCCTAACATGTTTATGGTGGAATGTTTTATTAACTTCATTATAGTCAGTGTTTTTTTTCCTTCCTAAAACTATTATACTGGAGCTTCCATTCCATGTATCCTTGTACCTAACTTTTGTCTTAGTTCCTCTATCCGTCTATCCCTCTACCTCACCTCCTTCAACCCTCCTTACATTCCCTCTCACCTTTCCCCAATCCTCCTTCTCTCACCTTTACCTTCTTCTACCCTATTTCTTCTTCCCCGTAATCTCTTCCATATCTCTTCTTTCATTTTCCTATTCTCCCCCTTATTCCATCCCACTCTATTCGACCCAGCCACATCCTTCTACTCCATTTATCTCTTCTCACGCTCACTTGTCGTGCCCTCGTCCTTCCATCCCACTCATCCAACCTTCATCATACTTCCATCCCACTCATCCAACCTTTATCATCCTTTAATCCCACTCATCCAACCTTCATCACCCTTTAATCCCACTCACCTCCTTTCTCCTCCTTCCAACCCACAAGCCTAATGGGACCTGTTTTTTTTACCCCCTCACTTCTAACCCTCCTCCTTTATTTGAAGTTACTTCTTTCAACACCCATTCTTCCATCCAACTCACCTCCTGGTATTCTTCTCATCCCACTCTCCCCACTTCCTCTCACTCCTTCATCCTTCCTACCCATCTTTCGTCTCACTTACCTTCATGCACCCAATCCTTTTCCACCACTTTTCACCCCCTCCTTCCATTTCATTCATCTCCCTCTTTCTGTTACTTCCACTAAATTACTTCTTCACCTGGTTCTACAATCTCCAAACGCTGCAGCTTTAGGATAGTAGGAAGCACCTCGTCAGAGGGAAGCATTCTCAAACTTCTTTTCCTGCCCCTCAGAAATAACTATTATCAAGAAATTGCACACAAACACACACACACACACACACACACACACACACACACACACACACACACACACACACACACACACACACACACACACACACACAAAACACACACACACACACACACTAAAACATTCGCTCAATGTTGGACATCTGCCGCCACTGGAAGTGATTTCTTAAGTGCTTCGTCAAACTAGGCAATAAAGAAGGTGAGGAAGACCTGGAGGGTGACAGTGAAACATAGAAAAGTGTTATATATGATATACTACTTTTGAAATGTTTATGAGAGAAGGCACCTTGTAAACGTGGAGGCACTTAGAATAAACTGCGTAATCACCTATTAGTACTCACTTAATTGTGGTTGCAGGGGTCGACCCATAGCTCCTGACCCCGCCTCTTCACTGGACGCTACTGTGATCCATACTGCCACACGTTCAGACTGCCAAACTCTACCACAGTTCAGTGATATAATTGAGTCTGTCATTGAGTTGTGTGTTGAGAGTAATCTAGCTTGTCTGAGTGTTTTATTATACTGGCAAATAGAGTAACTAAACTTGACAATAATAATAGAATTTATGCCACCACCACTGTCAAAAAACTGCATTATAATATCACAAGCTAGTTTAACAACGCAAAGTAGTGAAGCATTGTAGTTGGTGTACTGGAACATGCTGTGCAGGATCGAAAATCATAAGAAATAAAGCTTCCACTCACTTAACCCAAACAGCACTTATCTCTTCTCCTCCACTCTTGTCCTCACCATGAAGTACGACAGACAATAGAATTATTAGCAGGAAACGGATCAAGAAAAAGAAAGACAAATGGGAGGTGCAAGTATGACTTGGAGAACGTCAGGAATCGCACACGATTATCAGGTACCGCAGAAGATTTAAGAAAATAGGAAACCTGGATCAAGGGGATATCGGGGATTATATAGGAGGTACTGTTGTGTACGGATAGACATAAGTAATAATTATAGTTGTTAAGATTGCACTAATGAACAATAGGAGGCCAAGGGAAGTGTATGATACGTATAACAGGACGATAATTTACACATAATGAACAGTGGCAGCAAAAGCATGAAGATACATTGCTAAATCTATTGTAATTAGAGATTTCACCCATTTAGAGATCGATTGGGAAAGCTGACATCTTCATAGAGTAACAGAAACATGTAGTGAAACTGACTGAAGCAGCAATGAAGAATTATTTGAAACAATATGTGAAGGAAACAGCAAGTACTCATTACCAGTGATATTCACAAATTACCCGCACTTAGGAGAGAAACTTATGACGACGTGCGAGTTATTTGTGTATTTTTTCCAGTCAATGTATGGTGCCTTATTGATCTTTACCATTGATATACAACTTGTCAGACACAGCAACATCATGGAATCTTGATACAGAGGACATAACCACAACCTACGTGCTAACTCCTGGTCCTCTTATGGGCATGTCTTACTGTCCCTATAGAATCCCGCTTGCCAATGACAATGACGTCATCTGCTGCACCTCACATAACTCCAGTATATAAGAACCAATCTTCCTTCATGTGCATCAAATTCAACAAAACTATGGTTCTCATCACCTGCTCCTAACTAGGGGGACTGATTGCCTAGTCTTCCAGTGTCTTTTATATATATTTCCAGTGGCTCTGATAAAGCCACTGGATGGCAAAACATCTGCCAAGTAAAAATTCACAAATGTTGCACATGTGTCTAATTCAACCTAGCTTTCAGACAAAATGTATTTAATATGCTCAAATTAGTTATGAGGATCCACTAGGTACCAGGTAAGTACTTGGTCGAGATTGAAAAGGAGGAAGAAAGTAACATAAAACGAAACTACAGACCGGGGGAAGTGCAGACAGTGGCAGAGTGAGAGAAGTACTAAGGAAAGTGGAAAGGAAAAGGGTACTAGAGGAAAAATTGTACTACATAGGAAGAAGGAAATGGAATCAAAGTGTCAATAGACTAAGGAAGAAAAGATGTATAAAAAGCAGAGAAAGCTCATAGTTTAGTGAGGAATGCAGAGAGAAAAAGGACAGAAGCAAGAGGAATTGAATGAAATATAGAGCAAATCAAATCCCAGAATTCCAAGAATGAAACAGGAGAGCCAGAAATTAATACGCAAGATGAACAGAGGTAGCTGAGTGGCAATTTAAAAATAATACAGAACCAAATTCTAAATTTGAGCTTAAGTTTCTGCAAATTGCCAGACAATTGGAAAAAGCAAATGTCGTCCCGCATTCATAAAAAATTTAGAGAGGCAAGAGACACAGCACTACAAGGCAATCAGGAGAATAGAATAAAGATACCGGAGCACTTAGAGAAAAGATGATTCAATGCAGAAAACCAGCTTTTATTAAAGAATGGAAAACCATGTCTAACAATTCTGTGGAATTATATCCCAGAAATAATATAAGTAAAACTGGAATGAGTTACCTCTTCTTGGATTGCAGAAAAGCATTTGACACAGGAACTGAATGAAAAATGGAGAAACATTTAGGATTAATAGGCAGATTGCACCAGTGGGCGAGGGAGAATTTGAATAACAGAAAGCAAAGAGTGACGCTAATTAGACATCACATTGTGTTCTCTCTGGCTAACTGGTAGCTAGAACAATACTAATAATCACAGGGAAAAGGGCACACCAACACTTACACGTCACGCTATATAAAACAGCAGAAGAAGTAAGAGAACTTTTAATAAAGAGTGTTGCTTTAACGGCAATGGGAGCTTACATGTTATCACAAATGAATCGTCAAGAGAGAGCGCAATCACTACCTGAACCTCTAGGTAAAATCTGCATCAACTTCGATGATACCGACATGTTACCATAGATATAGAATACAACGAATTTAATACCAATATTTAAAAAGTAGACAGGCAAAATGTAGTGAAATCAATATAACCGACGTGCATACTATAAAAGATATTGGAGATAAACAGAAGGAAGAAGAGTAGTAGAAACCATGGTAAGAAGGAGTTTCACAAACCTGATGGAGTTCTACTAATATACTACACTGAATCAAAGAGTTACTAAAAAGTAGACAACGATTATTCTCCGAGAAGTGATACCAGAATTAGGGACAGTATCTAGTGTGGTTAACGAAGGATCATGAAGGACGCGTGAGATGAATTCCTGTTTAATGATAATAATAATAATAATAATAATAATAATAATAATAATAATAATAATAATAATAATAATAATAATAATAATAATAATAAATAACAATAATAATAATAATAATAATAATAATAAAAATAATAATAATAATAATAATAATAATAATTATAATAATAATAATAATAATAATAATAATAATAATAATAATAATAATAATAATAATAATAATAATAATAATAATAATAATATCTTTATTTCCACAAGTACATGTACATGGTATATAGGCCTAGCTGATATCAGTGACATACTGCTATATAAAATGTCCATTGTTATGCAGAGCATTTCGGGATTATTAGGTCAATTTTGTCCCAGGATGCTACCCACACCAGTCGACTAACACCCAGGTACCTATTTTACTGATGGGTGAACATGGACAGCAGGTGCCTTATGGAAACAAGTCCTAATATTTTCCACCCGTACCGGGGTCGATCCCCGGACCTCAGTGTGAGAGGTCATGCTCTAGCTCGGTACGGGATCCATGAGTTGGGGAAAATTAAGAAAACAAAATCGGATGGGACAAGGAAACGTTAAAAAATAAAATTTATTGAACTGCAGCAAATGCAATGTTACGAAGTTTGGGGAAAGGGGAAAAAAAAGAGTGGAAAAAAAAAATTAATTTGGCGACAAATTCAGATCAAGCGCGGGGAAAAAAAAAATGGAGACATATGGCAAGTATATTGCGGGAGGAAAACGTCATCTGAATACCTCTTAACATCTTACAGATTTACAAAAGTCTTAGGAATTCAACAAGGAGCATTTTTAAGGCCCCAAAAAAAACAAATTTTACTCCCCTATTGAATATGCAAAACTCGCAGGAATGATATTAACAGACATGAAAAATTGAAAAAGTGTCAAACGTGGCGAGTTCCCGTTAATGTCCCACCCAATTGTAGTTGCAGGGGTTTTAGACTCAGCTCCTGGCTCCCCCTCTTCACTGGTAAATGAATATTAGGATAAGTAAATTATTATGAATAAGATGACAGAAAACCTGGGGGGACATTATCGCAGAGAAAGGATATTGGAGGCAAGAAATAGATAATGAGGAAAATGAAGTAAAGAATGAAAAGTAAAAGGGTCATGCTTTCGAAAACCCTTTAAAATGGGTCATTCACAAAATCTATGCGGAAAATGTGAGGTTATCCTCGGTATGCCCCCTTCTGATAAAGCTGTGAAAAGTCCCGATAAAGAGTTTTTTACGACCACCGTCACATAACAACAGGGGAAAACTCCTCTCAGTTGTTTTAAAATTGTTTAATATGCTTATTATGCACCATACCCCTCCTGTGGGCGGTGTCAAAAGATTACGAGGTGCATAAAGGGTCCAGGGCTGGGCCCAAAGTTATGATAGCGGAACTTGTTACCAAGGTAATGAATCCAGGGGGATCTGGGCCAATCTGGCAAGTTACAAAAGGGAAGAATCAGCCTCACTCCCTTTAAAGGTTTCAGTCATGAACAAATTACCAAGTAATGGGCCAATGACCGTTCAACCTGTCGCAATTGTAATGAGTTATAAATTATATATTAAGTGGATCATACACCACACGGGCGGCGCCACATATCATACACACAAGACGCCACCCTCACACAACACACACACAACAAATAACACACCCACACACACACACACACACACACACCACACCACACACACATACACACACACACACCCCACACACACACACACACATACACATACACACACACAAACACACAAACACACAAACAAAACACACACCCCACACACACAAACACACACACACACACACACACACACACACACACACACACACACACACACACAACACACACACACACACACACACCACCAAGTGGGAATGCTTATTTACAGCTAGCAAAATCAGGGTATTTTCTCCAGAATGGTCTGTAATATACCACTGTGGATAAAATACTTTGCCATTTCTTGAACATTTCTGAGTGAGTTGTCTCTAACTTCATTAATTTTATCGCACTCCAGTACATAATGACGCAAGGTGTGACAATAGTCCATCTGGCAAAGTTTACATTTCGTTTGGTCTACATCTGGTGGTGGTGATTTAACCTGCCAAAGATACTTGTAACCCAGCCGGAGCCGGGCGGTAGTGACATCCAAGAGTCGGCTTATTTTGCTGGATGCACCATAGACATGTGGCTCCTCCTGCATGATGGAATGATGATAGATAGACCTATATTAGAACATGCTGTAGCTGCAGAAGAGTACCAGTGTTTAGAAATTTACTGGCTAGTCGATCTCATGAGGTAGTAATACAGTTGAATGCTAGCATATTTTGTAATATATAACAGATTAGGATTTGATATATATCACCTATAGGTACGACACTCCATACCACTTGCATAATGCATAAACATACAATCACTGCAAGTATTATTTTCATTTTCTTATTAACATAAGTAGCACGTTTTTGCAATAGATTTCATTTGGCACTCTTAGGAATAAATATTGCGTTCATTATAACCAGAATATATTTCAACTAGAGGCGGGAATGATACTAGTTCGTAGGGAGTTCTATTTTAGACACGAGCCGTGCTGAACCCCTCCTGGGTGAAGAAGACACCATCCACACTCTCAGGAACATACAGGTTCCTGGTGACTTCACTCCCTCTAACTTTCTTACTACTTCTGTTATAAAGTAATTCTCATCGGATGAGTCAACACTTGACTCTTTGCAGCTGAGCAAATAACAGATAACCAGGAAGGGGCTACATGATGGTTTCGAAAACCGACAAGCTGATAAAGGAGACACATGTGCAATATCTGAGTATCTTTATTCTGGGAACGTTTCGCCAGGTAGTGCTTATTTAGTCCAGTGCTGAGAAGAACAGTGGAAGTTGAGGAGTTTGAAGAAATTAGTTCCTCAGAAGGGTGTCAAAGGAATTCACTTCATCAGCCTTGATTAAAGTACAGCACATACACGGAGAAGAGCTCTATATTGTAGACAGGTAAGATGAAACAGCGGTAGGCTGCTCATATACTGTACTGTTACCAAGACTGATGACATGACCTTACCGACTCCAGGCTGAGGGACTGATTACAGTCAAACTCCTCCTAATTTTCGACTATTCTTCTCTATATTAGACTGAAGAAGTTACTGGCTGGCGAAACGTTTCCTGAATAAAGATACGCAAATATTGCACATGTGTCTCATTTACCAGTTTACCGGTTTTCTAAACCATTTAAACTAATTTTATCGGGCACAAACAACATCTTTTGAATTCTTTATAGCCGGCCTAACATATAGGCATGACCTACTTCCACCAGGTTATTTTTTTTCACTGGTCATACCGTCTACCACTGCTTCGTTTCACCTGTCTGCAATATATAAGAAACTACTTGCTGGAGAAACGTTTCCTGAATAAAGATGCCCAAAGGTGTCTAATTATCAGAAAAAGGTGACACCATGTCATTTGAGACCCACAAGACACTGGAACAAGCAGATTAATACTTTCTGAAAGGTTTACGACTGCCTAGCTTAAAAATGATCATTTTATTGCATAGACTGTTGGATATAAATTGTTCAGAAAGTTGAAGAATGAGACTCTTGTGCAACATTCGGAATCTTTGTTAAGGAAACGTTTCGCCAGTCAGTGACTTCTTCAGTCCAGTACACATAAGAATGGCATAGGCTTAAACTGCTCAGGAGAAGAGGCACAAGCTGTCACAGGTCGCTTTCTCCGTCTTTTAAAATGGGTAATAACTAGGATAATTTAAACAACAATGCTGTACAAAATCACAGGATTGTTAAATATGCCAGGTGGTTTCATGATGGATTGGTGACGCTCGACCAGTGTCTATGCACCAATACTTTACACTACGCCAGTTGTGAATGGTTATATAACGCGTTTAGCTGTTATTGTACCACCAGATTACGGGATAACATAGGTAGGGGTTAAAGGGTATTAGTAGAAATTTGGATTATAGAAATATTATCGGAAAGGTATAGGAGATTCCCAAGTAAGGCATATTAACCGACACTGAACAGGATAGTAGACAATATTTAGGAAGAAATACATCTGAGTACCCCTGGGACCATTCGAGTCCCCCAAAGGAGGACATTTAAAACGACAAGAGCACATTCTATTCCTTTCTTTTTTAAATTAAAAAGGTTACAAAGAATAATAGCAATTCATATATATATAGTATCCAATGAGATAAGTACTTTCTCAAATCACATGACCTCTTACAAGCGGCTAGAAAAAGCTTGGGACTGGCTATTATATCTTCTAATTTCATACTTGATATCTCCGAAACCCTCTTACCCCATATGGGAAGTAGGTGGATGGTGGAGGTATGGGGTTGGCACTGACCGTTGGGCATATCCTGAGAGATACGGTGGCTGGAGACACACCCTCACTGCGCTACTCTGAGAAAACTCCCCCTGCTTTAGTTGCTCACTTACAACATTGCATACTTCCTGATGATGCACTGGAAAGTGTGAAAGTACTTGAACTAAGGATACCCACCCCTCGTGGCTTGTCTTGCATAGTTAAGATCGCCTGTCTGCGATTAGGGGGTGGTTGGAGAAGAAAATATCCAAACAGCTCTGGGGAGAACCTTACGTTCTCCCTGAAGTACGTTTATTGTCTTCTCTAAGGATGCGGGTCCCAGTCCAGTTATAGATGTTGTATATATATATATATACATATATATATACATATATATATATATATATATATATATATATAATATATATAATATATATATATATATATATATATATATATATATATATATATATATATATATATGTATATATATATATATATATATATATATATATATATATATATTATATATATATATATAAATATATATATATATATATGCAAAACAACCACTCTGAAAGAATAAGAAATTCCAAGCGCTTTCGTGACTACTCACATTATCAAGGAACTATGAAAGTAAAGCATCCAAGGAAGCTATATAAGGGGTCTGGCCAGCACCTCACTATCAGATCCCACAACGGTTAAACACGTGACGCGCGCCGACCCAACTTGGATAGGTCCTTAGCACAACTCACCTCACAAACTATTCACCCAAAAAAAAAATTTTTAAAAGATTATTGTCCATGTTTTAAAAAATTCTTCCAAATTCTATTAATTAAAAATGGTTTCTAATTTAATAAACCAAAGGAAATATTCATATTTTTGTCAAAACTGCTTTTTTATAAACAAATTCAATTATATTCCTTCGACCATGGCTTGCTGATACACTTCCTCAACTTTTTGAAAATAAATTGGAGGGTTTAAAATCTCTTACATGAATAAATAACATTTGGAATTTTGTCCAGTTCAAAACATATTTATGTTTTTTTTAATTTTATTCAGTTTTTTACCATTTGACCGTAATAAAACTTTATCGCAAATTTTACAAGGAACTTATAGAAAATCCATCACATTTGGGGGGGAATTTCTTTATAAAAAATTTTTTTTAAGTATCAAGTTTTTTTAAATACAACTTTAATTTTAAAATCTTAAGAAGAGAAGGCATATAAAACCAAGTTTTCATGGAAGGGAAACCCAACATTTTTTTTATATAATAAGGCTGGTTGCCCCTTTTTTTGGATTGAAAAAAGAAATTCTGCAACTTAAAAGTTTTAAAATAAATTACATTTTTTGGGTTTTTTTAAACATTCCCTATTTCATAAATTTTGGATATTTCCTCATCTTGTTGAATAGGCAATATGTTGGTTCTCCCTTACCATGAAAATTTGGGTTTTATACCCTTCTCTTCTTAAACTTTTAATTTTAAAGTTGTTTTAAAAAAAATCTTGATACAGAAAAAAACTTTTGATAAAAAATTTTTCCCCCCAAAATGCTGAGGGATGTTCTAAAAGATTCCTTTAAAATTTGCGATAGTTTTTACGGCAAACGGTAAAAATCTCGAAAAGATTAAAACAACAAAAATAAGCATTAGAACGGGACAAACCCAATGCCTATTTATTCATTAAAAATTTTTTAACCATCCAATTAAATTTTAAAAAATTGAGAAAGTAGTACAACAAGTCCATGTCCGGGAATATAAAAAAATTTTTGTTTCATAAAAAGCTTTTTTCTTTTTTAAATTTTTCCTTTGGTTTATAAAATTAGATCTTTTAAAATTTAAATAAATTTGGGAAAATTTAATAATCCGACAAATAATTTTTAAAATTTTTATTTTCTTGGTAGAATTTTTGTGGGGTGAGTTGTGCTAAGGACCTATCCAATTGGTCGGCGCGCGTAGGTGTTTAAACCTTTGGGGGTTGATGTGAGGTCCCGGGCCCCAGCCCCCTTATAAGCTTCCTTGGATCTTTATTTTCATACTTCCTTGAAATGTGAGTAGTCACGAAAGCGTTTGGAATTTCTTATTCTTTCAGATGGTTTTTTTGCATATTCTGAAATCACCTGTTTACTGTGATCTTTTTGCATAAAAAATATATATATATATTATATTATAAAATTAAATATATATATATTATATATATAAAATATAATATATAAATATATTTATTATATATATATATAAATAAATTATATATATAATTATATATATAATATATATATATATTATATATATTTTATATTATAAAAGGGTCCATCTTTGGTGAAAAATTGTGGACCCAACCCCCTGGGAGAAGTGATAAAAAGGCTTCAAGGAAGAAAAATTTTGGATTTCTTCCCCTGGGCCTTTTTGAATATTCCACTTCCCCACCACCCCCATTTTTCGTTTTTTTTTTTACAATGGGAATTTTTTTAATTACGTAAAGGGAACAAAGTTTTTAAGATTACATGTGATAAAAAGGGGGGGCATATAAGTACATGTTGTTACTTGTACACCGATTAAAAGAAAATCTCATCCAGCCCCTCAGACGGGGCTTGTCCCCAAAATAAGCAGGCATTTCCCCCCTTCAAACAGCCGCACTGAGCCGCGGAAAGAAAACTACTCCCCTGGATCTCTCTTACCCTGATTTTTTTCCCCCAGCTCCTTTTAAGGGAATTTAGATCATTTTTTTCCCCCATGAGCCAAGGGCTCTGAGCCTATGGGAACAAACATAAAATGAGGGCAAGTTTTTCCATTTTTTCCCTAGACTTTTGGACTCCCTAACGGCAGCTGCCCCCCCTTTCCCTCCCGGGTTATTGGAGATAATATCAGCAAGGTAGATGCACATGTATGCCCCACACCACCTGTTTCCCCCGTCTTCCACGCTTAAAGGGGTGATACCATTGGACGGCTCTGTCTCCCACAATCTGCATAGCTAGGGGACTTCCTTACTGATGGACATCCGGGGTTGTAGACTCCCTTGAAATGTTATTAACCTCCTCATGTCTTGCAATCTTTCCTTCGGATTTACGGCACACAAGACCAAAGGACCCGAATCGGCGCTGCTTCACTGCCACAAAACACCTTGTTTGGCGAGAATGGGGCGGCAGGGCGAAGGGCAACACCCCATGCGGGGGGTCTTGATCGAGGCTGTGCCAAAAACTGGAGTTGGAACACCAACAAAAGTTCCCTGCAGAGGAGCCTCACTGCCCGGGGGCGGGGCCCATCTTTTCCCCGCACACCTAAGCATTGTTGAGGCTAATTTTTTCCCCCCATTGACCATCTCAGTGCGATTGTTTTATTGTTGGGGGGAGCAGGTCTGGTTTTTAGACCCGTTTTGATTATCCAGATCATGGACCTCAATGAACTTTTGCCGGGCTCCAATCTTGTCCCCAAGATGTTTTTAGGGAGAACGCTCTGCAAAACCCCCTGGATGCAATACAGAGGCAGAAAAGCAGGGATGCAATCTGTGATGATTGTGGGCACCAATGCCTCCTAGTCTGACTGGAATGCAGCCTGGTTTCCACTCCCCCCCGGATTCTTTAGTAAGGTTAAATACTTCGTAAAAAACGCCCCCAGGATACTGTCAAACTGCACTTTAGGTTTTTCATATGAAGGCGCACATCTTAGGGAAAAATGCAAACCCGGGCAGACCTCAACACCTTTTGAGAAGGTACAAGGCATCGTGGGTGCCAGATTCCTTTCATTGTTCCATTCTCCTTAACTCTTCCATTTCTTCCTAGAATTGTGTCAATGACATTGCTTCCCCCAAGGTCCCTGCAAGAAAAAATTTGGGGGGCAATGACTGTGCTCCTTTTAGGTTTTTTTCTTCCCTTTTCACTTTTAAAGACTGGTCTTTCACTTCGGTGGGTTAGGATAGATCCATTTCCTGTCCCCGTGTCATAAACCTGTGTAATAATGTAGGAGGCCCTTTTTTACCTGCTAGTGTGCATCATCTAGGAACCGATATTTAGCTCGCTGGGCGTCTGACGGATTTCCAACGCTAAACAAAAGAAATGATGCAAAATGCAAGAGGACCCCTTCTGGACACCCAACGATGATATATTTCATGCCCTCCCAAAAAAAGCATTGATTCCTTGCATACCCGCTGCAACAAAAGGGAAGAGCCCAGGGGGAAAGTTCTTGTTTCTGCAAAACCACCACTTTTCAGGAGTTAATGCATTCTTGAAGTCTAATTTTACCACTGCATTGTCCTCAGGGAGGTTTTTTGATATACGCCCTTTTGCATGAACCCCTGCTTTATTTTTTTGAGAGACCCCAAAGCCAAGCTGGTTTGGTTGAAGCATCATGGGTGCCTGTGCACGAAACTTCGGACAGACTTGGGTACAGGAGGCGTAACGTTTGCCTAAGCAAATTGGGCCCAATTCCCCATTCTTTTTTTTAATGCAAAAGTGTTGCACCAAAAAAAAAAAGGTCTAAATTTTATCAGGAATCACACCACCAAGGAATTGGGTTTACGAACCTTTTTGATTTCTGAAACAGGGCTCTGCAAATTTTCCCCCAACAACTGTTAACCCTTTCCTTTTAAAAGCGTGGCCTTTTTCCCCTTAACCCCCAGCAGAGCCCAGGGGAACGACATTATTGCTTGGTAAATGCTGAGTCCCTTTTAAAAATCAATGGTTCCACAGTGGGAAAAAGAGGTGTTGGAACAAATTTGGGGCCACTGGGTTTCCCGGCAGGTGCTTCCCTCAATGCTTCAGCCCGGCAGCACTCTGGGAGCAACCCGATCTTCACTGTAAATTCTGATTGCCCCCAGTGTTGCCCTCTTCAATTTTTTTGCCACCTGGACTCTACTTTTTCCCTGTCAGTGGGGGAGTGGGGGTTCTGCCTCTCCCTTTTTCGTGTTGACGGGGAAGGCGAATGAGGTTATCAGCTCTAGGAAAATCTCTAAGGATTTAATTATCATTGAGGTTAGCCTCTTTCCCCCTTCTTTCCAGCACAGCTAAGCAGACATTGCCAAAAAGTAGCAAGTTGTGCCATGCCTTGATGGTTGGTGGAGCATTTAAGATAGTGGAACCATAGTTTACTTTTTCAGGATGTCTGTAAGTTTCCCAGCTGCGTGTGGACGGGCTGCTTTGAAAATATGTGTGAGTGTCCTGGTACCTGTTCCCTTTAAATTTTGTTTTCCAAGATATTGTCTGATGAGATGAGATCTGTTGGAGTGGGTTCAGGTGTCTGAGGTGGCTCTGAATCATCACTTTCCACAGGAGGACATTCAGAACCAGTGCAACTACCGTGTTTGCCGAGGAAACCATTAGAGTTGAGACAACGAAGCTGTAAGCATGACCGACACTTGCCTCTCCTAGTATTGCCAGCCGTACCATTTCCCTTGCTGCTTGCTTCCTCCTGGTTGGCATCCATGTGCTAGACTAGACAATAGTAGTGGAGTATGACATGCTGGGTGGGTATGGTGCGTGGAAGGTAGTGAACTTGACCGTGGTAGCCTGGTGGAGTTTGAGGGGCTGGGAGAGGAAGGGGAAAACTTCCCCTGGGAATTGGGTGGGGGGGTGGGATATATATATATATATATATATATATATATATATAATTTTATAATTATTATATATATATATATATATATATATAAATATATAAAATATATATATATATATATATATATAATAATAAATGTATATATATAATGCAAAACAACACTCTGAAGAAAGAAATTCCAAACGCTTTCGTGACTAATCACATTATCAAGGAACTATGAAAGTGAAGCATCCAAGGAAGCTATATAAGGGGTCGGCCAGCACTCACATCAGATCCCACAACGGTTAAACACGTGACGCGCGGCGAGCCAACTTGGACAGGTCCTTTGCAAACCCCACCCCCAAGCTATTTATTTTTTCCAGTGTATTATTAAATTTTACCCAAATTTCTATTAATTATAAATGGATCTAATTTATATAAACCAAAGGAAATATTCATATTATTTGTCAAAACCCGCTTTTATGAAACAAGATTCAATTATATTCCTGTCGACCATGGACTTGCTTGATACTACTTTCTCAACTTTTGAAAAACAAATTTGGGTGGTTTAAA
>NC_069399.1:15620437-15662937 GCF_026875155.1 Cherax quadricarinatus | reverse complement strand
CCCCCTTCTCGCTGCAACTTTCATCACCCATCTTTCACACCCACATAAGACGTTGGAAAAACAAATACTTTTATATATTCCCCTCTTTCCTACAAGGACAAAGTTTCTTGTCTCCCCAGACACCTAAGTGCACCCCCTTCACCCTTTTCCCCTCATCAATTTATTTTCCACCTCATTTTTCATAGACACATCCGTTGAAAAACGTCCACTCCCAAAAATATCGAATACATTCACCCCCTTTCATACTCTCTCCCCCAAGAATCCAATCTTTCATTTACCTAATCTTTTTGTTAAACCCTTTATAACCTTAAATCTTTCCTATATTCACTTTTAAAAATTTTTTTTCTTTCATACCCTACCAAATTTCAACCCCATCCCCCACCAACCTCTGCAACTTCTCTTCAGAATCTCCCAAGAGCACAAGGGGGATTCCAGATATGAAGCCAAAAAATTTTTTAGCTTTTTCGCGAACTCTAATGCACGGGTTTTCTTGGTTTTAAAATTTCTGCTTACCAGAACTCCTTTAATCCTTTTTTACAAAATAGTATTTTAAAAACTACATTAAATTTTGTTTTTATGGCATGGGTTTTTTAAACCCGTCCAACATTTAAACTCTGCATTTTTCAATATTAAACTCATCTGCCACTTCTCCGACCATTTCATCATCCTATTCAAAACATCCTGGGGGCTCTAGTGTCCTCAAATTTGAATGAAATTTGGGCGGCCTATTTTGGGTCATCATAAAATTTGCTTTTTGCGCCCATTTATTCCCCCCAATTTTTGTCTTTTATGTAAATTGTGAACAACAAAGGGCCCCGCCTGAAACCCCCGAGGAACACCCCTTGTTTAAAGTGCCCCCCTTCGATTTCCCCCCCATTTATTCAAACCCTCTGCTGCCTATTTTTTCAGTCATTTCCTCCCACCCGGAAAAAAATTTTTTCCCCCCCTATTCCGTGTCCTAAGTTTCCTCAATAGCTTTTTGGTGTGGGAAATTTTTTCGAAAGCCTTACTAAATCCATATACACAATATCATATTCCCTTACCATTATCTACCTCCTCAAACTCCTTATGAAAAAAGTTAGTAAAAATTTTAAGACAGGAACCCCCCCTTTTGTAAAACCGTGATGAGATTTTATTAAACAATTTTGTGCTAAACAAGATGGCCCACGAAAAGCTTCGGGAGTTAAATTTATTCCCTAAAATTTTTTCCCCCTAAAGGAGGGAAGGGTTTTTGGGCTATAGTTCGAAGCCAAGGACCTGTCACTTGCCTTGTAAATAGGTATTACATTTGCCATTTTCCACTTATCAGGCACTATCCCAGTTGTAGTGATATGTTCCAAAGATTAGCCACAGTTATGCTAAGTCCTCTACATTCCTTTAACACCCTTGCAAACAGTTCATCAGGACCTAGGGATTTGTTAGGTCTTAGTTTCTCTATTTGTCTGAGGATCATGTCATTAGTTGCCGCAATTGTACATAGTTTATTATCATCCTGTTCTACACAATCTATTATTTCAGGAATATTGCTAGTATTTTCCTGGGTGAAAACTAAGAGGAAGTAGGTATTGAGAATTTCACACACATCCATATCACTGTCAGTGATCTGACCAGAGTTACTCTTAAGTGGGCCAATCTTGTCCCTAATCTTACTTCTGTATACCTGAAAGAACCCTTTTGGATTAGTCTTTGAATCCCATGCGACTTTAGCCTCATAATCCCTTTATGATTTTCTTATTCCTTTGTTTTCCTATTCCTCTGTATTTTCCATTGCATTTTCCATTGTATTTTCCATTTCCACGACTGAAGTCTGGCTAACCGATTTCCCTTTATCCCTTCACAAAATATTACTCTACTCACTCCAACAGCTAGTCAGGTCCCAAAAACCATTCGTCTCCATTCACTCCTATCTAACACCCTTACGCATACTTTCTGAAAGTCCAAACCCCTCGCCTACAAAACCTCCTTTACCCCCTCCCTCCAACTTTTTCAATGACGACCCTTACCCTCCCTTCCTTCCCCAATAGATTTATACGTTCTCCAAGTCATTCTACTTTATTCTATTCTCTCTGAATGACCAAATAACCTCAACAAACCCTCTTCAGCCCTCTGATTAATACTTTTAGTAAATCCAAACCTCCTAATTTCCACACTACGAATTCTCTGCATAATATTTACACCAGACATTGCCCATAGACACAACATCTCCACTGCCTCCATATTCCTCCTCGCTGATGCATTTACAACCCATTCTTCACACCCATATAAGAGTGTTGGTACCTCTATACTCTAGTACATTCCCTTCTTTGCCCAATTGGATAGCGTTTTTTGTCTCCACAGATACCTCAACATACCACTCAGATTTTTTCCTTCATCATTTCTATGGTTAACCTTATCCTTCATAAACTCATCGGCTGGCAAGTCAACTCCCAGATATCTGCCATACTCCCTCCGTCCAATGTGATATCGTATATATGTTGGCAGAATTATGGACACAAGTGCACAAGTGCAACTAATGTGACATTTTATTGTGGCAACGTTTCGCTCTCCAGGATCTTTATCAAGCCGTTACAACCACTACATGGACACAGAGGGTATATATATAGGCTCAGAGTGAGGTGTAATACTATTGGTAGTAGTAGTGACATGAGTAGTAGTAGTAGTAGTAGTAGTAGTAATACAATATGGTATAACAACTAACTTGCACATGAGTAAAAGTATATAAAAGCTATTACTTGGGTAACATAAAAATAGGTTAGACAAATATTTCTATTGGAGGCTGGATTAGAGAAGGCCTGTTTCAATGTTCTTCCTCAGTAATATGCTTGTGTAGTATTAGCAGGAGAGACTATGTGAAGGTAGGATTTACTGTTTTCAGGAGGATTCTTGCTAAGACTTCAGAGATGGTGAAGCTGTCTTTGTTTTGTTTAATTGTATTAGAAACAGCGATTAGTGAAGATTCAATGCACTTGCGTCTGCGGAAATGAGTTTCTTTGATCACTAATCGGGCGTCCCTGAATTTCATGAGATGACTGGTGGAATTTCGGTGTTGTACACAGGCGTTGTTCAAGTTATTGTTCCTACATGGAGAGCGAAACGTTGCCACAATATAATGTCACATTAGTTGCACTTGTGTTCTTTTACTTTACAATGTGATATCCAAATTTTCTTTATTTAAATCGTTTGATACCCTCATCACCTTACTCTTATCTATGTTCACTTTTAGCTAAGATTAAGTAATAAGCAACAGTCAGTGAATAAACAAAAGGATGCATAAGAGGCTAGAAGAACAGTCCATAAACTGACAATCCATCACTCCATCGTCTCGGCTACTGAGCTTCAAATAGAGAAATCTCGTAAGCAATAATTCTGTACATTCTTCCGTCAGAGGCATCTACTGTACTATACGGTCATGAAATCTATTACGTTTTATTAAAGGACTGTACCACTTAGGTGCGAAACTTACATGGGAGGTTTCACAGACAGCACATGTGACAAGTTCAGTGTCTTTGGACGGAAACTCGAAACTCGACTTTTATTGAATACAGTGCGAGTATATATGTAACCACTCTGATCCTGAAAGGTATTTAAAGGTAAAACTAGATAGAAATTTGAGAGTGATATCAGAATGATATCAGAAGGATATCAGAAGGAAGAAAAACATGTTTTCTAACAGATGAAAAAATATTTGAATTTTGAGGGGAAAAACAATTTTAATAAAAAATAAATGAAAGAATACTTGACGCGAGTTACGAAAAAAATACCAGAGGACCATCACTATGTGACCCACGTTTAACTCATTTTTGTTAAACTTCGATGTAAATTTACATTAGCACTTCGTCACATAAAATGTGAATTTACATCAACACTGAAAACTCCAAGGATTGGCCCTGTTTTGTTTACTATTGTTATAGTGACAGAGAACAAAACTGTGTGTCAATGACAGACTGCATACAATGTTAGTGATGGAGAGCATGCATTGTTAATGTGATAAATGGTTTTGAAAACCAACTAGTTGAAGATTAAGACACTTGTGCAACATATGGGAATCTTTATTAAGGGAACGTTTAGCCACACAGTGGCTTCATCAGTGATCCTGATACAAAGAATTCTTCAGGACTTGTCCAACCTTAGGGCAAAGACCTACTTACACTAGTAGATGGTTCCACTGTGATCCCGCCTCCTCCTGCTTCGATTCTCCTGGCTACAGCATGTAAGCCACTTCTCCGGCCACATACTGTACTTTCTACAAGAGTGATGGACTGAACACATCGATTCCAGGCTGAGAGACTGATTACCTTTTTCTGCTTTGTATTTGACTGATGATGCCACTGTGTGGCAAAACGTTGCCTTAATAAAGATTCCCATATGTTGCATAAGTGTCTCAATCTTCAACATTGTTAGTGATGGAGACTGGAAATTGATAGTGACGGTCAGAGTATATAAGTGGTAATAGCTAGTGTACATTATTACATTTGAGGGAGAATATAAACTTTTGATGAGGGAGACTGTATATTAAGTGATAGTTGAAAATCTAATTTTGTTTTATTGAGGGTGAGGATACATTGTTGTTGAGAATATGCACATAATGGCAATAAAATGTGTAGTTTGTCTGAGAAAGTGCATATTTCATTGAGTTTGTCTTAAACAGCTTACAGTGGTCTTGAGTGCGCTTTACGCTTTTTGATTACGAGCTTTGTATCACAAGTTCTTCATTTTAATAACTTGGAATTAATGTGTTAGTGTGGGAAGGCAGCACATTACATGTCAGAGTGGGAGTGAAGCCAGTGTGTGTGTGTTACGCAGAAATGTGGGATAGCTGGGGGCTTGAGCCTTGTCTAAGGGCAAAGGTAAAAGTTACACACATCTCAAGCATAAACAGGCCACCCAGGGCTATCCCAGTCAAAACAGAAAGCGCTAAACCAGTATGTGTTACTTCAATGGGTTGGTTAACAGAGGTTTGGGCAAAAATCCCTGTTAGGAAAATATATCTATTTATTCAACATAACACTATACACACACTCTAGAAACACCTTAATCCTAAACGCCCAAATGAGGGTACACAAGAAACAGCTGGCTGGAGGTCCAGCCACCATAACCAATAGGCCTAGTCAGCGCCAGGCCGTCACTACTCCACTACAAACCCCATTTCTTATTTAAGAAGAACATAAGAACATAAGAACGAAGGAACACTGCAGAAGGCCTACTGGCCCATGCGAGGCAGGTCCAAGTCCCTACCGGCTTAAGCCAATGCACCCAACCTAGTCAGGTCAGGTCACATTGACTTAAGGGAGGAACACGGCAACCGACCTGTTAGCACAAGCTATCAGGTCCAACTCACACCCACCCACATCTACTCATGTATTTATCCAAACCCCATTTTTAAAGCTACACAACGTTCTGGCCTCTATAACGGTACTTGGGAGTTTGTTCCATCATCCACAACTCTATTACCAAACCAGTACCTTCCTATATCCCTCCTGAATCTGAATTTTTCCAACTTAAAACCATTGCTGCGAGTCCTGTCTAGGCTAGATATTTTCAGCACACTATTTACATCCCCTTTATTTATTCCTGTCTTCCACTTATAAACCTCAATCATATCCCCCCTAATTCTACGTCTTTCTAGAGAGTGCAGTTTCAGGGCCCTTAGTCTATCCTCATAGGGAAGGTTTCTGATACATGGGATCATCTTTGTCATCCTCCTTTGTACATTTTCCAGAGAATTTATATCCATTCTGTAATACGGTGACCAAAATTGTGCAGCATAATCTAAATGAGGCCTAACCAAGGATGTATAGAGTTGAAGAACAACCTGAGGACTCCTATTATTTATGCTTCTTGATATGAAGCCAAGGATTCTATTAGCTTTATTGCGAACACTTATGCACTGTTGTCTTGGTTTCAGATTACTGCTAACCAGAACTCCTAAATCTTTTTCGCAATCCGTAATATTAAGATCTACATTATTTAGTTTATATGTGGCATGGTTATTGTCCTGTCCAACATTTAGAACTTTGCATTTGTCTATATTAAACTGCATCTGCCACTTCTTCCGACCACTGCATCAGTCTATTCAAATCTTCCTGGAGTGCTCGAATGTCCTCGTCAGAATGAATTCGACGGCCTATTTTGGTGTCATCGGCAAACTTGCCGATGTCGCTCTTTATGCCCTCATCTATGTCGTTTATGTAGATTGTGAACAGCAGGGGGCCCAACACTGACCCCTGTGGAACACCGCTCGTGACGCTTCCCCACTCTGATTTCTCCCCATTTATGCAAACTCTCTGCTGCCTATTTGTCAACCATGCCTCTATCCAGGAAAAAATTTCTCCTCCTATTCCATGTGCTTTAATTTTCCTCAATAGTCTCTGATGTGGGACCCTGTCAAAAGCCTTACTGAAGTCCATATACACAATATCATATTCATTACCATGATTTTACCTCCTCAAATACCTTAGTGAAAAAAGTTAATAAATTCGTAAGGCAGGACGCCCCTTTGTAAAACCATGCTGAGATTCGTTTATTAATTTATGCTTTTCAAGGTGGCTACGAACTGCCTCGGCAATTATTGATTCCATAAATTTTCCCACTATGGAGGTTAGGCTTATTGGTCTATAGTTCGAAGCTAAGGACCTGTCACCTGTTTTGAAAATAGGTATCACATTTGCCATTTTTCCACTTTATCTGGCACCATGCCAGTTTGTAGTGATATGTTGAAAAGATTAGCCAAAGGTGTGCTAAGCTCCTCTTTACATTCCTTAGAACCTTGCATACAGTTCATCAGGGCCTGGGATTTGTTAGGTTTTAATTTATCTATTTGCCTAAGGACCATGTCACTTGTGACCCTAATAGTGCACAGTTTATTATCGTCCTGTTCTACATAATTTTTTCATTACTGGAATATCGCTGGTATCCTCCTGTGTAAAAACTGAGAGGAAGTATGTGTTAAAAATTCTACACATTCCTTTATACTGTCAGTGAGCTGACCCGGGGAACTTTGAGTGGGCTATCTTGCCCCTGTCTTACTTCTGTATACCGAAAAAACCCTTTTGGGTTGTCTTCGATTCTCTTGCAACTTAACCTCAAATCTCTATTTGCTTTTCAAATTTCCCCCTTTTTTATTTTCTTTTTAACTGAATATATCATTCTTATTGCCCCTCCCTCTTTGATTTGCCTATATTGCTCTTTTTTGCCCAATAGTATTTTAATTATTGTTCATCCATTTTAGGATTTTTTTTGTTTGATCTGTTTTTCCTTTGGGGGGGGGAACATAATTTGACTGACCCTAAAACTAGCCCGGAAAGCATCATATCGGCAATTTCCTAATCCCACAGTCCCCTCCCATGTAACCCTAGGTGGGCATACGGGAAAACTAGAAGAGCCTAGGGCTTGAGTGGTTAAACAAAAGGGTACACAACTACAAATTACCTTAAACACACAGCATCCCGACCCCAGCCTCCACCCTGCAGCCCCCGTGACTCCCCAAGCCACTCTTTACTCCCGTCCCCAAACACACTTGGAAAAAACTCCTAGAAGGATTTCTTTATAAATTACGTTAGAGTATTTTCAGTGCCCCCCAAAGGGACTTATGAAATTTTAAAATTATTTTTAAAATTAAAATTATATATTTTGGCACACTTCTCCATATATGTACATTCAATTCAGCAGAACCCTGCTAAAAAGTGTGTATGACAGAGAATGATAAAAAATGTCTTTAAATTTAGGGTGGTTTTGTATTAGGCAGAGTGAGGACCAAAGTGTTAGTGATGCTCACGGTATTTTAAAAGTGATTTAAAAGTTGCAGCATGAAAAGCCTCGTACTTCATGTGAAATATGTGGGGTGTAGTCTCATGTTTAGTAGTGGGATTAGTACATCATGTGTTGTATGTGGGGGGTGTGTACTCATGGTTTGTATGTGGGGGTGTACATATGTGTTTGTATTGGGAGTGTGTACATCATGTGTTTGTTTGGGGTGGTACTCATGTGTTAGTTGTGGGAGTGTAGTACATCATGTGTTGTATGTGGGAGTGAGACATCATGGTTTGTATGTGGGAGTGTAGTACAATGTGTTAATTTGGGAGGTAGTTCATGTGTTGAAGTGGGGGTGTAGTAATCATGTGTTAGTATGGGGAGTGTTACATCATGTGTTTGTATGTGGGGGGTAGTCATCATGTGTTAGATTTGGGAGGTGTACTCATGGTTGTATGTGGGAGGTAGTACAAATTTTTGTTAGCATGGGGGGAGTTTTGAAACCCCCTGTGTTAGCATGTGGGAGTGTAGTACATAAAAGTGTTAGTTTTGGGGAGTGTAGTACTTAATGTGTTAGCATGTGGGAGTGAGTACATATGTTTTAGTATGGGGGAGTGTAGAAAAATAATGGGGTTAGCATGGGGGGAGTTAGTACACATTTTTTAGTATGGGGGAGTGAAAGTACATAATGTGTTACCCATGGGGAGTTTTTAGTACAAAATTGTGTTAGCATGTGGTTGTAGTACTAATGTGTTAGCATGGGGAGTGTAGTACAAAATGGGGTTAGCAGTAGGAGGGAAAGTACTTTAAGTGTTGCGTGGGAGTGTTCCATAATGTTTTAGCATGGGGGAGTGTAGTACATAATGTGTTGCATTGGTTTGGGTTACCCCTGTGTTAGTATGTGGGGTGTATTTTAATTCATGTTTAGCATATTTGGGTTGTAGATTATGTTCAAAAGGGGGAGTGTTCTACATAATACATTATGAGGGAGGTGTGACAAATTGGGGTATTAATGTGAAGCATGGAACATTATGTGCTAACCCCCACATATGTGTTAATTTTGGAGTGAAACACTTTAAAATGTTATTCGGGAATGGGGTTTTCTCTGAGTTGGGGGAAGGAAATTTAATTTTAATTCTTGAGAAGCCCAAAATGCCGTGATAATGTGGATTTTACGAAAACCCCTTTGGGCCACTGGAAGGACCGTCCTCCTCCCCCTTATCCCTTTTCAAAATTACTGTCACTTTAAAAATTATTAATTTTATAGCCACTCATTTAACAATTCCCCATGCAAGGAAATAAACATGTTTAGTGTTCTTCTGGGTATTCCAAAACCACCAACACGAATTGGGTGGGCACTCACACCATGTTTTTTATGTCGAGGGGGAAAAAATAACCTGCGAGAAAATAACAAAAGCTTTGAAATTTTACTGATCATTTTCAACACGCTTTTTTATATTTTCCCCTTTACTACGTAAACCTTGTTTTAATGTATGGCGTCACCATTATTTTTAAAGATCTCTGTTAATAATTCCGTAAATATATAATACATATCTATAAGTCTTTTTTTAAAGTCTGACTATTGTAAATAATTGACAATTTAGAAACCAATTATAGTGTTAAACTTAATTAAGAAAATATCACCATATCAAATTAATTAAAAATTTAAATAATTCAGAGTTCATGACTTTTTCTGAAAAAAAAAATGACAATACACAAGACAAACCAGTTGGTAATTGTAAGCCAAACTTATGCGTAAAAAGGAAGAGGACAAGTGAGTAGTAGTGTGTGAAAATGTTAGCAATGTGAGGACTGGAATCAATTTAGAAGTGTATGTGTAATGGAAGTATGAGTTATGGCAGTGTTTGAATGAAGGAGGTTGGGTAATGCGAGAAAGTAGGAGATATGGAAATGTGAGAGTGCAGATGTAACGCAGGGGAGTTTTTTTTTTTTTTTGGGGGGGCTTATTTCAGTTACTGTGAACGTTCAAAGCTTATGGATTGTGCGGCGCCTGGGGAATGAGAGACAATTAGATTCGATCCATGTTAAGAGAGTAATAGAAGGTAGGAGTTATGAAAGCGTATGAGTGTAGGAAAAGGAGGGATGGGGAGGGTAAAGATCTAGAGTTACTATATCAGTATTAATTAAAAACGCATAACTGAACTGCCCCACAGAATATTAAAATCTCACATCAACAACAGTAACTGAGCGCAGCTACCGTCCCAGCACAAGGAAACTGACTCTACGAAACTGCCGTTAGCAATTTTATGTTTTTCTGATGCTAGTTTTAAGACCATAATACAAAAGAACATTTCTATATGCACAATAAACATGAAATGATAGGAAATGTATGGTGATTACCGACAAGATGTGGAAAAAGACACTTGTGTACAGTTCAGGACATTTTTTAAAGGAAACGTCTCGCAACGAGTGGCTTCTTCAGTCCTAATACAGAGAAAACTAGGAAAACGCGTATATATATAGTGGCAGGAGTCAGGTGAAGTGTCGCGTGGATAGAGGAGGTAGTGGTGGTGGTGGCGGTGGTAGTAGTAATAGTATAGTAGTAGTAGTAGTAGTAGTATGTAAGTAGTAGTAGTAGTAGTAGTAGTAGTAGTAGTAGTAGTGGAACTAAGGTGGTGGGAGGTATGGCTACAGATTTGTTACCTGTTGATATCATGTTAAAGCAGTTTCCAGAATGGGTAATATCCTGTTGATTAGCAATTTTGAGATACTGTAACTACCGGACTTTTGCTTTATAGTGTTACTGACAGCAATTAGAGCAGCTTCTATGCATTTTCTCAGTCTTAAATCGTCTTCTTTATTCACTAGTTTAGCCTCACTGAATTTCATGAGGTGTCCAACATCGTCCCTATGTTGAACACTCTCGTTTTTACGGTCATCATTTCTGAAAGCATTTTTGTGTTCGGTATATTAATGTCCAGAGATCTGGCTGTTTCTCCCACATATACTTTGTCACACCCCCCACATGGTATAGTGTAAATTCCTGCACCTGTACCAGAATCATGTTTGGGTTTTTGTATCAGGTTCCTAATAGCCAGTTTTCTGTCAAACATTTTTGAAACGTTAGTAGCAACGTTGCTGACCGGTAAAACGATGTAACTTGGAGGCCTTTCTTCAACTTGATTGGTGTTGGTCTTGTTGAGGATATGTGTCGCACGTTTCCTGCAGTCACGTATGAAGTGTAGGGGAAAATGTAGTGACCTAAAAGAATTGGTGATGTATGTGCATTCTTCGAGGAACTGCGTACTTGAAATTCTGTTGGCTCTCAGAAAGAAGCCAATAACTACCCCTCTATTAGTTCTGGTGTCATGGTGTACATGACACCAGAAGGAAAAGTTCAGCATTTTTTTTTTAATTTTAAACCAAAATACAAAATTTCTGTAAGGAAAGAGGATACGCAAAGTGAGATAAACCAGTAACGAGGTAATCGAGAAACATGTGAGCGCTATGATAAATGGCACAAATATAGTGAGTGTTGGGCGTGCTTTGATATATTACGCAAGTGTAGCGATGTTGAATGACATAATTGCACAGTTTTGCATGAAATGACGCATAGCGCAATTTTAGTGACTTCTGAGATGCTCTGATACATTTAACAGAAGTTGTTCATGAATGGAATACAGTTCTGACAAGATGAAAAATTAGACACATGTATAACATCTGTGTATCTTTCTAATAGTAGAGTTTATTTATAATATATGGTGCATAACTCTAATGTAGTGGGTGTTAACATGCGCTCAAAAATGGAACGAATGTAGATTTGTTATGCTCTAGTAAATGGCTTAAGCTTTATTAGTTCTCTGATTTGAGATATTTTGAAAACACTGTTTCCAATAAATTCATTAACAAACATGTTTGAAGAGATGAGGATTAATGATTATTTTAAGAGAAGTTTGAAGACCTTGGGTTATCAGATGTATTCTGGCCATGGGTAGTCACTTCCTGGGAATTCAAATCATGCGTATCCAGATCCTTGAGAAAAGCCAAATTATGGGTTCGAATATGGCCTCAGGGTTGTTGAGATTTTTTAATGTAAGATAATAAGCAATTTAATATGAGTATTTAGAAAGGCGTAGTTTTGTTCCTTTGTATCTAGTTATTGGCTTTTAGTCCTTTTTATTTAATTCTGTTATCAAATTTTTATTATTTTTCAAAAATATTGATTTTGTTCCCACATGTTTGTGTTATACAAGCCTAAAAATTTTCCTCACATATGCTAGCCAGTTGAACCAGCTGATATATTCCTCCCCTCTCACTGTTGTCATTCCACTGTAACGTCCATCCACAGCTTCGGCTAGGCTCTCATACTTATCAGAGTTTGGCTGTGTGCGCAGGAGCGAAACTTGTCCTGGGCTGAAAGAGAATATTTGTAAATAATATCACATGTTTGTGAAGTGTTAAGCATTTTCAAATCTCTTTCGAAGTTCGGTGTATGCGGCAGGATGAAATGAAATAATTAATCACAAGCCTCCGGGATATGATGATACAACGTGTAGCTTTAAATAGGTGCCAATACTTATCGGTGTCTGGCTGTGTGGCAAAATTATTGTGTACTTTCCTTTCATTTTTATTTTTATTTAGCTTGAATTATCTACACTTCAAGAGCTACTCGCAGTGTTTAAGTCACAGCTCCTGTCCTCTGAGTAGCAAGTGATCATTCACCACTCCTGGACTTTACTATGTACAACCTATGGTTCCCTCTCGCTACCACCCTCTCAACTACAAACCTAGTTCTTCTCAGGCGCCCTCTAAAATGTCTCCCAGGAAAACCTTTCTGGCAGCTATCAATGAATGAAGTTGAAGATGATAGCGACGCTGAAGATGAAGGTGACAGCGAGTCAAAGCGACGTTACGAGAAGGCGTAGTACATGTTACTTATGCATCACGGAATCCCTCCTAGAAGGCAACAAATTCGTCAAACAGCAAGAAGAGAATACAGGCCTCTCCCTAAATCCCTTAAAATGCAAACTGGTATCCTCCAACGAAAACAAAACTGAGCAAGTCACTACTGCCTTGGAAGGAGTCGAGGTCAGTGATCCTGCTGATTGTACTCTCTTTGCTGCCCTAATAAAGTTTGACGCTAATGGAGAAATTTTGAAAAAAAAAGAAGAAATCTCTGACTCTAAGCCCGTGGAAACCAGGAGCAGTGACACTTACGTTAATGATACCTTTTATCTTCTCCTGGTGCCTATCTCTTCCTAAACTAACCTACTTTTTACGATTCTCTCCCTCCTTTGTCAACCCCCAATTTGGGGGTTGTTCGCAATGTCAACTAGTACAGGGATTTGGCCCACCAGTATCGAAGTGCTGCAAACGGAACTGTTAATGAATGCAGAGGATCTTTTACTAAGAGAGAAAATAAATTTGGTTACTCATTGGCTGATTCCGTAATACAAAGACATCAAATGTGAAAAGATAGATAAGTGATTGGATATTCAGCATTTTGCTGACTTAAGCCTTCTTGCGTGCAGAGAGAACTTAACAATCAAGGCATCTGCAATAACAGTAGCCGAATCTCCAACTAAAAAAAAAAAATAAAAAATAAAGAGGCGAAACCGGAACACTAACTAGGTTATTACATCCAGGTGAATACATTAAACTTGATCTCGATTACATAGTATCTAACACTAGACATTCATTCCACTTTCAGCATAGTATTATGGACGCAACTGCAATATACGATAATTATTGTACCTACACATCACTTTAATATCATATATTTGGTCAGCACACCATTGTTCTATATTAAATATAAATGTGACAGTAATGACACAGATATAGAACAAGCCTTGAAAGTGATAACGTCTAGCTCTGTGTAGAGCTTTGTATTCATCTGAAGCTCCACACAGAGCGAAACGTTTCCACTATTTCAATAGCTGCTCTGCAGATATGTCTTTATGATTAAACCTGTTCAGTATGATACTTTATATCTGCACACCACTGTCTGAACAATGCACCACTATTCAATATTAAATATTAAACCGACACACAACTGTTCAATATGGTACAATTGTTATGAGGTATTGGATGGCCACACTACTCACACTACTTTAATATTAAGCGAAATTTATAACTGCAGAATTATCAATATACAATTTTTATATAAAACGCTTCGAGTAATTTTCAGAATTTAGCAACAGTAAAAGCACAGTGAAATAACTGCAATACACATATTTGGTAAATTATTGAGCAGTTTCAAGAAATGCAGCAACATTAGCATAAATTCCTTTATCTGCAAATTTATATAATTGTATTCACTCACTTTTTTTAATGTAAAATTTTTGAAATTGCAGAGATATGCTGGTGATGGGTAATGCCAAGAATGGTCGATAAAATAAATTAATGTGGTCACAATATATATTGCGCTGAGTCGGTCACTGTTGAACAAAAGCAACTGAGAGGACCGAGGCGGATATGTAGCTCAGTGAAATACTTCAATACTGTACTTGGTTATCTCTCTTGTCTTGCAGTAATACACTCCCAGTTCTTCTGAATAATAAAATTAGTCTTAAGGCGTGTATGAGTTTATCGTGAAGTATGTGAAGAAAATTTCTCCAGAAAGGGAGGTATCTGTAACCTTCAGCCCCTTTCAGCCCTTAGCCCCCCTGAGGGACTTGAGTGACTCAACCCTCCCAGAAGGGGCAAATGGCGTCTTACTTTCTGATAAACAGTTTAATTGATTCCACATGCTGCATGTACTAGTCAGAAGTCACGCCACATCGTGTTGCACCAAGTGTTGATTGCAACATGAGTGACAGTGGAATGGAAAAGGGACTTTACCTTGGCAGGAAAAGTACAGGAAAACCATGCATCAATTTGTTCACAATGTGGGACAATAGCAATAAATAGTCGACGATAGGAAGATACCAGAAAATCTGTCACTTGTAATGAAACTGTAACGATGTCAAGCAAGAAGAGAAATATGCTGAAGTCGGCGATTTAGGGCCGCTCCCCAGGGAGAAGCAAGAGCGAAGCCCGCTGCAGAGCTCAGATTGTGCAAGAAAGGTATAAAATACCGACAATATGAAAGATAAGACACATGTGCAGCATCTGGATATCATTATTGTAGACCTTTCGCCATCCAGTGGCTTTATCAATACAGATTCTAGGACATAATTAAAAGACAGTAGAATTATATACAAAAGATGAGGTAATCAGTCCCTCAGCCTTGGAGTTGGTGTTGAGAGCACCGTGGTGGTGAAGGATTTGGAACAAAGGCAAAGAGATTGCCTTTGCTCCAGATACACCACCACTACGGTGCTCTCAACACCAGCTCCAAGGCTGAGGGACTGATTATGTGGAGAGTTTTCTCCAGGAGGGGGGTATCAGCCCCCTTCAGCCCCTTTCAGCCCCATTCAGCCCTGAGGGGCCCAGCCCTCTCAGAAGGGGCAAGCATCTTGTTTACTGCTACAGCAAGTATAATTGATCCCAGATGCAATATGAGTATGTGACGTGGTCAAGCGACCGCCGCTCCTTGCAAGAGTCCAGTATTACAAAGTGTAGTTTAATAACAGACAGTCCATCTCTTACCTTAGCAGGACTATTAAGGAAAATCCTGCTCCCACTTTATTACCATGGTAAAGATAGCTTACATTGTTGTCTATGCTTAAGACAGCAAGAATCAAGCATTCTGTTTTGCTTCATGGAGGAAGTTTGGCAAGGAAGCAAAAAGTACTAGGTCAGCTTTTCCTTTATGTTCTAGGGGCACTGCAGTGGCGTAGGATGCTGTGAGGTCAGATTACTTTTCACCCTACTGGGAGTCACACTGACGCCAGGATAACCAACAAAGAACACTGATCCATGCATTAGTGTGAGCAAAGTGTCTCACAAAACACAATACACACTTACAGGGAAGTGTGATAAACTTCTTTAGTGATAAGATTGTGAACAATAAAGGCAAACCTTGTGGAACATAGTGTACCAGTGTGCGTATTCCTAGACTATGGAAGACGTGGACGTCCAAGGACACTTCAGCTTCTATCAAGTCACCGATACCTGTCGAGGGTGCAAAGAACACCATAGCTCACGCTACAAGAGCAAGGTAGGTTACGGATTTCTTGTAGTACGGGGGACTGCGCAGTTCTTGTGTGGCAAGGAGTTTGTAATCAACCTATAGTCGGCAGTGAGGTGCGGACTTTTGAGTCCACACAAGTAAGTGTTGTCAATCATCAGTGTCTGATATATGCTGACATAATACCCCCTAGGGGTAATTTATAAGCATACCTAATATACTTTATTTCAGCCTGTTGAGAAGTGGTCAAGACAGCTTCTCAAGAACTCTCCTGCAGGGGCGGCTGTGTGGGCAATAGCTGTCTTATCAGATAAGTATTCCCTATATTTAATCTTTAACCTTAGCTGGTAAACCATTTCTCAACATTTTGGTCGTGCTCGAACCGGATAAAGGCGACACTATGGTCCAAATATGTTGTACTACAGTGTACAAATAACCTACGAGCCAAGGTCCTTCGAAAAAAGCTGTAAAACTAGTGTTTTACAATATAAATCAGTATATATGAGTCCCTCCAGACTCAATCACAGAGAATGGGCAGCCAATAGAAAACGGGAGCTAGCCCAGCGTTCACCCAAAGAAAACGGGAGCTGGGTGATTCACCTAACAAGAAAACGGGGGAGGGCACCCGGCATCTACTGCTCTCAAGCTCGAGAAATGCTGACCAAATCAACAAGCCAGATGACCGTCAGTTTGTTTGAATGTATATACACATAGTGTTTATAATGTTTATAGACAGAAATTAAGAGACGAAATTATGTTTAAGTTTGTTTCTTATAGATATAACTGTTATATTAAAGGAAACTGTATATAAAATGTAAGCTCTCATATATATAATAACAGTGACATTTATATATGTGTAAGAAATATACACGTGTGATTTACAGTTATACAATGACATTTATAGTGTATAGTGAATGAAGTGTATAACATCGTTATTTACGATTAATCATCGTGGTCAGGCTGACACAGCAAACTCAAGCCATAAACACCAGCCACATGTACTGTGTACCCTTCATGGTCATTGACCCTGAGGTTAAGCTTAGTAGGTCAGTAGTGTCTGACTCGATTATTGCTGACTTAAGGATAACAAAACTCAACTGTTTATAGCAGTACAGTGTTTTTTAAACACTCTAAGTGTGGTGCTAGAATTTTCAGTATACCATTAAAATGACTTGTTTGAAAACTCAGTTTCAGTCTTTACAGACTAAGATTACACAATTAGAACATCTTATTTCAGTCTCTATAGGATTAACTCAAGATACAAACATAGATTTTGATGATCTTGAGGTCAAATTTGAATTACTTACACAACATCTGAAAATAATTAATTCAGACTATACAAATTATGAAAAGGAATTTCTTGAATCAGATCCATCTGAGGATGAAATTAAAAATGTTTTGGATACTTTTAGTAATCAACAGTTACGGTGGACAGGAGTACAGGCTATCTGCCGCAAAACTCTGTCACAGAGACCTACTGTAACTAGTGGTCAAACACCTGTTACATCAACACATGGAACAACAAATGTCCAATTACCAAGCTTACCTACCTTGTCAGTACCTATTTTCCAAAGTCATAATTATGAAGAATTCATTAGTGGTTTTCAATCCATAGTAAATTCACGAACTGACATAGATGAGATTGCTAAGTTCAATTATCTTAAATGTCTTGTGAAGGGAGAACCCTATGAACTAATTAAGTCATTTCCGGTGGTTAAAGGCAATTATCAAATAGCCTTACGTGTCTTAGCAGACAATTACTTAGATGCTGACAAGGCCAGAGTTAGACATGCAGTCTTAATATCAAGCTTGAAGTCACCCAAACATTGTTTTTCAGACTTACAGGCATTTAGAATTACATTAGACAATAGTCTCAGATCTCTGGGTGCTAAATATGACCTAAGACAATGTGATTGGTTTATCAGTGGTATTGTACAGGATAAGTTGTCACCACAAACTATTGAACGATTAAATATTATGTTCAATAAATGCTATTTCACTTGTGAAGAAATTTGCAATGGTTTACAAACAATACTTTCATGCATGCAAGCAACGAGACAAGATGAAAAATCCACAAATCCAGTGGATAACAAACTTTCAACTCGGTATAAAAAGAGTATACCTACTCCCACTAAACCACAGAATGGGAAATCCCGTATAGGGACTTATCAAGCTGTAAATACAACAGACAGTAAACAGACTGTCACACATAAACGAACTCTAAAATGTGTACTTTGTGATGGAACACATTGGGCACAGTATTGTAGTCAAAACACATCAATGGAGGCACGTAAACAACGTGTTCATCAGCTGAAAAGGTGCATCAAGTGTTTAGATGAACACAAGGGAGGAAAATGCTCACTGAAGAAGTGTTTTAAATGCAAGGGTATGCATCATACAGCATTATGCCCAAATACTTTTGCTGAACAGCAGAAGATTTCCACAGAATCAGGAAGTCAACAAGCAACAGCATTAAATGTAAGAGATAAGTTTAAAGCAACTGCTCTCCCGATAGCTCGAGTTTAGCTATCTAATAAATTACACAAAATCAATGTGCTAACGCTATTTGATCAAGGCTCACAAAGGTCCTTCATAAGAAAAACAGTGTTGCAGAAACTGAATAAACAACCCTATGCCAAAGTACAGTTAGATACAGCTGGTTTTTTCCACAATTCTGGTAAACAGACATATGACCTAGCCAGAATCACTGTTGGTCTAGGAAACAGGAAAAATACAGTAGAAGCTGTTGTAGTAGATGATTTGCCTAAGTCTGTGCGGATCCAGGGATTAAAAGAAACAGTTGCAACACTGAAAGCAGCTAAGGTCAAGTTAGCCTGTCCTGACATACAGACGGACACTATTAGTCCAATTGATTTAATCATTGGAAGTGATTATTATCACTGTTTTGTGCAAAATATAGTAAGTAAACATGATGTTCACTTGCTGAAAACAGCAGGAGGCCACATGATATGTGGTCCCATTCCATCTCAAAGTGGGAAAGAAGCTGATATTGATGCAGTGGAAAATGTACTAGTTACAAGAATAACCGCTGATCATGTACCACAGCAAAAAATATCATTACTGGAAGAAATGAATGAACCAGTTGATAAGTTGTGGGATTTAGATGCGATAGATATTGATGTAAATAAACCAAGTCCACAAGAGTCTCAGGCTTATAGCCAATATTTGTACACTGTCAAATGTAAAGATGGACAGTACTGGGTTAGGTTACCGTGGAAATTAAATTCACCACATCTGCCTAGCAATTATCGCATGGCTTTCGGACAAATGAAAGCACAAATACATGAGCTCCAGAAGAATCCAGAGCTACTGACTGTCTATGATAATGTCATACAAGAACAGTTGGACAATAAATTCATTGACGAATTAGTCGAAGATAAGTTGAAGACAGAAGCTCATTATCTCTCGCACCATGGAGTCAGAAAAGATTCTGAAACCACTCCTCTACGTGTTATATATAAATAAAGATGTAGCAAGTCTTAATGACTGTCTGATGACCGGACCCTCACTAACTGAGAAGCTTGGAGACGTGCTTATGAAATTTCGCACAAACCCTTATGCCTACACGGCTGATATTTCCAAAGCTTTCTTAAGAGTAGGACTACAAGAAATAGATAGAGATTATACTCGATTCGTGTGGCCTGAAAAACCACATGATCCTTAAAGTCCTGTGAAAACTAATCGTTTTAAATCAGTATTATTTGGTGCAACATCCTCTTCATTCTTACTAGAAGCTACTCTAAATACACATTTGAAGAAATCAGAAAGTCTCTTCAAAGAGATCTTGAAGAAAAGTTTCTATGTGGACAATCTTCAAGGCACTGTAAATAAAGAGGAGGATTTGAAATCCTTATACAGAGAAGCTAACAAGGTGATGAAGGAAGCAAATATGCCTCTAAGGATGTGGAATACTAATTCAAAGCAATTAAGGGAACTTATCAAAGAAGATTTCTCTGAACTATTCCTGATTGCAACAATATGTTGGGACTTAATTGGATCACACAGGAAGATACTTTGAGTCTCAAAAGAATAAAAAATAATTCATGCAGTACACTCACTAAACGTAGTTTACTGTCAGAGGTATCAAAATGTTTTGATTCTCTAGGACTCGTGTCACCAATTACCATAAAAGGTAAAATGCTTATGCAAGATGCATGGAAGCTCAAAATTGGATGAGACGAGAACTTACCTCTAGAAATGAGTCAAGCATGGGATGAAATATCCAAGGAGTTTAAACAACTTCATCAAATTAAGTTTCCCAGACAAATAGGTGAAAGTGGAACAGAAGCTGCTATTGATTCAATGGAAAATGTACTAGTTACAAGGATAATCTCTGATCATGAACCACAACAAAAATTATCATTACTGGAATAAATGAATGAACCAATTGATAAGTTGTGGAATTTAGATGCGACAGGTATTGATGTAAATAAACCAAGCCAACAAGAATCTCAGTCTTATAACCAATATTTGGACACTGTCAAATATAAAGATGGACAGTACTGGGTTAGGTTACCATGTAATTTAAGTCCACCACATCTGCCTAGCAACTACCGCATGGCTTTCTGACAAATGAAACCACAAATACATGAGCTCAGGAAGAATCCAGAGCTGCTGGCTGTCTATAATAATATCATACAAGAACAGTTGGACAGTAATTTCATTGAGGAGGTAGTTGAAGACAAGTAGAAGACACAAGCTAATTTTCTCTCTCACCATCGAGTCAGAAAGGTTTCTGAAACCATTCCACTACGTCTTGTATACAATTCCAGCACACGTGCATAATAATAAAGATGCAGCAAGTCTTAATGAATGTCTGATGACAGGAACCTAACTAACCGAGAAGCTTGGAGACGTCAGCATGAAAAAACGCAGAAATCCTTAAACCTATGCGGCTGATATACCCAAAGTTTTCTTAAGAGCAGGACTACAAGAAATAGATAGACATTATACTCGATTCATGTGGCCTGAAAATCCACATGATCCTCAAAGTCCTGTGAAAATATATCGTTTCAAGTAACTTTATTTGGTGCAACATTCTTTCCAGCTGCAGCCTTACAACCGACCTCTTGTGAAAAAAAGGCAATTGCAAACAGTATACATCCTTCCAATTCAGTGGCACACCGGTATACTGCTGGTATAGCGGTGTGCAATTAACGGGCAGGATGTATACCTATCTTATAAATTAAACTTTTTCAGGAATAACACAACACACACGCACACGCATTTAAATTGCACCAAAGTAGATAGGCCACTTACCTGTGAACCCCACCTCCCCCTCCACCCTTCCAAAACATTCACACATTCCATCCTTACCCATCCTTCTTCCTTCTCCATCTTACCAAAGCTCTGGTCAGAACCTCGCACCTCTCCATTATTGCTAGAAGCTACTCTAAATACACATTTGAAGAAATCTAAAAGTCCCTTCAAAGAAACCTTAAATAAAACTTTTTATGTGGACAACCTTCAAGGTACTTTGAATAAAGAGATGGATTTGAAATCCTTATACAGAGAAGCTAACAAGATGATAGAAACAAATATGCCTCTAAGGATGTCGAATACTAATTCAACTCAGTAAGGGAAATTATCAAAGAAGATTTCCCTGAAACTGAAACTCATGATTGTAACAACATGCTGGGATGGAGCACACAGGAAGACACTTTGAGTCTCAAAAGAATAAACAACAAACCATGCAATTGACTCAAAAACCGTAGTTTACTGTCATAGGTATCACAATGTTTTGATCCTCTTGGATTCGTTTCACCAATAACTATAAAAGGTGTGCAAGAAAGGTATAAAAATACCGACAATATGAAAGTTAAGACACATGTGCAACATCTGGATATCTTTATTGTAGACGTTTCGCCATCCAGTGGCTTTATCAATACAGATTCTAGGACATAATAGGAAGACAATAGAACTATATACAAAAGATGAGGTGATCAGTCCCTCGGCCTTGGAGTTAGTGTTCACAGCATCGTGGTGGAGGAGAGTCTGGAGCAAAGGCAAGAAGACTTGGCGTTTTTATAGGCGTCAGTGGAGGGGACGGGCAGCAACGAGGGCAGTCACGGTAGGCGGGATTCCCCAGTGGAAGTAGGTCCTTCCCAAAGAGATGGGTTAGTTGCAGCACCGTGAAGAAGGTCTTCTAGATGTCCTCTGAACCAAGATTCCATGATGTTGCAGTGTCTGACAAGTTGTGCAAGAAAGGTATAAAATACCGACAATATTTAAAGTTAAGGACACATGTGCAACATCTGGATATTTATTGTAGAACGTTTTTGCCATCCAGTGGCTTTATAATAGTTCTAAAAAATTGGGTGTTATCCTATTAAAGTTCCCTGGCTTGTATTGTAAGCCCCTGGTGGGGAAGTCTACAAAAAGAAATCCGTTTTTGCCAGTGTGACGGAACTTTCATATTGGGCGGGATTTATAATTTCCTTCCAAAATTGTCAGCCCCCTGAAAAGGCCTTTGGTTCGAACCAAAAATTTCCAGCTGTGCAACTAACCCCCTTTCAGGGAAAAGGTATAATACCACTTGAAATTGCACCCGTGCCTCCCGGGTCTTTGTGCGTTCCCATCCATGGCGATAAAAGCAGTCTTCTTCCTTTTGTCCAGACTTATTTCCACCGGAAAGGGGAAACCTACTAAAAAAGGCAGGGACTGGTTTACTTTTATTTTGGTATTTTTTCCTTTCTTCCAATTTAGTCCTAGGAATCTTGTTAATGAATTAAAGCCACTTATGGCAAAATTCTCAATAAAAGGGGAAACCCGCTAAGTATGCCCCATGTGTCTTAACCCCATAAAACGGATTTTTCCTTTGCACCAACTTTCCCCAAAACTGAACACTAATCCGGCCAGGGACATTCCTAGAAAAACCTTCTTCCAGCCCGCTGAATAAACCCCCTTGGGAAAGCCCACTTTCCATGGGGAATTGGCCTTAAACCCGTGCTCCTTCTTGCCCTGTCAGACACTGGCCAATAACGGCCAGGACTTTTTGCCCTTTGGCCCCCCAAGACTCTTTCCCTACCCCCCGGGTGCCCCTGTGAACACTAAACCCAAAAAACCAGGGCCTTTTTTCCCCATTCTCATTTGTAAAAAATAAAGGGTTTCTATTTTTAATCTTTTCCCTATTATGTCCTAGAATCTGTATTGATAAAGCCACTGGATGGCGAAACGTCTACAATAAAGATATCCAGATGTTTGCACATGTGTCTTAACTTTCATATTGTCGGTATTTTATACCTTTCTTGCACAACTTGTCGGGACACTGCAACATCATGGAATCTTGGGTCAGAGGACATCTAGAAGACCTTCTTTCACGGCTGCTGCAACTAACCATCTTTTTGGGGAAGGACCTACTTCCACTGGGAATCCCGCCTACCAGTGATTTGCCCTCGTCTGTTTGCCCGTCCCCATCCACTGACGCCTATAAAAACGCCAGTCTTCTTGCCTTTGCTCCAGACTCTCCTCCACCACGATGCTTTGAACACTAACTCCAAGCCGAGGGACTGATTACCTCATCTTTTGTATATAGTTCTATTGTCTTCCTATTATGTCCAAGAATCTGAAATTGATAAAGCCACTGGATGGCGAAACGTCTACAATAAAGATATCCAGATGTTGCACATGTGCCCTTAACTTTCATATTGTCGGTATTTTTATACCTTTTTCTTGCACAACTTGTCAGACACTGCAAGATCATGGAATCTTGGGTCAAGGGAAACATCTAGAAGACTTCTTCACGGCTGCTGCAACTAACCCATCTCTTTGGGAAGGACCTACTTCCACTGGGGAATCCCCCCTACCAGTGACTGCCCCTCGTCTGCTGCCCGTCCCATCCACTGACGCCTATAAAACGCCAGTCTTCTTGCCTTTGCCCAGACTCTCCTCCACCACGATGCCTGTGAACACTAACTCCAAGGCCGAGGGACTGATTACCTCATCTTTTGTATATAGTTCTTTTTGTCTTCCTATTATGTCCTAGAATCTGTATTGAAAAAAGCCACTGGTTTGGCGAAACGTCTACAATAAAGATATCCAGATGTTGCACATGTTCCTTAAACTTTCAACTATAAAAAGGTAAAATACTTGTGTATGGAAGCTAAAAATAGGTTGGGATGAGAACTTGTCTCTTCAAGTGACTCAAATAGGTCAAGAGGTAAACAAGTACACATTACATGTGTTCTGTGATGCGTCAACCAGAGGTTATGGCGCTGTAGCTTACATGAGTAATGCTGAAGGAAGTACACTAATCACTTCAAAGGCCAGGGTAGCACCCTTGAAGGTCAGAACAGTACCACAATTGGAACTGAGAGCACTCTATGTAGGTACAAAATTAGCTGTCTATCTCAACAAAGTACTTGATCATCTCACTATTGAAAAAACCGTGATCTGGAGTGATAATGAAGCAGTTCTCCAGTGGTTAAGAAATAATAAGAGTAAGTTGGTCTATGTACAGAACAGAGTAGCAGAAATAAAAGAGATGCAGAGAGATTATCTCTTTCTCCACGTCTCTACCCAAGAGAATCCAGCTGACATGTTGTCACGTGGTGTCCCACTCAAGAAATTTGTGGATAATAAATTACGGCTCCACGGACCGAACTGGCTCTCTAATGAAAATAACTGGCCTCAGCTAAAAGCTCACATTATGACAGAAGAAACAGTCTGCTTGACCACAGAAGAAATAATATTAACCCTTTGAGGGTCGACAGGCCCTCTCCGAAACTCGTTCTCAGGGTCGGCCAAATTTAAAAAAAAAAAAAAAATTATTTTCTCTTATGAAAAGATAGAGAATCTTTTCCCGATCATAAAGACACCAAAAGTTTGAAATTTGATAGAAAACTTACGGAATTATGCTCTCACAAAGTTAGCGGTCTCGGCGATGTTTACGCATCGGCGATTTTGCCCACTTTGAGCCCCATTTTGGGCCAATTTCACTGTACTAGTCGGCAAAAAACATGAATATTTCGCTAGAACTCCATTTTTTCTATCGAATGGGTGCAAGAAACCACCCATTTATGAAATTCAACTATCCAGTACAGTGGTCAGAATTTAGCAATTTTGCCAATTTCACACAAATTTCAAAAGATGCCAATTTCCGAATAGGGTCCAGAATAAACAAGAAAGACATTCCTGGCACTAAAATGACATTTCCTCTGGTCATTAGTCACGTCTCAAGGCCCCTCTTATATTCTTTTGCTTTCCACTTTGAATTTTTATTCTCACAAAAAATATAAGATTTACTGTTATGCAGACTACTGCATTAGTGTAAAAAATGGTATAAATATTATTGGTGCACTTGTGAAAGAATATTAGACTCACCAGTTGACGTGTATTGCACGCTTGGCACGATTTGTTTACTTTTGAAGTTTGGTAAAAATCGAACATTTCTGCTACTTTGAGCTCAATTTCAAGGCACCTTTCATTGTAAAACCAGTCAAAATCATCTCAATTTCTGTAATATGTCTTCCATTCTATAAAATGAGACCAAGAAAACTAGAATACAACAATAAATACCATACGAAAATACACTGCAAAGTCGCTGATTTATTCCAAAAAAATGGTCAAAGTTTTTTTTTCTCATTATGCACTGTGTGCTACAGGATTTTTTTTTGACTGTGCACACTGACCACATAGACCCATTCTTTCATATGAAGGCCTACCAGCTTTCTCCCACTAGATTTGAGGCCGCTAGAATTTATGCGTACTAGTACGTCAAAAACCCCTACACGTAAGACGTACTAGTACGACCAAAACCCTCAAAGGGTTAAAATTTAGCAGACACACCAGAAATAGTCATTGATGGATCTAAATACTCTTCTTTGGGTAAACTCTTGAGTGTTACAGCTCTTCTTTTTAAATTCTTTAAAGAGATAAAGCCTAATTATGAATTTCCTGAACTCATTAAATACTGAGTAAAACAAATACAGAAAGATGTCTTCTCTACAGAGTACAAATTTCTGGAAACACCGGATACATCCCCAAAGAAACTTAATATAATTAATTCTTCGGGACTTTATCTCGACTCGGAAAAGATTACAAGATGTCGAAGAAGAATTCATAATTCTTCACAACCAAAAGAAGCAATACATCCAATACTGAACCCTAAGAATCATTGGCTAAAACATTTGTTTGTTAAAAACGCCCACAGTAACGTGTTACATGGAAGGGGTGACTGACACACTTTGTCATATACGACAATCCTACTGGATACCTCATGGTCGACAAAGTGTGGAAAAACAAGTACGGGACTGCATTACTTGTCACTACGATATGCGAGTATGACAGTATGTATATCCACCTCCATATCGTTCTGAATGAGAATGTCATGTCACTCCACTTGAGGTGACACGTGTAGATAACACTTGACCAATAATTTTTACTAAAACAGTTGACAAAGTTCCCATCAAGGTGTACATCTGTTTGTTCAACTGTGCTATGTCCAGAGCAGTACAGCGAGACGTAGCCACTGACATGTCTGCTGAAACCTTTATCAAATTATTTAGAAGGTTTGCAGCCAGAAGGGCATGTCCCAGACTGATAATTTCAGACAATGCAATGAACTTTGTTCCTGGTGCTGCTTATTTAAGCAAGATCTTTGATCAACCAGAGGTACAACAGATGCTGAATAAATACGATTGTTGATGGAGATATATTCCTCCTAAAGCTCCATGGCAAGGTGGATTTTATGAAAGGATGATAGGCATCGTAAAACGCTGTTTAAAGAAGAATCTTCATCAACAGTGAATCGACATAGAAGAATTTCGCACAGTCGTAACTGAAATGGAAAATAGAGTCAACAACAGACTTCTAACTTATGTTACCGATGATCTGGACAATTTAGGTGTTAAGTCCATATCATTTGCTTGATGGCAGAATGGATAAGAAATTGCAGAGGATCCTACTTATTTCGAACCCGAGCAACTCAGATGTAAATTCAAACACCTTAATAAAGAGACTGAACGTTGGTAGAAAATTTGGCGAGAAGACTATCTCACCTCATTGAGAGAACAGTTCTATGGAGCTGGTGTTCCTGAAAATCATAAGTCCTTAAGACCTGGCGACATGATGATTATTGACGATGATTATCTAAGGTCTCAATGGCTTCTTGGAAATATAGTGACCATACATCATGATGCAAATGGAACCGTCAGGACAGTTGATGTTTTGAGCGAAGGTGTAGTGAATAAGCGGACAATAGATAAATTAGTGCAGTTAGAATTACGCAGTGTTGAAACCATACGTAGTGATTCTCCAGAAACCCCATAGACTAAAGCTGTTCAAAAAAGACAATCAGCAGTGGTGGCGAGGGACTTACATAAGAGCATAATAAAGGAGGAACACTGCAGCAGGCCTGTTGGCCCATACTAGGCAGGTCCTTCACAGACCCATCCCACTAATAGAATATTTGCCCTCATAAGAACATAAGATCATAAGAAATAAGGGACATTGCAACAGGTCTACTGGTCTATGCGAGGCAGCTCCAATTCTCCCCACCGGCTTAAGCCAATGCCGTGACCTAGTGAGGTCAGACACGTCACTTAAGGCATTAGCACTGCGTCCGACCTAGTAGCTTGCCAGGTCTATTTCACACCCACCCACACCCACTCATAAGAACATAAGAGCATAAGAAAGAAGGAACACCACAGCAGGCCCACTGACTCATGCAAAGCAGGTCCATGTCCCGCCAAGGATAAGCCCAATGGCCCACCTAGTCAGGTCACTTCCACTTAAGGAAGGAGCACGGCATCAGGTCTAGTAGCACAAGCTAGACAGGTCCAACTCACACCCACCCACACCCACTCATGTATTTATCTAACCTATTTTTAAAACTATACAACGTTTTACCCTCTATAACTGTACTGGGGAGTTTGTTCCACTCATCCACAACTCTGTTACCAAACCAGTACTTTCCAATATCCTTCCTGAATCTGAATTTTTCCAACTTGAAACCATTGCTGCGAGTCCTGTCTTCACCGGAAATTTTCAGCACGTTATTTACATCCCCTTTATTTATTCCTGTTTTCCATTTATTCACCTCTATCATATCCCCCTAATTCTCGCCTTTCGAGACAGTGCAGATTCGGGGTATCATCTCCTCATAGGGAAAGATTTCTGATACAGGGATCCACTTTGTCATCCCCCCCGCTTTTTCCAGAGCTTTCCCCCATTCTGAATACGTGACCAAAACGTGCACAAAATCAAAATAGTCCCAAACCCAAAGGATTATAGGTTGAAGAACAACCTGAGGACTTCTATATTTATACTTCTTATAAACCCAAGGGTTTCTTTTAAACTTTATTGCGAATACAAACGCCGGTCTTGGTTTTTAGATTATGTTAACTAAATCCTAAATCCTTTTTGCAATCAGTAGTTTAAGTTTCATTTTTAATTTTTATGAGGATTTTTATTTTCCTTTAAACATTTAGAATTTTTCATTTGTGTATGTAAAACTGCATTTGTCACTTCTCCGCCCATTGCTCTTCTACTAAAAACATTCGGATTGAAAAAATTTAAAAGGGTTAAAATACCGACAATTGTTATGTAAGAAAATATGCAACATTAGGTATCTTTATTTCGAAACGTTTCGCTTAACAGTGGGTTCTTCAGTGAGTACGAAAAGTTGATAGAAGCAAAGAAATTGAACGATGTAATCACCCCATCACCCTTAAATTTTTGAGGTGGAAAACCCCTCAGTCTGGAAAAGGGCATTTTTTCCTTGTGTGAAACAATATAATTTGGTGAAAAAGGAGCCTTTATAATCCCGGGAGGTGAGAGGGAGGTTGTTTTGGGGAGGGAGGTCCCTCCAAACCCACCGTTCTCACTGTAGAGGTCGAATTTGATGGTCTGTACCAAGCCCCTTGTGTTCATGTCTGACGAATGAACATTAAAATGGTAAAAAATACCGACGATTGTTAAAAAGACATATCCATTTTAGGTATTTATTCAAAACGTTTCGCCTACACAAAGGTTCTTCATCGAGACAAAAATTTGAAGAAGCAAAAAATACTTGAAGACGATGAAATCACCCAAACCCCCTTAAAGTTTTGAGGGGGTCAGTCCCTCATCAGAAGAGCATTGTTCCTTTTGTTGAAAAATATGACTACGAAAAAGCCTATGTGTAGCAAAACGTTTCAAAAATAAAGATCCCTACTGTTGATATTTCTTACCAACAATCGCGGTATTTTTTACCTTTTAAATTTTCATTCTGTCAGACCGCAACCAAGGGTATTTTTGGTACAGACCTCAACTTCGCCCTATGTGAGAACGGCGGGGTTTGGAGGGACCCCCCTCCAAACAACCTCCGTCTCCCCTCTGGCACTATAAAAGGCTCCACCGTCACTTCAACTTCATATTTTTTTTCACAAACGGAACAATGCCTTCCCAGATGAGGGACTAAACCACCCAAATTTAAGGGGAGGTGTTTTACATCGTTTCAATTTCCCTTCTGTTCTATAAAATTTCTGTACTCGATGAAGAACCCACGGTAGGCAAACTTTTCGAAAAAAATACCTAACTTTTTGATATGTTTTTACCTAACAATCTGTCGGTTTTTATACCATTTTAATGTTCATTCTTCAAACGCAACACAAGGGGTACGGGTACAGACCTCAACTTGGGACCCTCAAAGAAACGGTGGGTTTGGGGGGGGACCTCCCCTCCCAAACAACCCCCGCTCACCCCCTGGCATTTAAAGGCTCCATCCTGTCACTTAAACTTTTGTCATTTTCTGCGCTCGATCCACTGCCCATCAAACAGTTGCTCTCCCGCAAAAAAGCCTCTTTCGACCCCTGGGGGGGTTGTAGAATTTATATTCTACAAACGTGATATCCTTTTCACAATGCTATCGAATCGGTGAAAAAAAGCCGTGAATGGGAAAAAGACCCTCGAAGTTTGCTTTAGACCTCGTTAGACCTCCTTCAGGTCAAATTTACGGCAAACCACCTTGAAAGATCCTTCATTGTCCCCTCTGCCGAGACACGGGCACTAAAAAAAATGGACGCTCTTCAATCAGGACCCTACAAACACAACAATCACTCAAACCCCCGCTCCATTCTTGGTCGAAAATTCGGTCTTTGTGAAAAGACTTGCAATTGTCACCCTCTTCTACTGAAGCACTGAAAAATCATTGAGGAACAAAAAACTTGGGCCTCGGGAGACAGCATCTCAAGATCCCCAAACCCCTCAATGCAAAGTTACATTTTCAAAATTCCAGGCTCCCCAAACTCCTCTGACGGTTCGCCATCTCAAAAACCACATTCACCCCAAATTTATATAGAAAAGAACGTTTTTACATACATCTCCCCCTGTGGACCCGCACTCCATAATCACCCACCCAAAGGGTGCCCATCAAGGGAAAAAAGTTTGTTCAAAATGTGGGGAAAGAGGGCACGATTTCGATCCTCACCTTACTAAACACCAACATGTCTTAACTGCAAGGGTAATATCAAAAACCCCCGCAGCAAAATGCCCACCCCGAAAAAAACTATTGAAGAAAACAAAAATTCTGAAAAAAAACCCCAATTCACCGACATATGCTGCAATAACCAAAACCCCAAAACCGACGCCACAAGATCTACAAGCAATCCACAGGCCCATCCCCGCAACCCCCTCTCCACTCCCCACGGTGCTCCCTTCCAAGGGGCTTTTCTGCTGGTGTTGACCACCCTTTCAAACGCGCGCCCCGGCACTTTCAAAACCATATTAACGAAATATTCCTCCCGAACAACAGCCCCTTCAATTTTCCCGGGTCCACACCTTTAGAAACATCCTCAAGATCCTTCCCAACGTCCTGAACTTACTGCACCGCAGACCTGTCTCCTCCCAACAAGTCCGTAAAATTCTTTTCCAATTCCACCCCTGCAACGTTGACAAGTTGCCCAACCACCGCCTCCCCCCCCTCCCAGTGTGTTTCCCCATTACACCCCACAGCTCCCTTTTGAAACCCCATCACCTGCTACCACCATGTAATTCTCCCAGTGAATCCACTCCAAAGAGGAAGATAACGACGACCCAAAACCCTCATGGGAAAACCTTACCTTTTACACTTTCCTTCAAATACTGACACCATGACCTGTACTGAACTCTACAAAAGCCTCGGTGTGTGCTGGAACAGTCAAGTATGCATGTGAATCACCGCTTCACTTCACACCACCCAGTTCTTGATTTCATCAAGCCTCTTACGCTGTCACCTTCAGCAACTAGGCTAAATTATACACCTATCTGAAGCAGAAGCTTCAAAAAGTTTGAAATATGGCTCCATTGCTAACCTGCCTCTCATTACTCCTATAACTAATATGTGTTCTACCCTCTGATGGAACTAGCCTGCTGCCAGCTACTCAAGATTCAAAGACTTCAACTTACAACAAGTTCAATGCAACAGTCCCTGCTATTTCTGTTCTCAAAGGTCGCCCACGATCGCCTTAGCTGCTGGGTTAAGCCTGGCTCTATATTCTCTTATTAAGAACACTCCTCTCCAGAGCTGTTCTTTCATCTGTCCCCCTTCCCCGCTCATACCATTGGGAATCTTACCTAAACTTGTTTGCTGTGCTTGCTAAAAACTTCTTCTCCATATTGTTTCATACTATGAACAATGCTCTTCTCCAGACTGCAGGGACTACCACCAAAACTTTAAGGGTGATGGACTGATTACATCGTCTTAAGTATCTTCTGCTTCTTATCAAACTTTTCTGTACTTGACTCTGAAGAAGCCTATGTGTAGGCGGAAACGTTTCATAAATAAAGATACTAACTGTATGCAATATGTGTATTACCTAAACAAACCTGTCGGGTATTTTATACCATTTGTTATGTTCAATCTGTCAGAACACTGCAACACAAGGTATCTTGGTACAGACCTGCAATCAACTTCGACAACTTCCACTAGTGAGAGGGGCTGGTTTTGTTGAGAGGGACCTGACCTCTCCAACTCTGAGTTCTTACCACTCTAGTGGCCTACGTCTCACCTCTTGGCGCTATAAAAAGTACTCCATCTGTCACTTCTTCTCCATATTGTTTCATTACTATGGAATCAATGCTCTTCTCCAGACTGGGGACTGACCACCTCAAAACTTTAAGGTTGATGGACTGATTACTCGTCTTTCAAGTTTCTTCTGCTTCTACAACTTTTTTGTTACTTGACTGAAGAAGCCTACTGTGTTAGGCGAAACGTTTCATATAAAGATACCTAAATGTTGCATATGGGTCTTAACTAACAAACCTGTCGGTATTTTATACCATTTTTTTAAGGTTTCACATTTACGCATGTAGGAACGATAACCTGAACAAAAGCCTGTGTACAACACCGAAATTCCACCAATCATACTCATGAAATTCAGAGACGCCCAATTTGTGATCAAAGAAACTAATCTTCGCAAGGACGCAAGTGCCTCGAATCAGCACTGATCGCTGTTTCGAATACAATTAAACAAAACAACGGCAGCTTCTCCATCTCCGAAGTCTTAGCAAGTATCCTCCTGAAAAACAGTAATAACCCTGCCTTCACATAGTCTCTCCTGTTTTATACTACACAAAGCACAGAGAGTGAACAACTGAAACAAGCTGCCTCATTCCAGTTTAATAATTCGTCCAACCTATTTTATGTTACCCTGTAATAGATTTTATATCATTTTACTCATGTACGAATTAATGCTATACATATTGTATTACTTTTGTCACTCCACTACTACTACTACTACTACTACCACTAGTGAAACATCGAAATGAAGAATTGAGACACATTAATGCAACATTGGGAATCTTTATTGAAGGAAAACGTTTCGCCACACAGTGGCTTCATCAGTTCCAAATACAAAGTTAAAAATGGGTGTAAGGGAGAGTAAGAAGTGTGAGGTAATCAGTCCTCAACCTGGGATACGATGTGTTCAAGTCCATCACTCTTGTAGATGTGCAGCATAGGGCCAGAGAGGGGCTATATACTGTGGGTGAGAATGAGTTGAAGCAGGTGCGAGGCGGGATCTTAGTGGACGTGCCACTGAGTAAGTAGGTCGTCGTCCAAAGGTTGGGCTGGTTGAAGTCTTGTACCAAGATTCCATGATGTTGCAGTGTCGACAGATGTGATGAATGGTTTGAAACGACAAGTTGAAGAATTGAGGACCAACTATGCAAACACATGGGAACATTTTATTAAGAAACGTTTCGCACACAGGGCTTCATCAGTCCATACAAAGTAAAAAATGGGTAAGGAGAGTAGAAGTATGAGGGTATTCAGTCCCTCAAACTGGATTCGAAGTGTTCAGTCCATCACTCTTGTGATCGGAGAAACGTTATTCTTAATTAAAAGTTTCCCTGTGTTGATAAGTGTTCAAATTCTTCAACATTGTCGGTTTTTCAAAAACCATTCATCACATCTGTCAGACACTGCAACATCATGGAATCTTGGTTACAAAAGACTTCAACGACTTGCCCAACCTTTGGACGACGACCTACTTACTCTTGTGGCACGTCCCACTAAGATCCCGCCTCCACCTGCTTCAATCATCTCACCACAGTAATATGCCACCTCTCTGGGCCTATGCTGCACTTACTACATGGAGTGATGGACTGAACACAATCGAATCCAGGTTGAGGGACTGAATTACCTCCATAACTTCTTCTATCCTTTACCCATTTTTACTTTGTATTGGACTGATTGAAGACCACTGTGTGGCGTAAACGTTTCTTCATAAAGATTCCATGTGTTGCATAAGTGTCTCAATTCTTCAACTTGTCGGTTTTCAAAACATATTCATACATCGAAATGGTACCTCACTAGTATTCACCTCACTCTGAGCTCCTTTATATACCCTCTGTGTCCATGTATTGTTTGTAATGGCTTGATAAAGGCTCCTGAAGGAGAAGCGACGAAAACGTTTGCCACAATAAATGTCACATATAGTTGCACTTTGTGTCTTTTACTTTACATTATTAAGCTGGGAGGTGCTATGGTATGGACATTTCCGAGCTTTCAGAACTTAGTTCATTTATCTACCTTTGAACTGGCATCTGCCATTTTTTGACTCACACTCCCATATTGAGTTTGTCTTAAATCCTTTTGAAAGTTGTGAGACATCAACTTTCCTGAATCGGATTATCCCTACTATTTTCGTTTCATCAGCAATTTGCTTTATGTCACCTTAGTATATTACCTCGTCAAGGTCGTTTATATAATAATAAACAACAATGGGCCTAAAAATGATCCCCTGCGGGAAACGCCACTTGTTTTACTGATAACCACTCAGATTTTACCCCATTTATGTCACCACTCTTGCTTCCTATTAGTGAGCCTGACTCGATCATGGACAGCATTGTTTCCCCAGCGCCATGAGCAGTACTTTCTTCAAAAGTCTATGATGTGGTCCTTATCAAAAGCCTTACTAAAAATTCTGTGTGGCGAAACGTTTCCTCAATAATGATACCCAAGAGTTGCACATGTGGTTAGGTAAGAAACATATGATCAGTTAGACAAACTTTATTTCCGAAACGTTTAGCCGACACTGTAGGCTTCTTCAGTTCGGAAATACAGAAAGTAGGCAGGAAAAACGTAGAGATGTGAAGACGATACTTGTAATTCAAGTCCATCACCCTTAAAGTCGTAGAATTGAGGTTGTCAGTCCCTCGGCCTGGAGAAGTTCAGTTCCATAGTCAGAACTATCTGAAGATCAAGCGACAGTGCGGAGACTTAAATACTGTCGGAAGAGAGGTAGTAGTATATATTAGTAGTGAGAGGCCACTGGAGAGGTCATGTCCCTCTCAAGATCCAACATTTCACTTGGGAAAAGCTTGTCCAAGGTGTTTTACTGTACCAGATGCAGTTTGCAGTGTCTGACAAGATGACATCACAATGGTATACAATACCGACAGGTTGTTAGTTAGACACATATGCAACAGTTAGACAACTTTATTCCCGAAACGTTTCCGCTACACTGTAGGTTCTTCAGTCGAATACAGAAAGTAGGCAGGAACAGTAGAGATGTGAGGACGATGTAAACAGTTCCATCACCTTAAAGTCGTAGAATTTGGAGGTTGTTCAGTCCTCGGCCTGAGAGTTCAGGTAAATAGTCAGGAACATCTGAAGGATCAAAGCGACAGTGCGAGAGATTAAATACTGTCGGAAGGGAGTGTGTAGTAGTTAGTTGTAGTAGTGAGAGGCCACTGAGAGGTCATGTCCCTCTCAGATCCAACACTTCTCACTTGAAAAGCTTGTCCAAGGTGTTTTCTGTACCAAGATGCCACGTGTTGCAGTGTCTGACAAGATGAACATCAAAATGGTTTACAATACCGACAGGTTGTTAGGTAAGGACCACATATGCAACCCCAGTTAGACAACTTTATTCCGAAACGTTTCGCCTACACAGTAGGCTTCTTCAGTCGAATACAGAAAGTAGGCAGAAAGTAGACTATGGAACTGAACTTCTCCAGGCCGAGGGACTGACAACCTCAAATTCTACGACTTTAAGGGTGATGGACTGATTTACATCGTCTTCACATCTCACGATGTGAAGCGATGTAATCTAGTCCAATCACCCTTAAGTGTAGAATTGAGGTTGTTCAGTCCTCGGCCTGGAGAAAGAAGTTCAGTTCAATAGTCTACTTTCTTGCCTTACTTTCTGTATTCGACTGAAGAAGCCTACTGTGTAGGCGAAACGTTTCGGAATAAAGTTGTTGTCTAACTGTTGCATATGTGTCTTACCTAACACCTGTCGGTATTTGTATACATTTTGATGGTTCATCTTGTCAGACCTGCAACACGTGGCGTCGTGGTACAGGAAAACAGCCTTGGACAAGCTTTTCCAAGTGAGAGAGTGTTGGATCTGAGAGGGGAACATGACCTCTCAGTGGCCTCTCATACTACTACTATACTCTAACCTTTATCCTTCCTCCGAGCAGTATTTAACAGTATTATTTAAGTTATCCCGCACCTCTCTCCGCACTGTTTCGCTTGATCTTCAGGATAGTTCCTTGACACTTTGGAACTGACTGAACTTCTCAGGCGATGGGAACTACCGAGAGGGAACCTATGGAACCCGAGGAGGGAGTGGACTGACAACCCTCAAATTCTACGACTTCTCTTTAAAGGGGTGAATGGGAACTGATTAACATCGCCTTCACATCTTACTGTTCCTGCCTCCCATACTTTCTGTGTATTATTCGACTGAAGAAAAGAAAAGAAAGAAGCTAACTGTGTAGGCGAAAACGTTCGGAAAATAATTAAAGTTGTCTAAACTGATTGCAATTGTGTCTTTACCTAACACCTGTCGTTATTTGTATACCATTTTGATGTTTTCAGTCTTGTCAGACACTGAAACAAGTGGCTCTTGGTACAGAAAAACTTGGACAAGCTTTTCAATGAGAAGTGTTGGATCTGAGAGGGCATGAACTCTCAGTGGCCTCTCACTATACTACTACTACTACTACCTCTCCTTCCGACAGTATTTAAGTCTCCGCACTGTCCGCTTGATCTTTCAGATAGTTCCTGTGACTATGGAACTTTAACTTCTCCGGCCGAGGGGGATGACAACCTTCAAATTCTACGACCTTTAAGGTGAGGGACTGATTACATCGTCTTTCAATCTCTACTGTTCCTGCCTACTTTCTGTATTCGACTGAAGAAGCCTACTGTGTAGGCGAAACGTTTCGGAATAAAGTTGTCTAACTGTTGCATATGTGTCTTACCTAACAACCTGTCGGTATTGTATACCATTTTGATGTTCAGTTGTACATGTGTCTAATTTATCAACATGTCGGTTCTCTGAACAATTCATCTACAAACCTGTTCAGACACTGCAACTTCTTGGGATCTTAATACTTGGGAATTCTTCGCTTGCCTAATTCTTGGGCACGACCTTCTTCAACATTGAACAAATGTTACACGACCTATGACTGCTGCACCTCTCCTGCCAACGGTTTATAAGCTCTTCTCAGCACGTATGCCGTTATTTCTATTCAAGATTTGTGGGGACTGACCACATCGACCTCAAGGTGAGGGACTGATTACTCATTCTCCTCCTGTTCTTCAAGATTCTCCTTTGTATGGACTGATGAAGCCACTGTGTGGCGAAACGTTTCCTCAATAAAGATAACCCAAGAGTTGCACATGTGTCTAATTTATCAATCCCTAGTTTTGAACATAAAAAGGTATAAAATACCGACAGGTTGTTAGGTAAGATACATATGAAACAGTTAGGTATCTTTATTTCGAAAAGTTTCGCTACACCGTAGGCTTCTTCAGTCGAGTACAGAAAAGTTGATAGAAGCAGAAGATACTTGAAGACGATGTAATCAGTCCATCACCCTTAAAGTTTTGAGGTGGTCAGTCCCTCAGTCTGGAGAAGAGCATTGTTCCATAGTATGAAACAATATGGTGAATGGAATACTGATTACATCGTCTTCAAGTATCTTCTGCTTCTATCAACATTTCTGTACTCGACTGAACGCCTACTGTGTAGGCGAAACGTTCGGAAATTAAAGGATACCCTAACTGTTGCATATGTGTCTTACCTAACAATCCCTAGATTTATTGACAAGCTATTTACAGGGTAAAGGATTCATAACTTTATGACAAGTAAGAGCTGTTACCTACATCAGCTCATTTGATGCATTTTTATTGTTATGAGAAATACAAGTAAGGAACAGGATTAAGGTTGGAGCCATCTGTGGGCCAGCACTTTCATTTGATAAATGGACGTAATCTCGTTGACATCATTTATGTGTACGGATTATGTTCAGACTAGGTTCATCCTGGGTATATATATGATCTCAGAATGGAGTAATGTTCTGGAGACGTGTACCAGCCAGAGTGAAAAGTTTGTAGATGATTGGTATTCAGACAAACGACATGTTGTAAATTTAGACACATGTGCAAACTCTTCGTGTGATCTTTATTGAGGAAAAAAGTTTCGCCACACAGTGCTTCATCAGTCCATACAAAGGAGAATCTTGAAGAACAGGAGGAGAATGAGGTAATCAGTCCCTAAACCTGAGTCGATGTGGTCAGTCTTCGCTTGCCTAATTCTTGGGCACGACATACTTCAACATTGAACAAAATGTTACAAGGACCTATGACTGCTGCACCTTCCTGCCAACGGTTTAAAGCTCCCTTCTCAGCACGCGTATGCCGTATTCTATTCAAGATTGATGGACTGACCACATCGGACTCAAGGTTGAGGCGGATCTGATTACCTAATTCCCTCCTGGTCTTCAAGATTCTCCATTTGTATGGACTGATGAAGCACTGTGTGGCGAAACGTTTCCTCAATAATGATACCAGGAGTTGCACATGTGTCTAATTTATCAGAGTGAAGTTGCTGCTTTCTGCCCGTCTTGTGGCATAAAATCTTGTTTCGCGCTGTCCTCGAAGTGGATCCAAGTGTGGTACTTTAACAATATTGGCCTTGTGCTAACAGTAAGGGCACCCAATCATCCTGTCTTGAACGGCTTGCTGATAATGACAGATCGATCCAGGATGGGTCTCAAGGCGAGAGATGAAACGTCTTGCTCTGTTCTCCACTCTGGTTGGTAGGTAAGACACATAGGCAACAGTTAGGCAACTTATTCCCGAAACGTTTCGCCTACACTGTAGGCTTCTTCAGGTTCGGAATACAGAAAAGTAGCAGGAACAGTAGAGATGTGAAGACGTTGTAATCAGTCCATCACCCTGAAGTCGGAGAATTTGAGGTTGTCAGTCCCTCGGCTGGAGAGAAGTTCACTTCATAGTAAGGGAACTATCTGAGATCAAGCGACAGTGGGAGGAGGACTTAATACTGTCGGAAGGAGAGGTGCAGAGTAGTAGTAGTAGTAGTGAGAATGTTGCCAACTGAGAGGTCAGGTCCCTCTCAGATCCAACATTCTCACTAAGGTGAAAGGGTTGTCTAAGGCGTTTTCTGTTACAAGAGGCCATGTGTTGCAGTGTATGCCCACAAGATGAACATCCAAAATGGTATACAATACCGACAGGTTGGTAGGTAAGACTCTAGGCAAACAGTTAGGCAAACTTTATTCCGAAACGTTTCGCCTACACGTAGGGGTTTTCAGTCGTAATACAGAAGTAGGCAGGAACAGTAGAGATGTGAAGGACGATGTAATCAGTCATACTGACTCAAGAAATCGTAATGACTCGATTGCAAGCAAACCATACCCCGGCCGGATTGAACCCGCGAGTCAGAGAGTCTCAAAACTCCAGACCGTCACGTTAGCCACTAGACAGCCTAGCCACAATAAGATTCATCCAACTAGGTATATTTCTACACCATAGGAAGGTTAGCACAGGCACCTCTGTGACCACAAATGCAAGTTAAATCCCGGCCGGAGGTATGGTCAAGTCCATCACCTTGGAGTCGTAGAATTTGAGGTTTGTCGTCCCTCGGCATGGAGAAGTTTCAGTTCAAGCAGTAGCAGATGAGAGGGAGGGGGGGGAAGGCAAACCAAGAAAGTGGAGCATACTCAAGGTGTGAGCGTACTTGTGCCTCGTACTGTCAAGCAGATGCGAGATACGGCGAAGTGCTGTAAGCTTCCTGGCTGCCTTGTTTGCTAGATTTACAACAAGGTTCTTCATGGTTAGTTTGGAGTCAAATTTCACCCCAAGAATATCAACTCTCTCTCTCTCTCTCTCTCTTCTCTCTCTCTCTCTCTCTCTCTCTCTCTCTCTCTCTCTATCTCTCTCTTCTCTCTCTCTCTCTCTCTCTCTCTCTCTCTAAGGATTACGACCTGGTCCCTAAGCATTAGTTTTTTAAATATTTTTTTATTATCTCTTCTTAATCCTAATAATTATAGATGATATAACTGATATTTTGTATTATTGTCCTCATCGCTCTCGGGCCGTGTGGACTGATGCGCAGGTAGCTCCTGAATCAACTGATTTCTGCGCAGTTTTCAGAGAACCACCTACAAGTCACACAAGATGGCGGACCGTCAAGGCAGGAGAGTAAACACGGTCTGTGTTGAACATTAAAATGGTATAAAATACCTACAGGTTGTTAGGTAAGACACATATGCCAACAGTTAGGTATCTTTATTATGAAACGTTTTCGCCCTACACGTAGGCTTCTTCGTCGAAGTACAGAACAAGTTGATTAGAAGCAGAAGATACTTGAAGACGATTGTAATCAGTCACATATCACCCCTTCAAGTTTTGACCGGTGGGTCACTCCCTCAGTTCTGGGGAGAGAAGAGCATTGTTCCATAGTATGAAAACAATTTGGAGAGAATAGGGTGTGTGACAGGATGGAGCTTTATATAGCGCATAAGTGGTGAGACGTAGGTCACTGAAAGAGGTAAGAAGAAACTCAGATGTTGAGGAAGGTCATGTCCCTCTCAAATCAGCCGCTCCTCACATAGTGGAAGTGGTCGAAGGTGATTGCAGGTCTGTACCAAGAATACCCTTGTGTTGCAGTGTCTGACAAGATTGAACATTAAAATGAGTATAAAAATACCGACAGGTTTGTTAGGTAAGACCATATCAACAGTTAGGTATCTTATTATGAAACGTTTCGCCTAAACAGTTGGCTTCCTTCAGTCCGAGTACTGAAAAGTGATTAGAAGCAGAGATACTTGAAGACGATGTAATTCGTCATCACCCTTAAAGTTTTGAGGTGGTCAGTCCCTCAGTCTGGAGAAAGGAGCATTTGTTCCATAGTATGAAACAATATGGAGATGATAGTGACAGGATGGAGCTTTATATAGCGCCAAGAGGTGGACGTAGGTCACTAGAAGACGGTAAGAACTCAGATGTTGGAGAGGTCAGGTCCCTCTCAATCCATGCCGCTCCTCCCTAGTGGAAGTTGTCGTAGTTGATTTGCAGGTCTGTACCAAGATACCCTTGTGTTGGCAGTGTCTGCCAGATTGATCATTAAAATGGTATTTATAAAATACGACAGGTTGTTAGGTAAGACACAAATGCAACAGTTAGGTATCTTTTTTATGAAACGTTTCGCCTTCACAAATAGGCTTCTTCAGTCGAGTGACAGAAAAGTTGATAGTAGCAGAAGATACTTGAAGACGATGTAAATCAGTCCATCACCCTTAAAAGTTTTGAGGTGGTCAGTCCTCAGTCTGGAGAAGAGCATTTGTTCCCATAGTATGTAACAATATGGAGTTGAAGTGGACAGGAATGGAGCTTTTTATAGCGACAAGAGGTGAGACGTAAGGTCACTAGAAGAGGTAAGAACGCAGATGTTGAGAGGCTTGGTCCCTCTCAAAATCCAGCCGCTCTCACTATGTTCAATCTGTCAGACACGGCAAACACATGGGTATCTTGGTACAGACCTTGCAATCTAACTTCGACAACTTCCACTAGGTGTGAGCGGCCTGGATTTGAGAGGGGACCCTGACTCTTCAACATCTGTGTTTTACCTTTTCTAGTGACCACGACTCAACTCTTGGCGCTATATAAAAAGCTCATCTGTCACTTCATCTCCATATGTTTCTTACTATGGAACAATGCTCATTCTCCAGACTGAGGGACTGACCACTCAAAACTTTAAGGGTGATGGACTGATTACATCGTCTTCAAGTTTCTTCTGCTTCTTCAACTTTTCTGTACTCGGACTGAAGAAGCCACCTGTGTATTGGCGAAAACGTTTTCATAATAAAGATACCTATGTGGATATGTGTCTTACCTAACAACGGTCTGTGTTGCATTCACTCAAGGCTCACTCAGTGTTTCTGCAATGCATCCATTGATGCATGCATTATCGCGACACGTCTACGGCATCACCAATGAAGAATTATATGGCGTAGCTTTGAATGGGATGTCAAGGATATTTATAAAATTCGTGGAAGCCGGCTTCTTACAACAAGATTGTGAAAACTTTTTTTTTCAAGGGAAAAAAAAGGAGAATGGTGGTGATTACAGCTGTGGAAGTGTGTCTACATGGGTGTTGACGTATGTCACATGGGTATCAAGTTGATAAACGTGCTTTCGTGGCGGGTGAGGATGTTACGATCTGCGGGAGTTTTTGTAGATCGGAACGGTGCATTGCAGCGACCAAAGGGATGTGTGGAGAGAGGGCACATACGAGGGGGTTCACGGAGGCTCCTTTCACAACAATTCTAGTTGGACGCATCGCCAGTCGATTCTCTCTTACGTAAGTCTGGAGAAATATAGGACCCAAGGTGTTTGTTCATTATGCGGGCCAAGGAAACTTGCAGACTTGCATAATCTTTTGGAACATGCTGCACAGTGCCCCCAGTCGGATTGGTTTTGTCCACTCACGGGAACATTCACCTGTGGGCCTCTGGGCTGAGGCTTTAGTGACTGAGCCCTGGTACCTCAGCTGGGCAAGTTCCAGGCTTTGGAGTGACGAGATGCAACAGGAAACGCAGCTACGATGTGTGCCACCCTGTACACAGTGGATGAATCGACCGTGCCCTCGCTTACAGTGGATCCTGTTTGAGGCCTTGAGGTTTTGCCACAGGATAAGTCTGTGGAAAGGGAAAAGAACGTGTGTTGCAGGACTCCTAGATGAACAGGAACATGGTCCTGTTGTTCGACGGCGTGTCGTGAACGTTACGATGATGGAATCCCTACATGGGAAAATGCAGGCAAAAACAACATTCGTACGGACGCATGAAGGTGGTAGTGGAGGTTCACAGGAGGCTTCGTCTAAGCGAGGAGATGCATGTGGATGGCAGCTCCCCAAACGATCGGCGGGAGCGTTGGATATGGACGACGTCTTCTGACACAGGACAGCGCCGAGGAAGG
>NC_069399.1:15585999-15619937 GCF_026875155.1 Cherax quadricarinatus | reverse complement strand
AATATTATCTTGAAAGACAAAATGCCGTGATAATGTGTATTTACGAACCACTTGGACCACTGGAAGGACCCGTCCTCCTCCTCCTTTATCTTTACGAACATTACTGTCACTCTCAACATTATTAATTCATAGCCACTCATGAACAATCACATGCAAGGAACTAACACTGTCAGTGTATCATTCTGGATATTACCAACACCACGCAACACGAGTATTGCTGTCACTCACACCATGTTATTTATGTCGAGGGAGGAACAATAACCTGCAGAGAAAATAACAATGGCATTGTATTTCACTGATCATTTTCAACATCGCTCTGTATATTTTCCCTTCACTACGTATCCTTTGTTTTAATCTATGTCGTCACACATTATTTAACGATCTCTGTTAATAATTCCGTAAATATATAATACATATCTATAAGTCTTTTTTTAAAGTCTGACATATTGTAAATAATATGACAATTTAGAAACCAATTTATAGTGTTAAACTTAATTAAGAAAATATCACCATATCAAATTAATTATAAATTTAAATAATTCAGAGTTCATGACTTATCTGAAAAAAAAAAAATGACAATACACTAGACAAACCCAGTTGGTAATTGTAAGCCAAACTTATGCGTAAAAAGGAAGAGGGACAAGTGAGTAGTAGTGTGTGAAAATGTTAGCAATGTGAGGACTGGAATCAATTTAGAAGTGTATGTGTAATGGAAGTATGAGTTATGGCAGTGTTAGAGTGAAGGAGGTTGGGTAATGCGAGAAAGTAGGAGATATGGAAATGTAAGAGTGCAGATGTAACGCAGGGGGAGTTTTTTTTTTTTTGGGGGGGGGCTTATTTCAGTTACTGTGAAGCGTTCAAAGCTTATGGATTGTGCGGCGCCTGGGGAATGAGAGACAATTAGATTCGATCCATGTTAAGAGAGTAATAGAAGGTAGGAGTTATGAAAGCGTATGAGTGTAGGAAAAGGAGGGATGGGAGGGTATAAGATCTGAAGTTACTATATCAGTATTAATTAGAAAACGCATAACTGAACTGCCTCACAGAATATTTAAAATCTCACATCAACAACAGTAACTGAGCGCAGCTACCGTCCGAGCACAAGGAAACTGACTCTACGAAACTGCCGTTAGCAATTGTGTATGTTTTTCTGATGCTAGTTTTAAGACCTATAATACAAAAGAACATTTCTATATGCACAATAAACATAGAAATGATAGGAAATGGTATGGTGATACCGACAAGATGTGGAAAAAGACACTTGTGTACAGTTCAGGACATTTATTAAAGGAAACGTCTCGCAACGAGTGGCTTCTTCAGTCCTAATACAGAGAAAACTAGGAAAACGCGTATATATATAGTGGCAGGAGTCAGGTGAAGTGTCGCGTGGATAGAGGTAGTGGTGGTGGTGGCGGTGGTAGTAGTAATAGTAGTAGTAGTAGTAGTAGTAGTAGTAGTAGTAGTAGTAGTTAGTAGTAGTAGTAGTAGTAAATAATAGTGGAACTAAAGGGGGTGGAGAGGTATGGCTACAGATTTGTTACCTGTTGATACATGTTAAAGCAGTTTCCAGAATGGGTAATATCCTGTTGATTAGCAATTTTGAGATACTGTAACTACCGGACTTTTACTTTATAGTGTTACTGACAGCAATTAGAGCAGCTTCTATGCATTGTCTCAGTCTTAAATCGTCTTCTTTATTCACTAGTTCAGCCTCACTGAATTTCATGAGGTGTCCAACATCGTCCCTATGTTGAACACTCTCGTTTTTTTACGGTCATCATTTCTGAAAGCATTTTTGTGTTCGGTATATTAATGTCCAGAGATCTGGCTGTTTCTCCCACATATACTTTGTCACACCCCCCACATGGTATAGTGTAAATTCCTGCACCTGTACCAGAATCATGTTTGGGTTTTTGTATCAGGTTCCTAATAGCCAGTTTTCTGTCAAACATTTTTGAAACGTTAGTAGCAACGTTGCTGACCGGTAAAACGATAGTAACTTGGAGGCCTTTCTTCAACTTGATTGGTGTTGGTCTTGTTGAGGATATGTGTCGCACGTTTCCTGCAGTCACGTATGAAGTGTAGGGGAAAATGTAGTGACCTAAAAGAATTGGTGATGTATGTGCATTCTTCGAGGAACTGCGTACTGGAAATTCTGTTGGCTCTCAGAAAGAAGCCAATAACTACCCCTCTTTTAGTTCTGGTGTCATGGTGTACATGACACCAGAAGGAAAAGTTCAGCATTTTTTTTTTAATTTTAAACCAAAATACAAAATTTCTGTAAGGAAAGAGGATACGCAAAGTGAGATAAACCAGTAACGAGGTAATCGAGAAACATGTGAGCGCTATGATAAATGGCACAAATATAGTGAGTGTTGGGCGTGCTTTGATATATTACGCAAGTGTAGCGATGTTGAATGACATAATTGCACAGTTTTGCATGAAATGACGCATAGCGCAATTTTAGTGACTTCTGAGATGCTCTGATACATTTAACAGAAGTTGTTCATGAATGGAATACAGTTCTGACAAGATGAAAAATTAGACACATGTATAACATCTGTGTATCTTTCTAATAGTAGAGTTTATTTATAATATATGGTGCATAACTCTAATGTAGTGGGTGTTAACATGCGCTCAAAAATGGAACGAATGTAGATTTGTTATGCTCTAGTAAATGGCTTAAGCTTTATTACTTCTCTGATTTGAGATATTTTGAAAACACTGTTTCCAATAAATTCATTAACAAACATGTTGAAGAGATGAGGATTAATGTTATTTTAAGAGAAGTTTGAAGACCTTGGGTTATCAGATGTATTCTGGCCATGGGTAGTCACTTCCTGGGAATTCAGATCATGCGTATCCAGATCCTTGAGAAAAGCCAAATTATGGGTTCGAATATGACCCCAGGGTTGTTGAGATTTTTTAATGTAAGATAATAAGCAATTTAATATGAGTATTTAGAAAGGCGTAGTTTTGTTCCTTTGTATCTAGTTATTGGCTTTTAGTCCTTTTTATTTAATTCTGTTATCAAATTTTTATTATTTTTCAAAAATATTGATTTTGTTCCCACATGTTTGTGTTATACAAGCCTAAAAATTTTCCTCGCATATGCTAGCCAGTTGAACCAGCTGATATATTCCTCCCCTCTCACTGTTGTCATTCCACTGTAACGTCCATCCACAGCTTCGGCTAGGCTCTCATACTTATCAGAGTTTGGCTGTGTGCGCAGGAGCGAAACTTGTCCTGGGCTGAAAGAGAATATTTGTAAATAATATCACATGTTTGTGAAGTGTTAAGCATTTTCAAATCTCTTTCGAAGTTCAGTGTATGCGGCGGGATGAAATGAAATAATTAATCACAAGCCTCCGGGATATGATGATACAACGTGTAGCTTTAAATAGGTGCCAATACTTATCGGTGTCTGGCTGTGTGGCAAAATTATTGTGTACTTTCCTTTCATTTTTTATTTTTATTTAGCTTGAATTATCTACACTTCAAGAGCTACTCGCAGTGTTTAAGTCACAGTTCCTGTCCTCTGAGTAGCAAGTGATCATTCACCACTCCTGGACTTTACTATGTACAACCTATGGTTCCCTCCGCTACCACCCTCTCAACTACAAACCTAGTTCTTCTCAGGCGCCCTCTAAAATGTCTCCCAGGAAAACCTTTCTGGCAGCTATCAATGAATGAAGTTGAAGATGATACCCGACGCTGAAGATGAAGGTGACAGCGAGTCAAAGCGACGTTACGAGAAGGCGTAGTACATGTTACTTATGCATCACGGAATCCCTCCTAGAAGGCAACAAATTCGTCAAACAGCAAGAAGAGAATACAGGCCTCTCCTAAACCCCTTAAAATGCAAACTGGTATCCTCCAACGAAAACAAAACTGAGCAAGTCACTACGCCTGGAAGGAGTCGAGGTCAGTGATCCTGCTGATTGTACTCTCTTTGCTGCCTAATAAAGTTTGACGCTAATGGAGAATTTTGAAAAAAAAGAAGAAATCTCTGACTCTAAGCCCGTGGAAACCAGGAGCAGTGACACTTCGTTAATGATACCTTTTATCTTCTCCTGGTGCCTATCTCTTCCTAAACTAACCTACTTTTTACGATTCTCTCCCTCCTTTGTCAACCCCCAATTGGGGTTGACAAAGGAGGGGAATTGTTCGCAATGTCAACTAGTACAGGGATTTGGCCCACCAGTATCGAAGTGCTGCAAACGGAACTGTTAATGAATGCAGAGGATCTTTTACTAAGAGAGAAAATAAATTTGGTTACTCATTGGCTGATTCCGTACATACAAAGACATCAAATGTGAAAAGATAGATAAGTGATTGGATATTCAGCATTTTGCTGACTTAAGCCTTCTTGCGTGCAGAGAGAACTTAACAATCAAGGCATCTGCAATAACAGTAGCCGAATTCTCCAACTAAAAAAAAAAAATAAAAAATAAAGAGGCGAAACCGGAACACTAACTAGGTTATTACATCCAGGTGAATACATTAAACTTGATCTCGATTACATAGTATCTAACACTAGACATTCATTCCACTTTCAGCATAGTATTATGGACGCAACTGCAATATACGATAATTATTGTACCTACACATCACTTTAATATCATATATTTGGTCAGCACACCATTGTTCTGTATTAAATATAAATGTGACAGTAATGACACAGATATAGAACAAGCCTTGAAAGTGATAACGTCTAGCTCTGTGTAGAGCTTTGTATTCATCTGAAGCTCCACACAGAGCGAAACGTTTCCACTATTTCAATAGCTGCTCTGCAGATATGTCTTTATGATTAAACCTGTTCAGTATGATACTTTATATCTGCACACCACTGTCTGAACAATGCACCACTATTCAATATTAAATATTAAACCGACACACAACTGTTCAATATGGTACAATTGTTATGAGGTATTGGATGGCCACACTACTCACACTACTTTAATATTAAGCGAAATTTATAACTGCAGAATTATCAATATACAATTTTTATATAAAACGCTTCGAGTAATTTTCAGAATTTAGCAACAGTAAAAGCACAGTGAAATAACTGCAATACACATATTTGGTAAATTATTGAGCAGTTTCAAGAAATGCAGCAACATTACATAAATTCCTTTATCTGCAAATTTATATAATTGTATTCACTCACTTTTTTTAATGTAAAATTTTTGAAATTGCAGAGATATGCTGGTGATGGGTAATGCCAAGAATGGTCGATAAAATAAATTAATGTGGTCACAATATATATTGCGCTGAGTCGGTCACTGTTGAACAAAAGCAACTGAGAGGACGAGGCGGATATGTAGCTCAGTGAAATACTTCAATACTGTACTTGGTTATCTCTCTTGTCTTGCAGTAATACACTCCCAGTTCTTCTGAATAATAAAATTAGTCTTAAGGCGTGTATGAGTTTATCGTGAAGTATGTGAAGAAAATTTCTCCAGAAAGGGAGGTATCTGTAACCTTCAGCCCCTTTCAGCCCTTAGCCCCCCTGAGGGACTTGAGTGACTCAACCCTCCCAGAAGGGGCAAATGGCGTCTTACTTTCTGATAAACAGTTTAATTGATTCCACATGCTGCATGTACTAGTCAGAAGTCACGCCACATCGTGTTGCACCAAGTGTTGATTGCAACATGAGTGACAGTGGAATGGAAAAGGGACTTTACCTTGGCAGGAAAAGTACAGGAAAACCATGCATCAATTTGTTCACAATGTGGGACAATAGCAATAAATAGTCGACGATAGGAAGATACCAGAAAATCTGTCACTTGTAATGAAACTGTAACGATGTCAAGCAAGAAGAGAAATATGCTGAAGTCGGCGAATTTAGGGCCGCTCCCCAGGGACGAAGCAAGAGCGAAGCCCGCTGCAGAGCTCAGATTGTGCAAGAAAGGTATAAAATACCGACAATATGAAAGATAAGACACATGTGCAGCATCTGGATATCATTATTGTAGACCTTTCGCCATCCAGTGGCTTTATCAATACAGATTCTAGGACATAATTAAAAGACAGTAGAATTATATACAAAAGATGAGGTAATCAGTCCCTCAGCCTTGGAGTTGGTGTTGAGAGCACCGTGGTGGTGAAGGATTTGGAACAAAGGCAAAGAGATTGCCTTTGCTCCAGATACACCACCACTACGGTGCTCTCAACACCAGCTCCAAGGCTGAGGGACTGATTATGTGGAGAGTTTTCTCCAGGAGGGGGTATCAGCCCCCTTCAGCCCCTTTCAGCCCCATTCAGCCCTGAGGGGCCCAGCCCTCTCAGAAGGGGCAAGCATCTTGTTTACTGCTACAGCAAGTATAATTGATCCCAGATGCAATATGGATGTGCTGGTCAAGCGACCCCGCTCCTTGCAAAGTCCATTTTACAAATTAGTTTAATAACAGACCCCCATCTTTTACCTAGCAGGGACTTTTAAAGGAAAATCCTGCTCCCACTTTTTTACCAGGGAAAGATAGCTTACATTTTTTTGCTTGTTTAAAGACAGCAAAATCAAGCATTCTGTTTTGCTTCATGGAGAAGTTTGGCAAGGAAGCAAAAAGTATATCATTTTTCCCTTTTAGTTCTAGGGCACGCAGGGGCGTGGGATGCGGAGCAGATTACTTTCCCCTACTGGGATTCACACTGACGCCGATAACCAACAAAGAACACTGATCCAGCATTAGGTGAGCAAAGTGCTCACAAAACACAATACACCTTTACAGGGAAGTGTGAAAATTCTTTAGGATAAGATTGTGAACAATAAAGGCAAACCTTTGGAACAAAAGTGTACCTTTTTGTGCGATTCCAGACTAGGAAGACTGACGTCCAAGGACATTCAGTTCATAAAGTCACCGATCCTGTCGAGGGGCAAAGAACACCAAGCTCACGCTACAAGAAAAGGGTAGGTTACGGTTTTTCTTGTAGAGGGGGACTGCGCAGTTCTTTTGGCAAGGATTTTTGAAACAACCTTAGTCGGCAGTGGGGTGCGACTTTGAGTCCACACAAGAAATTTTGTAATCATCAGTGTCTGATATACTGACAAATCCCCCCGGGGGAAATTTTAAAAACATACCAATATACTTTTTTTCACCTTTGGGAAAGGGGTCAAGACAGCTTCTAAAAACTCTCCTCGGGGGCGGCTTGTGGGCAATAGCTGCCCAAAAATCAAAAAATTTTCCCAAATTTAATTTTAAAAAAACCTTAGCTGGTAACCATTTCTCCTTTTTGGTCGGCCGAACCGATAAAGGCACCTAGGGCCCAAAATTTTGACAACCTGTACAAATACCTACGACCAAAGGGTCCTTCAAAAAAAGCGGTAAAACTATTGTTTTACAAATAAATCATATATTGACCCTCCAGACTCAATCAAAAAGAGAAGGGCAGCCAATAAAAACGGGAGCTAGCCCAGCGTTCACCCAAAGAAAAGGGAGCGGGGTGATTCACCAACAAAAAAAGGGGGGAGGGCACCCGGCATCTCTGCTTCAAGCCGAGAAATGCGACCAAATAAAACAAGCCAATCCCGCAGTTTGTTTTAAAGTAATACACATAGTTTTTAAATTTTTATAACAGAAATTAAGAGACGAAATTATGTTAAGTTTGTTTTTTATAGATATAACTGTTTATAAAGGGAAACTGAATAAAATGAAGCCTCATATATAATAAACAGTGACATTTATTTAGTGTAAAAAATATACACGTTGATTTACAGTTATACAAGCTTTTATAGGATATGAAGGGTTTAACATCTTTTATTTACGTTTAATCATCGTGGTCAGGCTGACCAGCAAACTCAACCATAAACACCAGCCACAGTACTGTTCCCTTCAGGTCTTGCCTGGGGTTAAGCTTAGTAGGTCAAGTGTCTACTCGATTATTGCTAAATTAAGGAAACAAAACTCAACTTTTTATAGCATCGGGTTTTTTTTTAAACCTCTAAGTGGGTGCTAAAATTTTTCATTAAAACTTTAAAAAGATTGTTTGAAAACTCAGTTTTCATTTCTTTACGACTAAAAATTACAAAATTTAGAACATCTATTTCAGCTCTAAGGAAAACCAAGATAAAACATTTTTTTTTGATGATCTTGGGGGCAAATTTGAATTTTTACACAAATCGAAAATAATTAATTAGACTATCAAATTATGAAAAGGAATTTCTTAATCAGATCCATCTGAGGATAAAATTTAAAAATTTTTTTGGATACTTTAGTAATCAACAGTTACGGTGGACGGAGTACAGGCTATCTGCCCCAAAAACTCTGTCACAGGACCTTTTAAAATAGGGGAAAACCCTTTTTACATCAACCAGGGAACAACAAATGCCAATTACCAAACTTACCTACCTTGTCAGTCCCTATTTCCAAAAGTCAAAATTAGAAAAATTTCTTAGTGGTTTTCAATCCATAGTAAATTCACGAACGCAAGAGAGAGGGCTAATTTAAATTTTATCTTAAATGTTTTGGAAAGGGGGAGAACCCAATGAACTAATTAATCATTTCCGGTGGTTAAAGGCAATTATCAAATACCCCCTTACTGTCTTAGCAGACAATTACTAGATGCGACAAGGCCAAGTTGACACCCTCTTAATATAAAGTTTGAAGTCACCCAAACTTTTTTTCAATTTAAAACAGGCTTTTAGAATTACATTAGACAATAGTCTCAGATCTCTGGGTGCTAAATATACTAAGAAAATGTGATTGGTTTATCAGGGGGTATTGAAACAAAAAGGGTTGTCACCACAAACATTGAACGATTAAATATTTGTTCAATAAATGCTATTTCACTTGTGAAGAAATTTGGGAATGGAAAACAAATTTCAGCATGCAAGCAACGAACGATGAAAAATCCACAAATCCAGTGATAACAAATTTTAACTCGGTAAAAAAGAGTATACCTACCCCACAAAACCCCAGAATGGAAATCCCGTATAGGGACTTATCAAACTGAAATACAACAGACAGTAAACAACTGTCACACATAAACGAACCCTAAAAAGGGGTACTTTGTGATGGAACACATTTTTTGGGGACATAATTTAGTCAAACACATCAAAGGGGCACGAAAACAACGTGTTCACACTGAAAAAAGGGGCATCAAGTGTTTAAGAACCAAGGGGGGAAAAAACCCTGAAGAAGTGTTTTAAAAAGCAAGGGGATGCACATACAGCATTTGCCCAAATACTTTTGCTGAACACAAAATTTCCACAGAATCAGGAAAAAATCAACAAGCAACAGCTTTAAAAGTAAGAGATAATTTTAAAGCAACGCTCCCCCGATAGTCGAGTTTACATCTAATAAATTACACAAAAAAATTGCTAACGCTTTGATCAAGGCTCACAAAGGGCCTTTTATAAAAAAAACAGTGTTTCAGAAACGAATAAAAAACCCATGCCAAATACATTGATACGCTGGTTTTTTTTTCCCAATTTTTGGGAAACAGACAAGACCTATCCCGAATCACGTTGGTCTAGGAAACAGGAAAAATACAGTAAAGCGTTGTATAGATGATTTGCCTAATCCCCGTGCGACCAGGGATAAAAGAAACAGTTCAACAAATGAAAACACTAAGGGCAAATACCGCCTGACAACAGACGGACACAATTAGTCCAATTGTTTTAAACATTGGAAGTGATTATTTATCCTGTTTTTGTGCAAAAATAGTAAGTAAAAATGTGTTCACTTGCTGAAAACAGCAGAGGCCAATGATATGTGGTCCCTTCCATCTCAAATGGGGAAAAAAGCTGATATTTGCAGGGAAAAAACTAGTTACAAGAATAACCGCTGATCATTCCCCCAGCAAAAATATCATTTCTGGAAGAAATGAATGAACCAGTTGATAAGTTGTGGATTAGATGCGATAGATATTTATGAAATAAACCAAGTCCACAAGATCCCCCCGCTTTTAAACCAAAATTTTTCCTGAAAATTAAAGATGGACGTATGGGTTAGGTTCCGGGAAATTTAAATTTACCCCCACGCCTAGCAATTTTCGCAGGTTTTTTTTAAAATGAAAGCCAAATAAAATGACTCCAGAAAACCAGAGCACCCGACTGTCTAGATAATGTCATACAAAAACAGTTGGACAATAAAATTTATTACGAATTATCGAAGATAAGTTGAAACAAAACCATTTTCTCTCGCACCATGGAGTCAGAAAAGATTCTGAAACCACCCTCTACGTGTTAAAAAATAAAGATGAGCAATCTTAAGACTGTCTGATGACCGACCCTCATAAAGGAACTTGGAGACTGCTTTGAAATTTTTGCACAAACCCTTTTCCTACAAAGGGGATATTTCCCAAAACTTTCTTGAGTAGGGCTACAAGAAATAGTTTGAATTAACTCGATTCTGGGCCTGAAAAAAAACAGATCCTAAAGTCCTGTGAAAACTAATCGTTTTAAAAACAATTAAATTTTGGGGCAACACCCCTTCATTCTTACTAAACTACTCTAAATACACATTTTAAAAATCGAAAGTCCTCAAAAAGATCTTAAGAAAAGTTTCTTTGGACAAACTTCAGGCACGAAAAAAAGAGGGGGATTTGAAAAACCTTATACCGAGAACTAAAAGGGTGATGAAGGGAAACAAATATCCCTAAGGATGTGAATACTAATTCAAAGAATTAAGGGACTTACAAAAAAGATTTCTCTGAAACTATTCCCCGATTGCAACAATTTGTTGGGGCTTAATTGGGTCAAAACAGGAAGATACTTTGAGTCTCAAAGAATAAAAAAAAATTCATCAGTCACTCACAAACGAGTTTTCTGCAGAGGTATCAAAAAAGTTTTGATTCTCTGGACTCGTGTCACCAAAAACCATAAAAGGTAAAAAGCTTTTGCAAGATGCATGGAAGCTCAAAATTGGATGAGACGAGAACTTACCTCTAGAAATGAGTCAAGCATGGGATGAAATATCCAAGGAGTTTAAACAACTTCATCAAATTAAGTTTCCCAGACAAATAGGTGAAAGTGGAACAGAAGCTGCTATTGATTCAATGGAAAATGTACTAGTTACAAGGATAATCTCTGATCATGAACCACAACAAAAATTATCATTACTGGAATAAATGAATGAACCAATTGATAAGTTGTGGAATTTAGATGCGACAGGTATTGATGTAAATAAACCAAGCCAACAAGAATCTCAGTCTTATAACCAATATTTGGACACTGTCAAATATAAAGATGGACAGTACTGGGTTAGGTTACCATGTAATTTAAGTCCACCACATCTGCCTAGCAACTACCGCATGGCTTTCTGACAAATGAAACCACAAATACATGAGCTCAGGAAGAATCCAGAGCTGCTGGCTGTCTATAATAATATCATACAAGAACAGTTGGACAGTAATTTCATTGAGGAGGTAGTTGAAGACAAGTAGAAGACACAAGCTAATTTTCTCTCTCACCATCGAGTCAGAAAGGTTTCTGAAACCATTCCACTACGTCTTGTATACAATTCCAGCACACGTGCATAATAATAAAGATGCAGCAAGTCTTAATGAATGTCTGATGACAGGAACCTAACTAACCGAGAAGCTTGGAGACGTCAGCATGAAAAAACGCAGAAATCCTTAAACCTATGCGGCTGATATAAACCAAAGTTTTCTTAAGAGCAGGACTACAAGAAATAGATAGACATTATACTCGATTCATGTGGCCTGAAAATCCACATGATCCTCAAAGTCCTGTGAAAATATATCGTTTCAAGTAACTTTATTTGGTGCAACATCTTTCCAGCTGCAGCCTTACAACCGACCTCTTGTGAAAAAAAGGCAATTGCAAACAGTATACATCCTTCCAATTCAGTGGCACACCGGTATACTGCTGGTATAGCGGTGTGCAATTAACGGCAGGATGTATACCTATCTTATAAATTAAACTTTTTCAGGAATAACACAACACACACGCACACGCATTTAAATTGCACCAAAGTAGATAGGCCACTTACCTGTGAACCCCACCTCCCCCTCCACCCTTCCAAAACATTCACACATTCCATCCTTACCCATCCTTCTTCCTTCTCCATCTTACCAAAGCTCTGGTCAGAACCTCGCACCTCTCCATTATTGCTAGAAGCTACTCTAAATACACATTTGAAGAAATCTAAAAGTCCCTTCAAAGAAACCTTAAATAAAACTTTTTATGTGGACAACCTTCAAGGTACTTTGAATAAAGAGATGGATTTGAAATCCTTATACAGAGAAGCTAACAAGATGATAGAAACAAATATGCCTCTAAGGATGTCGAATACTAATTCAACTCAGTAAGGGAAATTATCAAAGAAGATTTCCCTGAAACTGAAACTCATGATTGTAACAACATGCTGGGATGGAGCACACAGGAAGACACTTTGAGTCTCAAAAGAATAAACAACAAACCATGCAATTGACTCAAAAACCGTAGTTTACTGTCATAGGTATCACAATGTTTTGATCCTCTTGGATTCGTTTCACCAATAACTATAAAAGGTGTGCAAGAAAGGTATAAAATACCGACAATATGAAAGTTAAGACACATGTGCAACATCTGGATATCTTTATTGTAGACGTTTCGCCATCCAGTGGCTTTATCAATACAGATTCTAGGACATAATAGGAAGACAATAGAACTATATACAAAAGATGAGGTGATCAGTCCCTCGGCCTTGGAGTTAGTGTTCACAGCATCGTGGTGGAGGAGAGTCTGGAGCAAAGGCAAGAAGACTGGCGTTTTTATAGGCGTCAGTGGATGGGACGGGCAGCAGACGAGGGCAGTCACTGGTAGGCGGGATTCCCCAGTGGAAGTAGGTCCTTCCCAAAGAGATGGGTTAGTTGCAGCAGCCGTGAAGAAGGTCTTCTAGATGTCCTCTGAACCAAGATTCCATGATGTTGCAGTGTCTGACAAGTTGTGCAAGAAAGGTATAAAATACCGACAATATGAAAGTTAAGACACATGTGCAACATCTGGATATCTTTATTGTAGACGTTTCGCCATCCAGTGGCTTTATCAATACAGATTCTAGGACATAATAGGAAGACAATAGAACTATATACAAAAGATGAGGTAATCAGTCCCTCGGCCTTGGAGTTAGTGTTCACAGCATCGTGGTGGAGGAGAGTCTGGAGCAAAGGCAAGAAGACTGGCGTTTTTATAGGCGTCAGTGGATGGGACGGGCAGCAGACGAGGGCAGTCACTGGTAGGCGGGATTCCCCAGTGGAAGTAGGTCCTTCCCAAAGAGATGGGTTAGTTGCAGCAGCCGTGAAGAAGGTCTTCTAGATGTCCTCTGAACCAAGATTCCATGATGTTGCAGTGTCTGACAAGTTGTGCAAGAAAGGTATAAAATACCGACAATATGAAAGTTAAGACACATGTGCAACATCTGGATATCTTTATTGTAGACGTTTCGCCATCCAGTGGCTTTATATAGTTCTATTGTCTTCCTATTATGTCCTAGAATCTGTATTGATAAAGCCACTGGATGGCGAAACGTCTACAATAAAGATATCCAGATGTTGCACATGTGTCTTAACTTTCATATTGTCGGTATTTTATACCTTTCTTGCACAACTTGTCAGACACTGCAACATCATGGAATCTTGGTTCAGAGGACATCTAGAAGACCTTCTTCACGGCTGCTGCAACTAACCCATCTCTTTGGGAAGGACCTACTTCCACTGGGGAATCCCGCCTACCAGTGACTGCCCTCGTCTGCTGCCCGTCCCATCCACTGACGCCCATAAAAACGCCAGTCTTCTTGCCTTTGCTCCAGACTCTCCTCCACCACGATGCTGTGAACACTAACTCCAAGGCCGAGGGACTGATTACCTCATCTTTTGTATATAGTTCTATTGTCTTCCTATTATGTCCTAGAATCTGTATTGATAAAGCCACTGGATGGCGAAATGTCTACAATAAAGATATCCAGATGTTGCACATTGTCTTAACTTTCATATTGTCGGTATTTATACCTTTCTTGCACAACTTGTCAGACACTGCAACATCATGGAATCTTGGTTCAGAGGACATCTAGAAAACCTTCTTCACGGCTGCTGCAACTAACCCATCTCTTTGGGAAGGACCTACTTCCACTGGGGAATCCCGCCTACCAGTGACTGCCCTCGTCTGCTGCCCGTCCCATCCACTGACGCCTATAAAAACGCCAGTCTTCTTGCCTTTGCTCCAGACTCTCCTCCACCACGATGCTGTGAACACTAACTCCAAGGCCGAGGGACTGATTACCTCATCTTTTGTATATAGTTCTATTGTCTTCCTATTATGTCCTAGAATCTGTATTGATAAAGCCACTGGATGGCGAAACGTCTACAATAAAGATATCCAGATGTTGCACATGTGTCTTAACTTTCATATTGTCGGTATTTTATACCTTTCTTGCACAACTTGTCAGACACTGCAACATCATGGAATCTTGGGTCAGAGGACATCTAGAAGACCTTCTTCACGGCTGCTGCAACTAACCCATCTCTTTGGGAAGGACCTACTTCCACTGGGGAATCCCGCCTACCAGTGACTGCCCTCGTCTGCTGCCCGTCCCATCCACTGACGCCTATAAAAACGCCAGTCTTCTTGCCTTTGCTCCAGACTCTCCTCCACCACGATGCTGTGAACACTAACTCCAAGGCCGAGGGACTGATTACCTCATCTTTTGTATATAGTTCTATTGTCTTCCTATTATGTCCTAGAATCTGTATTGATAAAGCCACTGGATGGCGAAACGTCTACAATAAAGATATCCAGATGTTGCACATGTGTCTTAACTTTCATATTGTCGGTATTTTATACCTTTCTTGCACAACTTGTCAGACACTGCAAGATCATGGAATCTTGGGTCAGAGGACATCTAGAAGACCTTCTTCACGGCTGCTGCAACTAACCCATCTCTTTGGGAAGGACCTACTTCCACTGGGGAATCCCGCCTACCAGTGACTGCCCTCGTCTGCTGCCCGTCCCATCCACTGACGCCTATAAAAACGCCAGTCTTCTTGCCTTTGCTCCAGACTCTCCTCCACCACGATGCTGTGAACACTAACTCCAAGGCCGAGGGACTGATTACCTCATCTTTTGTATATAGTTCTATTGTCTTCCTATTATGTCCTAGAATCTGTATTGATAAAGCCACTGGATGGCGAAACGTCTACAATAAAGATATCCAGATGTTGCACATGTGTCTTAACTTTCAACTATAAAAGGTAAAATACTTGTGTATGGAAGCTCAAAATAGGTTGGGATGAGAACTTGTCTCTTCAAGTGACTCAAATAGGTCAAGAGGTAAACAAGTACACATTACATGTGTTCTGTGATGCGTCAACCAGAGGTTATGGCGCTGTAGCTTACATGAGTAATGCTGAAGGAAGTACACTAATCACTTCAAAGGCCAGGGTAGCACCCTTGAAGGTCAGAACAGTACCACAATTGGAACTGAGAGCACTCTATGTAGGTACAAAATTAGCTGTCTATCTCAACAAAGTACTTGATCATCTCACTATTGAAAAAACCGTGATCTGGAGTGATAATGAAGCAGTTCTCCAGTGGTTAAGAAATAATAAGAGTAAGTTGGTCTATGTACAGAACAGAGTAGCAGAAATAAAAGAGATGCAGAGAGATTATCTCTTTCTCCACGTCTCTACCCAAGAGAATCCAGCTGACATGTTGTCACGTGGTGTCCCACTCAAGAAATTTGTGGATAATAAATTACGGCTCCACGGACCGAACTGGCTCTCTAATGAAAATAACTGGCCTCAGCTAAAAGCTCACATTATGACAGAAGAAACAGTCTGCTTGACCACAGAAGAAATAAATTAACCCTTTGAGGTCGACAGGGCCCCCTCCGAAACTCGTTCTCAGGGTCGGCCAAATTTAAAAAAAAAAAAAAAATTATTTTCTCTTATGAAAAGATAGAGAATCTTTTCCCGATCATAAAGACACCAAAAGTTTGAAATTTGATAGAAAACTTACGGAATTATGCTCTCACAAAGTTAGCGGTCTCGGCGATGTTTACGCATCGGCGATTTTGCCCACTTTGAGCCCCATTTTGGGCCAATTTCACTGTACTAGTCGCAAAAAACATGAATATTTCGCTAGAACTCCATTTTTTCTATCGAAATGGGTGCAAGAAACCACCCATTTATGAAAATTTAACTATCCAGTACAGTGGTCAGAATTTAGCAATTTTGCCAATTTCACACAAATTTCAAAAGATGCCAATTTCCGAATAGGGTCCAGAATAAACAAAAGACATTCCTGGCACTAAAATGACATTTCCTCTGGTCATTAGTCACGTCTCAAGGCCCCTCTTATATTCTTTTGCTTTCCACTTTGAATTTTTAATTCTCACAAAAAATATAAGATTTAACTGTTATCCCAGACTACTGCATTAGTGTAAAAATGGTATAAATATTATTGGTGAAACTTGTGAAAGAAAATAGACTCAACCAGTTGACGTGTATTGCACGCTTGGCACGATTTGTTTACTTTTGAAGTTTGGTAAAAATCGAACATTTCTGCTATTTTTGAGCTCAATTTCAAGGCACCTTTCATTGTAAAACCAGTCAAAATCATCTCAATTCTGTAATAGTCTTCCATTCTATAAAATGAGACCAAGAAAACTAGAATACAACAATAAATACCATACGAAAATACACTGCAAAGTCGCTGATTTATTCCAAAAAAATGGTCAAAGTTTTTTTTTCTCATTATGCACTGGGGTGCTACAGGATTTTTTTTTGACTGTGCACACTGACCACATAGACCCATTCTTTCATATGAAGGCCTACCAGCTTTCTCCCACTAGATTTGAGGCCGCTAGAATTTATGCGAACTAGTACGTCAAAACCCCTACACGTAAACGTACTAGTACGACCAAAAAACCCTCAAAGGGGTTTAAAATTAGCAGGACACACCAGAAATAGTCATTGATGGATCTAAATACTCTTCTTTGGGTAAACTCTTGAGTGTTACAGCCTCTTCTTTTTAAATTCTTTAAAGAGATAAAGCCTAATTATGAATTTCCTGAACTCATTAAATACTGAGTAAAACAAAACAGAAAGATGTCTTCTCTACAGATACAAATTTTTTGAAACACCGGGTACATCCCCAAAGAAACTTAATATAATTAATTCTTCGGGACTTTATCCCCGACTCGGAAAAGATTACAAATGTCGAAGAAGAATTCATAATTCTTCACAACCAAAAGAAGCAATACATCCAATACTGAACCCTAAGAATCATTGGCTAAAACATTTGTTTGTTAAAAACGCCCACAGTAACGTGGTTTTACTGAGGGGTACTGACACACTTTGTCATATACACAATCCTACTGGATAACCTCATGGTCGACAAAGTGTGGAAAAACAAGTACGGGACCAGCATTACTTTGTCACTATCTACGATATGCGAGTATGACAGTCATGTTATATCCACCTCAATCGTTCAGAATGAGGAATGTCATGTCACCCCACATGAGGAGACACGTGTAAAAACATCTTGACCAATAATTTCTTTATCTAAAACAGTTTGACAAAGTTCCCATCCAAGTGTACATCTGTTTGTTTCAACTGTGCTATGTCCAGAGCAGTACACAGAGCGAGAACGTGCCACTTGACAATGTCTGCTGAAACACTTTAACAAAAGTTATTTAAGAAAGGTTGCAGCCAAAGGGCATGTCCCAACTGAAATTGTCAGAAAAATGCAATGAACTTGTTTCCTGGTGCTGCTTTATTTAGCACGATCATTGATCACCCAGAGTACAAACCATGCTGAAATAAATTCGATTGTTGATTGAGATATATTCCTCCTAAAGGAGCTCCATGGGGGGCAAGGTGGAATTTTAAATGAAAGGAGATAGGCCATCGTAAAACGCTGTTTTAAAGAAGAATCTTCATCATCAGTGAATCGACATAGAAGAAGTTTTCGCACAGTCGTAACTGAATTGCAAATAGAGTCAACAACAGCCTTCTACCTTATGTTACGCGATGATCTGGACAATTATAGGTGTTAAGTCCCATATCATTTGCTTGAAGGTGTCAGAATGGATAAGAAATTGCAGAGGATCCTACGTATTTCGAACCGAGCAACTCAGATGTAAATTCAAACACCTTAATAAAGAGACTGACACGTTTTTGGTAGAAAATTTGGCGAGAATACTATCTCACCCTCACTTGCGGAACAGTTCTATGGAGCTGGTGTTCCTGAAAATCATAAGGTCCTTAAGACCTGGCGAATGATGAATATGACGATGCTTATCTTAAGTCTCAATGGCTTCTTGAAATATAGTTACCATACAATCATGATGCCAAAGGAACCGACAAGGACAGTTGATGTTTTGAGCGAAGTGTAGTTAATAAGCCGGACAATAGATACATTAGTGCAGTTAGAATTACGCAGTGTTGAAACCATACTAGTGATTCGACCAGAAACCCCATAGACTAAAGCTGTTCAAAAAAGACAATCATCAGTGGTGGTCAGGGGACATTAACATAAGAGGCATAATAAAAGGCAGGAACACTGCAGCAACAGGCCATTTGGCCCATACTAGGCAGGTCCTTCTCAGACCCATCCCACTACTAGAGATATTTGCCCGTCATAAGAACATAAGATCAAAGAAATAAAGGGACAATTGCAAACAGGTTCCTACTGATCGATGCGAGGCAGCTCCAATTCCTCTACCACCGGCTTAAGCCAAATGCCGTGACCTAGTGAGGTCAGACACACGTCACTTAAGGCATAACACGCGTCCCTGACCTAGTAGCTTTGCCAGGTCTATTTCACACCCACCCACAACCCACTCATAAAAGCATAAGACATAACGAAGAAGGAACAACCACAGCAGGGGGGCCCCCCCCCCAAAAATAGGGCCCCCGGCAAGGCCCACGACTCATGCACAGCAGGTCCATGTCCCCGCCAAGGATAACCAATGAGGCCCACCTAGTCAGGTCACTGAGCTTCCACTTAAGAAGAGCTCACGGCAATCAGGTCTAGTAGCCCAAGCTAGACAGGTCCAACTCCACACCCACCCACACCCCTCATGTATTTATCTAACCTATTTTTAAAACTAATTCAAAACGATTAAAACCCTCTATAACAGTAACGGGGATTTGTTCCACTCATTCCCACAATCTCTGTTACCAAACCAGACTTTCCAATATCCTTCCTGAGAATCTGAATTTTTCCACTTGAAACCATTGCTGTCGAGTCCTGTCCTCACCGGAAATTTTCAGCACGTTATTTACATCCCCTTTTATTATTCCTGGTTTTCCATTTATTTTCACCTCTTTCATATTCCCCCTCATGTCTACGCTTTACGAGACAGTGCAGATTCAGGGTACTCAGTCCTAGTCCCTCATAGGGGGAAGAGTTTCTGATACATGATCCACTTTGTCACCTCCTCCGGACGTTTTCCAGAGCATTTACATCCATTCTGAAAATAGGGTGACCAAAACTGTGAAAGCAAACTAAAGAGTCCAAACCAAGGAGTAAGAGTTGAAGAACAACCTGAGGCTTCTTTTATTTATACTTCGATATAAAACCCAAAGGGGATTCTTTTAACTTTATTGGGAATACTAACGCCTGTTGTTTGGGTTTTGATTACTGTTAACTAGAACTCCTAAACCCTTTTTTGGCAATCAGTATATTAAGATTCACGTTATTAAGTTTATATGGGGGCATGGTTTTTTCCTGACAACATTTAAATTTGCTTTTGTGTATTTAAAACTGCATTTGTCACTTCCCGACCAAATTGCATCAGCCCTCCCAAAAACTTTTGGAGTTGAACATAAAATGGTATAAAATCCCGAAGATTGTTAGGTAAACAATTGCAACAGTTGGGTACTTTTTTTCGAACGTTTCGCTTACACAGTAGTTTCTTCAGTCGAGTACAGAAAAGTTGTAGAAGCAGAAGATACTTGAAGACGATGTAATCATCCATCACCCTTAAAGTTTTGAGGGGTCACCCCCTCAGTCTGGAGAAGGCATTGTTCCGTTGTGGGGAAACAATATGAAGTTGAAGTGACGGGAGGGGACCTTTATATGTGCCGGGGGTGGACGGGGGTTGCTTTGGGGGGGCGGGTCCCTCTAAAACCCCCACCGTTCCACTATGGGAGGTCGAATTTGATGGTCTGTCCCAAGAACCCTTGTTTCAGTGTCACAGAAGAACATTAAAGGGAAATAAAATACCGACAGATTGTTAGGTAAACATATGCAAAATTTAGGTATTTTTTTATTTCAAAACTTTCGCCTACACAGTAGGCTTTTCAGTCGAGTACAAAAATTGATGAAGCAGAAGTATTAAAGCGATGTAATAGTCCAAACACCCTTAAATTTTGAGGTGGTCGTCCCTATCTGGGAAACATTGTTCCGTTGTGTAAAAACAATTACTCGACGAAAACCCACTGTTAGGCGAAACGTTTCAAAATAAAGATACCTAACTGTTGCATATTTCTTACCAACAATCTGTCGGATTTTTATACCTTTTAATTTCATTCTGTCAGACACTGCAAAAAGGGTTCTTGGTACAGACCATCAACTTCGACCTCACTAGTGAGAACGGCGGGGTTTTTGAGAGGACCTGCCCCCCCAAACAACCCCCGTCTCCCCTCCTGGCCTATATAAAGGCCCCATCCGCATTAACTTCATATTGTTTCACCAACGGAACAATGCTCTTCCCCAAACTGGGGACTACCACCTCAAAATTTTAAGGGGAGGGAGATTACATCGTCTTAAAGTACCCTTTCTGCTTCATCAATTTTTCTGTACTCCCGACGAAGAAGCCACGGGGTGGGGCGAAACGTTTCGAAAAAAGATCCCTAACTTTCATTGTGTCTTACCTAAAAAATTTTGTGGTTTTTTATTCCATTTTAATGTTCATTTGTCAGACACTGCAAAAAAGGGGGTATCTTGGGTCAGACCATCAATTTCGACCTCTCTAGTGAGAACGGGGGTTTGAGGGGGGACCTGCCCTCCCAAAGCAACCTCCGTCTCCCTCCTGGACTAATAAAGGCCCCCACCCCGTCCTTAAACTTTTTGTAAAATTCGGGTCGCCGATACACTGCCCATCAAACATTTCTCTACACCGCAAGAAGCCCCCTTTTCGACCCTTCGGGGTGTAGAATTTTAATTCTAAAAACGTGATATCCTTTTCCAATGCAAATCAATCGTGTGAAAATCAAGCCTGTGAATGGTGCAAAAATGACCCCTCGAAGTTAGTTTTTAGCTACCGTCTTGGCCCCTGCCTGCAGGTAAAATTTACGGAAACCCCACTCTCGAAAGACTCCTTCATTGTCGCTGCACGGGAAACCAAAGACAAAAACTAATGGACGACTCTTAAATCAGGACCTACAAACACAAAATTCCTCTTCCCCCTTCCCCCCATTTTTGAAGTCGAACGTTCGGTCTTTGTGAAAAGCTTACAATTCGCCCACCTCTCTCTCTCTGAAGCACGAAAATCTATTGAGGAACAAAACATTTGGGCCTCGGTAGACAGCATCTCAAAGACCCCAACGCCCATCAATGCAAAAGATTACATTCTCAACATCCCCAGGGCCCCCCAAAGCTCTCTCTCGGTCCGCCATCTCATATTACCACATTCACCCAAGTCTATAGAACAAGAACGTTTCACTACACCCTCCCACTGCTGGACCGCTACTCCTATAATCACACCACCAAGGACTCCCCCATAAAGGGAAAAGAATTTTTTTAAAAATTGGGGGAAATGATGGACACGATTTCAGTCCCTGCACCATTACTACAACACCAACATGTTTTTAAAACTGCAAGGGTAATCACTACCCTTGCAGCTAAGTCCCCACCAGGAAAAAATATATGAAAAAAAACTAAAGTTCTGAAAAAAACCCCCTCCAATTCCCGAATATGCTGCAATAACCAAACCACAAACCACCCTCAAGACTTACCGCAATCCACAGGCACCATCCCCCAGCAACTCCCCTCTCCACCCCCCAAACGGTGCTCCTCCAAGGTCTGTCTGCAGGGTGTATGAACACCTTGCAAACGCAGCAACCCCCGCACTTTCAACCCACTATTAACGAACTATTCCGTCAAAACAACATGCCTGCCTTCAATTTTCCGGAATCCACACCTTCAGAAGACATCCCAAGATCCTTCCCCAACGTCCTGAACTTTACTAAACCTGCAGACCCTGTCTCCTCCCAAGCAACGCTTCCTGTAATTTCCCTTTAACCACTTCCCCCGCTGACAACTTGATAAATTTGCCTCAACCCCGCCCCCCACCTCCCCAGCCTGCTTTTTACCAACCTTACCCCTCACAGCTTCCTGTAGAACCTCATCCCCTGCTACCACCATTTAGATTCCCAAACCCCACTCCAGAAGAGGGGAAATAAAGACGACTCCAGTAAACCCTCATGGGGAAAAATACCTTTTACCTTTTCCTTTAAAAACTGACACCATGACCCTTTTGAACCTACAAAAGCCCCCGGGGCGGAACTCAAGATGCTGTGAATCCCGCTTCACTTCACACTCACCCAAGTTTTTTTGAGTTTATCAAGCCCTACGTTCACCTTCAGCAACAAGGGAAAATTTTACCCCTACTAGAAGCAGCTTCAAAATTTGAAAAAGGCTCCATTGCTAACCTGCCTCCTCATTACTCCTATAACTCCATATGTGTTCTACCCTCTGATGTGACCTACCCCGCTGCCAGCACTCAAGATTCAAGACTTAAATACCACAAATTTAATGCAACATCCCTGCTATTCCTGTTTTCAAACTGCCCCACGACGCCCTTGCTGCGGGGTTTAACCCCGGCTCTATTTCTCCTTTCTAAAACACCCCTCTCCAAACATTCTTCATCTTTGTCCTCCCCGCTCATCCCCTTGGGGTCTTACCAAAAATTGTTTTGTTTTTTTTGCACTTCAACTTCATATTGTTTTACACAACGGGAACAAAGCCTTTTCCCAATGAGGGGGCTGCCACCCAAAAATTTAAGGGTATGGACTGATTACATCTCTTCAAGATTTCTGCTTCTATCAACTTTTCGTACTCGACGAAGAACCCACTTTAGGGGGAAACTTTGAATAAGAACCCAACTGTTCTATGTGTCTTACCTTAAAAAATCTGTCGGTATTTTATACCATTTTAATGTTCATTCGTCAACACTGAACACAAGGGGATCTTGGGACAGACCATCAAATTCGACCTCTATAGTGAAACGGGGTGGGTTTGAGAGGGCCTCCCTCCCCAAAACAACCTCCGTCTCCCTCCTGGCACATATAAGGGCCCATCCGTCACTTCAACTTCATATTTTTTTACACAACGGAACAATGCCCCCTTCCCGATGAGGGACTGACCACCTCAAAATTTAAGGGGGAGGACGATTACATCGTCTTCAAGATCTTTGCTTCATCAATTTTCTGACTCACTGAAGAAGCCTACTGTTAGGCGAAAAGTTTCGAAATAAAGATACCAACTGTTTCATAGTTTCCCTTTCCTAAAATTCTGGAGTTCTTATGTCCTCATTAGAATGAATTGGACAGCCTATTTTCGTGTCTCAGCAAAAATTTTCTTAGTTGCTATTTATTTCCCCCATCGAGTCGTTTTTGAAAATTGTGAAAACAACGGGCCCAAAACGACCCCCTTTGGGCGGCCCCTTCTGATTTCTCCCCATTTATGCAAACCCTCTTCTGCCTATTTTTCACCCAGCCCTACCCATGAAAAAATTTTTCCCATTCCCTGTGCCTTAAGTTTTTCCCCAATAGCCCCAGATGTCGAACTCTTTCGAAAGCCTTATGAAGTCCATATACACAATTTATTTCTTACCATGACCTACCTCCTCAAACACCTTTGTGAAAAAAGTTAGTAAATTTTTTAAGACGGAACGCCCCCTTTTTAAAACCGTGTTGAGTTATTATTCAGTTTAGCCCATCAGGGTAGAAATGCTTTGGCAATTTTTGATTCCATTAATTTTCCCACGTGGATAAAGGCTTTTTTGGGCTATAACGATGCTAAGGACCTGTCACCTGCCTTGTAAATAGGCATAAATATGCCCTTTTCTACTTATAGGGACTATGCCCGTTTGTAGTGATATGTTGAAAAATTAGACAAAGGAATGCTAAGTTCCTTTTAATTCCTTTAACACCCCTTTCAAAAATTTCATCAAGCCTGGGGATTTGTGGTTTTTTTGTTTCTCAATTTGTCTGAGGGCCATGTACTAGTTACCGCAACAGCATAGTTTATTACGTCCTGTTCTACAAAACTATTTTTCTGGAATTTCCTATATTTTTTCCCGGGTAAAAACTGAGTGAAAGTAGGTATTGAAAATTTCACACATATCCTCATCACTGTCAGTGATATGACCAGTCTTACTCTTAAGTGGGCCTATCTTGTCCCTAATCTTACTTCTGTATACCCGAAAGAACCCTTTTGGGTTAGTCATCGAATCCCATGCGGCCTTAACCTCATAATCCCGTTTTGCTTTTCCTGTTCCTTTTTTTATTTCTCTCTTTAATTGAATATTTTGATTTCTTAACTGCCCATCCCATCTTTCGATACGCCTGTATATGCCTCTCTTTTGACAAATGAGATGTTTTAATCTATTGTTCATCCATTTGGGATCATTTTTGTTAGATCTAATTTCCCTACTTGGAACAAAAGTTGTGTGGGCAACTAGAACTATGCTTCGAAAAACGTCATACTGGCAGCCAAGATCATCTACCTGACCCATAGTCAGGTTATCCCTATTCAGCACACCCAGGTAATTTTTCAGTCCCATGAAGTCGGCCAAGCAAAAATCTGGGACAGAGATTTGATTGCAGTTATCTGGGTAATTCCATGATATATTGCAACTAAGTGATTTGTGATCACTTTCCCCAAGCTCATCATTAACCTCAAGATTATGAATTAGTGAATCTTTGTTGGCAAGAACCAAGTCAAGCAGTTTGTTTCCTCTAGTTGGTTCTGTCACAACCTGTTCTAAAAAGCAATCCTGAACCGTATCAAGAAAGTCACTAGACTCAAGATTTCCTGTCATATTGTTCCAATCATTTTGTCTAACTTTAAAATCTCCTATTATCACAACACTTTCATGTCTAAATGCCTTACGAACTTCGTCCCAAACAGCTTACTGCACCCCCTATAAAGGTTTGGGGGCCTATAAATCACTACCAAAATTAATTTGTCAAGACCCTCCAGAAACTGTAGCCAAACAGATTCTGTGTTCGATGTTTCTAATCTTATATCATGTCTAAGACAACAATTTAAATTTTCTCTGACAGACATCGCCACTCCACCACCCTTCCTGTTGACCCTATCAGTGCGGAATAGTTTATAATCCTGTATGCTGCATTCAGAAGGCATTTCTCTATCTTTCAGGTTGAACCAGGTCTCTGTTATACCAATAATATCTATATTACCTACGCTTGCAAGTAATCTTAGCTCATCTATCTTATTTCTTAGACTCCTACTATTTGTATAGTAAACCTTAAGGGAGCTAGTCACTCGTTGCCCTCTACTATCTCTCTTTGCTTAGTGAGCAATTGATTTGCCATTACAAGCAACTTTATTTTGAATATTGTCTTTAAAACGTATCCCTGTGGTATCCCTAATACTACAACCTGATTGTTTCCCACAAACACCCATACCTCTATAATCTATCAGTTTAATTTAAATTCCTAGACAAGTCATCAATTACCCTCTCAATTGATTTGGCTAATGCAACCTCTCCATCCCCAGAGAGATGAACCCCATCCCTTGCATACATATCATGTTTGCCAAAGAACAGGTCCCAGTTATCAATGAATGGGATTGCAAGTTCCTTGCAGTACCTGTCTAGCCAGCAATTCATACCAATTGCCCTAGACATCCATTCATTGCCCACTCCCTTTCTAGGCAAGATGCTACAAATGACTGGGATCTCTCCCTTAGACCTAACTACTTGTATGGCTGACCTGTACTTATCCAGCAGCTCCTGTCTCCTGCCCATCCCAATGTCATTAGCCCCAGCACTACGACAGATAATGGGCTTGTTCTCATTACCTGCCATAATATTATCCAACCTGCTTACTATGTCACCAACACCAGCTCAAGGAAGGCACACTCTCTGTCTGACCTTTCTGTCTCTGTTACAAAATGCACGGTCCATATATCTTACCTGAGAATCGCCTACTATTAAAATATTCTTACCTTGATTAGCAGGGGAATCAGTGGTACCTTCAACTTCACTAACTACTGAAGTACACTCGTCTTGGAGAACAGAGAATCGATTTTCTACCTTCACATCTTCTCTTTTAACTCTCCTCATCTTCCTTCTTCCTGAACTGTGACCCACTTGCCACTTAAAGCGGCTGCCACTATCACTGCTAGTGACCATTTCCTCCTTGCCAGCTAAATCCTTCTCACACTCACTCCCAAACTCATCTAGGCGAAGCTTCAGCCTCCCATTTTCCTCCTGAAGACGTAGAACATCCTTCTTCAACACCTGGACCTGAGATTCTAAAACACTACAACAAGCCATGGTGCTTGGTAACATCCCACGCTAACTCCCAGAGAGCTTAGGACAGGTATGACCACAGGTGACCACTGACCTCAGCGTTCTGTTGTGGGTTCTCACTTGGAGAGATATCCTTTGTTAATTCCAATCTTCCACTTCTACACTTCGATAATGTCTCCCCTCATTCTTTGTCTTACAAGTGAATGTAATTTAAGGTACTTCAATCTTTCTTCACATGGAAGATTTCTAATGATATGTATAAATTTTGTCATTCTTTGCTGAATGTTTTCTAATAAATTTATATCCAGTCTGTAATTGGAGACCAGAACTGAGCTGAGTAATAATTGGTGAGACCTTTCTAATGATATATAAAGATGCAGTATAAACGCTGGACTTCTGTTGCTTACATTTCATGATATAAATCCTAGTAATCTGTTTGCTTTATTATGCACGCTTAGGCACTGCTGTCTTAGTTTAAGGCCACTGCTTACCATAACCCCCAAGTCCTTTTCTCATTCTGTGTGTCTAAGTTCTACATTATTTAGCTGATAATTGCTGGGGTTAAGAACAATCCCGAGCTTCAGACCTCTGTGTTTATTTAGGCTGAACAGCATCTGCCACTTTTCTGACCACGAATTGAGTCTGTCTAAATCCTCCTGAAGTTCTATGACATCTATGTCTGAATCGTTTATCCTACCTGTCTTCGTGTCATCGGCAAATTTGCTCATATCACTAGTAATTCCCTCGTCGAGGTCATTAATCTATATTATAAACAACAATGGGCCTAAAACTGATCCCTGCGGAACGCCGCTTGTTACAGATCCCCACTCAGATTTTACCCTATTTATGCATATTCCTGTTGGTAAGCCATGACTCGATCCATGTCAGCACATTTTTCCCAGTGCCATGAGCTGCCACTTTCTTTAGCAGTCTCTAGTGTTGTACTCTATCAAAAACCTTACTAAAATCCAAATAAACAATATCGAATTCTTTATCGTGATCAACAACCTCAAAAGATTTACTGAAGAAAGTTTGTAAATTAGTCAGGAACGGCCCCTGGTGAATCCATGCTGAGCATCAATAATCAAAATATTGTTATGAAGACGAATTTTTATAATATCAGCTATAATTAACTTTAGTAAATTGCCTAGGATTGAGGTCAGGCTAATTGGGCGGTAATTTGATGGTAACGACTTGTCCCCTGATTTAAAAATAGGAATTACATTGGTCATCCTCCACAAATCAGACACTACACCTGTTTGAAGAGATATATTAAAAATAACTATAACCTACTTGTTTGTCTATAGTCGACCTGCCATACGGTAGGTCTACTTTGAATCTACCAGTAGGGTGTTGCAGGGGTCAATGCCCCCGCTGCCAAGACTAATCCCACCTGTGGATCAGGCACTGATCAACCAGGCCGTTATTGCTGGTCACACGTAGTCCAACGTACGAGCCACAGCCCGGCTGACTAGGTAGTGACTCGTGTGGTCGACATTTCTCTTGTTACTCTGCAGTCCCAGGCACCTCTTCACGAACATCTGCCTACTTCAGAGACTTACATAATAAACATGCGAATAAGAACTGTGTTTTCCTTCAAGCCAAACCGTACGGCTTTGTCACACGCTTCCTCGTCTGCTTACTCCTGCACCTGTAAGAATCAAGGGACTCCCATTATTTTCTAGGTAAACATCTCGATATTTGTTGGTGTACATCAGTACATTAGACTGCCAACAATATTCACGGCCAACTGACAGGCGATTACATTAGTTGGCAGATCTACTGCCTGATTATACTCGCATTTTTAACAGCAATAATGTGTCAAGTACTGGACACTGATCATTGTGTTAAATACAGATCATTGTCATGGATAAGAGTCACAGAAATGGTTTACTCTGTCAAAGTGCTATTAAAATTATATAATAATAGTATTTATACTACTATTGTTCCAGACATTATGTGAGGAGAGTTCACAGGATATATTAAAATTTTAGCAGTCCGAAAAAACTAATATTTAAATCAGAATTTTAAATAGTTGATCAACAGAGACCTTAGTCCTCTATGTTTAACAAGAGAGAAAGAAAGGAGAATGCAGGGAAAGTAATGCATAGCAGATGAGCTGAAAATTTTATGCGAGCCTTTGTGATAAGATGAAGAAAACTGGAAAATTTTCAAGGTGGGCCAAAGAAGCGACTGCTCTTATTCTTAGGCGTATTTTGTAAACTAGAACAGAGTCAGTGAGTGGACAGAAAAAATAAGCAACTATAAACAAAACAGTGAAAAAAGTTGAAGCATGGAAATGTGAACTAGCAAAAGGGTGTCTGGTGAGGAATATATTAAATAAGAACATAAGAAAGAAGGAACACTGCAACAGGCCTACTGACCCATATGTAGCAGGTCCATGTCCCGCCCCCGGATTAGCCCAATGACCCCCTCCCCGGATTAGCCCAATGACCCACCCAGGCTGGTCACCTCCACTCAAGGAAGGAGCACGGCACCAGACCCAGCAGCACAAGCTAGTCAGGTCCGACTCACACCCATCCACACCCATTCATATATTTATCTAACCTATTTTTTAAAACTACACAACGTTTTAGCCTGAATAACTGTACTCGGGAGTTTGTTTCACTCATCCACGACTCTATTACCAAACCAGTGCTTTCCTATATCCTTCCTGAATCTGAATTTTTCCAACTTGAAACCATTGTTGCGAGTCCTGTCTTGGCTGGAAAATTTCAGCACGCTATTTACATCCCCTTTATTCCTGTTTTCCATTTATACACCTCGATTATATCCCCCCTAATTCTACACCTTTCGAGAGAGTGTAGATTCAGTGCCCCCAGTCTATCCTCATATGGAAGATTTCTGATACATGGGATTCATCTTTGACATCCTTCCTTGTACGTTTTCCAGAGCATTTATATCCATTCTGTAATACGGTGACCAGAACTGAGCAGCATAGTCTAAATGAGGCCTAACCAAGGATATATAGAGCTGAAGAACAACCTGAGGACTTATATTATTTATACTACTATATATGAAGCCAAGAATTCTGTTAGCTTTATTGCGAACACTAATGCACTGTTGTCTTGGTTTTAGATTACTGCTAACCAGAGCTCCTAAAACCTTTTCGCAATCAGTAGTATTAAGATCTACATTATTTAGTTTATATGTCGCATGGTTATTTAACTGTCCAACATTTAGAACTTTGCATTTGTCAACATTAAACTGCATCTGCCACTTCTCCGACCATTGCATCAATCTATTCAAATCATCCTGGAGTGCTCTAGTGTCCTCATTAGAATGAATTGGACGGCCTATTTTGGTGTCATCAACAAATTTGCTTATGTCGCTATTTATTCCCTCATCTTTGTCGTTTATGTAAATTGTGAACAACAACGGGCCCAACACTGACCTCTGAGGAACACCGCTTGTGACGTGCCCCCATTCTGATTTTTCCCCATTTATTCAAACTCTATGCTGCCTATTTGTCAGCCATGCCTCTACCCAAGAAAAAATTTCTCCTCCTGTTTCGTGTGCCTTAAGTTTCCTCAATAGCCTCTGATGTGGAACTCTATCGAAAGCCTTACTGAATTACATATACCCAAAATCATATTCATTACCATGATCTACCACCTCAAACACCTTAGCGAAAAAAGTTAGTAAATTCGTAAGACAGGAACGCCCCTTTGCAAAACCGTGTTGAGATTCATTAATCTATCTGTGCCTGTCAAGGTGGCTACGAATTGCTTCGGCACTTATTGATTCCATAAATTTTCCCACTATGGAGGTAAGGCTTATTGGCCTATAGATCGAAGCCACGGACCTGTCACTTGCCTTGTAAATAGGTATTATATTTGCAATTTTCCACTTATCAGGCACTATGCCAGTTTGTAGTGATATGTTAAAAAGATTAGCCAAAGGTATGCTAAGTTCCTCTTTACATTCCTTTAACACCCTTGCAAACAGTTCATCAGGACTTCGTGATTTGTTAGGTTTTAGTTTCTCTATTTGTCTGAGGACCATGTCACTAGTTACCGCAATCGTACATAGTTTATTATCCTGTTCTACATAATCTATTACTTCAGGAATATAGCTAGTATTTTCCTGGGTGAAAAGTGAGAGGAAGTAGGTATTGAAAATTTCACACATATCCTTATCACTGTCAGTGATCTGACAAGAGTTACTCTTAAGTGGGTCAATCTTGTCCCTAATCTTACTTCTGTATACCCGAAAGAACCCTTTTGGGTTAATCTTTGAATCCCTTGCGACTTTTGCCTCATAATCTTTTTTTGCTTTTCTTATTCCTTTCTTTATTTCTCTCGTTAATTGAATATATTGATTTCTTAACTGCCCATCCCCTCTTTTGATACGCCTATATATGCCTCTCTTTTAACCAGTTAGATGTTTTAATCTATTGTTCATCCATTTGGGATCATTTTTGTTTGATCTAATTTCCATACTCGGAACAAAAGTTGTGTGGGCAGCTAGAACTATGCTCTGAAAAACGTCATATTGGCAACCAAGATCACCTACTTGACCCATAGTCAGGACATGCCAATTTAGCCCACCCAAGTAATTTTTCAGTCCCATGAAGTCGGGTAATTCCATGATATATTGCAACTAAGTGATTTGTGATCACTTTCCCCAAGCTCATCATTAACCTCAAGATTATTAATTAGTGAATCTTTGTTGGCAAGAACCAAGTCAAGTAGAATGTTTCCTCTAGTTGGTTCTGTCGCAACCTGTTCTAAAAAGCAATACTGAACCGTATAAAGAAAGCCACTAGACTCAAGATTTCCTGTCATATTGTTCCAGTCAATTTGTCTAAAGTTAAAATCTCCCATTATCACAAGATTTTCATATCTAGATGCCTTATGAATTTCGTCCCATAACAGCTTACTGCCCTCCCTATCAAGGTTTGGGGGCCTATAAATCACACCCAAAATAAATTTGTCACTTCCCTTGAGAAACTGTAGCCAAACAGATTCTGTGCTCGATGTTTCTAATCTTATATCATGTGTAAGAAAACAATTTAAATTTTCTCTGACAGACATCGCCACTCCACCACCCTTCCTGTTGACCCTATCAGTGTGGAATGGTTTATAACCCTGTATGTTGCATTCAGAAGGCATTTCTCTATCTTTCAGGTTGAACAAGGTCTCTGTTATACCAATAATATCTATATTACCTACACTTGCAAGTAATCTTAGCTCATCTATCTTATTTCTTAGACTCCTACTATTTGTACAGTAAACCTTAAGAGAGCTAGTCACTCGTTGCCCTCTACTATCTTTCTTTGTTTGTTGATCAACTTTATTTTGAATATTGTCTTTTAAACATATCCCTGAGGTATCCCGGCAATAACTGCTGTTTTTAACCCTAATGCTGCAGCCTGATTGTTTCCCACAAACACTTATACCTCTATAATCTTCCAGTTTAAATTCCTAGACAAGTCATCAATTACTCTCTCAATTGAATTGGCTAATGCAACCACTCCATCCCCAGGGAGATGAACCCCATCCCTTGCATACATATCACGTTTGCCAAAGAATAGGTCCCAGTTATCAATGAATGGGATTACAAGTTCCTTGCAGTACCTGTCTAGCCAGCAATTTATACCAATTGCTTTAGACATCCATTCATTGCCCACTCCCTTTCTAGGCAAGATGCTACATATGACTGGGATCCCTCCCTTAGACCTAACTACTTCTATGGCTGACCTGTACTTATCCAGCAGCTCCTGTTTCCTGCCCTTCCCAATGCCATTACCCCATCACTAAGACAGATAATGGGCTTGTTCCAATTACCTGCCATAATATTATCCAACCTGCTGACTATGTCACCAACACCAGCTCCAGGAAGACACACTCTCTGTCTGACCCTTCCGTCTCTGTTACAAAAAGCATGTTCCATATATCTTGCATGAGAATCTCCTACTATTAAAATATTCTTACCTTGATTAGCAGAAAAATCAGTGGTACGTTCAGCCTCACTCACCACTGAAGTACACACGTCTTGGAGAACAGAGAATCGATTTCCTACCTTCACATCTTCTCTGTTAACTCTCATCTTCCTTCTTCGTGAACTGTGAACCACTTGCCACTTAAAGCGGCTTCCACTATCACTGCTGGTGACCATTTCCTCCTTACCAGCTAAATCCTTCTCACACTCGCTCCCAAACTCATCTATGCGAATCTTCTGCCTCCTATTTTCCTCCTGAAGAAGTAGAATCTCCTTCTTCAACACTTGAACCTGAGATTCTAAAACACTACAACAAGCCATGGTGCTTGGTAACATCCCACGCTAACTCCCAAGAGCTTAGGCAGGTATGACTGCAGGTGACCACTGACCACTGACAGACCTGTTAATCAACCTTTCGCTTCACTGTTACTTTAACATATGTCTTTCTTACTTTCTCCACATATGCTTTCAATACAACGAAAAATAAAGGTGCAAAATTAGGAAATAGTAGATATTTTATACCAAGTTACGATAATCCCATGTTTTTTTTTATTTCCACTATTACTCAGTACTAATTCACAGGTTGCAGAAGTAACTTATATCCTGGCTGAGATCACCAGAAAGTTAGTGGAAAACGACGGATAGAAATATCGGTGATGCTCGGGGGGGGGGGGGGGGGTACCAGTGAACATAACCAGTAACCACGTTAACGAGCGAGATCTTCAGTACTCGCAGCCACACATAGGCTTGAGAACTTCACTATTCCCATGCACACTCAAGGATGAGATATTCATTACTAACACATGTACGTATATGTATACATGTGTGTCTATCTGTCTGTTTGCACATATGTATATGTTTATATAATAGGAATATGGGAAATTACCGGTATCGGTACCAGTATCGGCGCAAACCAGCCATTTTCAATGTATTGGTATCGGTTAAAAAAGTCGATACCAACCGATACTTTTTAAAATATTAATAATGCACGTTTACGTAAATTATCCAAATTAACAGTGAAATTCACAACTGTGAGAGATATACATATTTTCACACACACACACACACACACACACACACACACACACACACACACACACACACACAAACACCTTAGTGTTTTTAATTTAGGCGTGCCAGTGGTAGTGACAACGACAGTGAACAATCCTACGAGTGATAACCAAAGTTATTAGTCATAAAAAGTATAGAGGAAGCCTGAAGTCATTAATATTTCAAAGTGCCAAACAGTTAGGGCCCTAGTAGGCACCTGTTGCCACACAGATGCAAATATCCAAAGATCAAAGTGAGTGTGGAAGCGGGTATTCAAGAATTACGAGAGATTGGTTAACAAGTGAAATGTGGGGCACCATACAGTGAGAGTGAAAAAGTTAATAAGCAAAAGGAGAAAGGAAAGATAAAATATATAACAAGGGAAGGTGGCAGTAGTAGGCCTGCTGAAGCAGTGACGTCACAACAGTTGTGTGCCATTATACATATAAAGTGTAACCACCGAATGTGAAG
>NC_069399.1:15518499-15580999 GCF_026875155.1 Cherax quadricarinatus | reverse complement strand
GAGAGGGAGGAGAGGATGAACCAGCAAGACTGGACCTAGTACTCATCTTGAGAAATGCAGATATTGAGGACATCACATATGAAAGACCCCTTGGGGCCAGCAATCATGTGGCTTTAAGCATCGAATAAACAGTAGAGCTACAAGTGGAGGGAGAAGCAGGAAGGCCAGGACGAATGAAGCCAAACTACTAGAAAGGACTCTACACGAGAATGAGGAACTTCCTGAATGGGGTTCAGTGGGACAGAGAACTGGCAGGGAAGCCAGTAATGAGATGATGGAATATGTAGCAACAATGTGCAAGGAGGCTGAAGAGAGGTTTGTACCCAAGGGTAACAGGATTAATGAAAAAGCCAGGATGAGCCCTTGGTTCACCCAAAGGTGCAGGGAGGCAAAAACCAAGTTTGCTAGGGAATGGAAGAAATATAGAAGGCAAAGGACCCAGGAGAATAAGGAGAACAGTCGTAGAGCCAGAAATGAATATGCACAGATAAGAAGGGAGGCCCAACGATAATATGAAAACGACATAGCAGCGAAAGCCAAATCTCACCCGAAGCTGTTATACAGCCACATCAGGAGGAAAACAACAGTCAAGGACCAGGTAATCAGGCTAAGGAAGGAAGGAGGAGAAACAACAAGAAATGACCGTGAAGTATGTGAGGAACTCAACAAGAGATTTAGAGAAGTGTTCACAGAGGAGACAGAAGGGGCTCCAGAAAGACAGAGAGGTGGGGCACACCACCAAGTGCTGGACACAGTACACACAACCGAGGAAGAAGTGAAGAGGCTTCTGAGTGAGCAAGATACCTCGAAGGTAATGGGGCCGGATAACATCTCTCCATGGGTCCTGAGAGAGGGAGCAGAGGCACTATGTGTACCCCTAACAACAATATTCAATACATCTATCGAAACAGGGAGATTGCCTGAGGCATGGAAGACAGCAAATGTAGTCCCAATCTTTAAAAAATGAGACAGACATGAAGCACTAAACTACAGACTAGTGTCACTGACATGTACAGTATGCAAAATCATGGAGAAGATTATCAGGAGAAGAGTGGTGGAACACCTAGAAAGGAATGATCTCATCAACAGCAGCCAACATGGTTCAGAGACGGGAAATCCTGTGTCACAAACCTACTGGAGTTCTATGACATGGTGACAGCAGTAAGACAAGAGAGAGAGGGGTGGGTGGATTGCATTTTCTTGGACTGCAAGAAGGCGTTTGACACGGTTCCACACAAGAGATTGGTGCAAAAACTGGAGGACCAAGCAGGGATAACAGGGAAGGCATGCAGTGGATGAGGGAATACTTGTCAGGAAGACAGCAGCGAGTCATGGTGCATGGTGAGGTGTCAGAGTGGGCACCTGTGATCAGTGGGGTCCCACAGGGGTCAGTCCTAGGACCAGTGCTGTTTCTGGTATTTGTGAACGGAAGGAATAGACTTCGAAGTGTTCCTGTTTGAAGATGATGTGAAGATGATGAGGAGAATTCATTCGGACGAAGACCAGGAAGAATTAGAAAGGGATCTGGACAGGCTGCAGACCTGATCCAGCAATTGGCTCCTGGAGTTCAACCCAACCAAGTGCAAAGTCATGAAGATTGGGGAAGGGCAAAGAAGACCGCAGACGGAGTACAGTCTAGGGGCCAGAGGCTACAAATCTCACTCAAGGAAAAATATCTTGGGGTGAGTATAACACCAGGCACATCTCCTGAAGGGCACATCAACCAAATAACTGCTGCAGCATATAGTCGCCTAGCAAACCTCAGAACAGCATTCCGATATCTTTATAAGGAATCATTCAGGACCCTGTACACCGTGTACGTTAGGCCCATATTGGAGTATGCGGCACCAGTTTGGAACCCACACCTAGCCAAGCACGTAAAGAAACTAGAGAAAGTGCAAATGTTTGCAACAAGACTAATCCCAGAGTTAAGGCGTATGTCCTGCGAGGAGAGGTTAAGGGAAATCGGCCTGACGACACTGGAGGACAGGAGAGTTAGTGGAGACATGTCAACAACATACAAAATAGTAGGTGGAATAGATAAGGTGGACAGAGACAGGATGTTCCAGCGATGGGATACAGAAACAAGGGATCATAGTTGGAAGATGAAGGCTCAGATGAATCACAGGGATGTTAGGAAGTATTTCTTCAGCCACAGAGTTGTCAGGAAGTGGAATAGTCTGGGAAGTGATGTAGTGGAGGCAGGATCCATACATAGCTTTAAGAAGAGGTAGGATAAAACTCATGGAGCACAACGATCGATCTAGTAGCGACCAGTGAAGAGGCTTGGCCAGAAGCTGTCACTCGACCCCTGCAACCACAAGTACGTGAATACAATCACATACACACACACATGCATACACACACATACATAGGGGTGTTGAATGATAGCTCTAGGCCTTATTGGCTGCAATCAACACATCATCAGGTGCTTTCAATGTTGCTGGAAAGAGTAACAGGTCCCAGCAGATTAACTCAGAGGAACGTTCCTGCTAAGAATGAGGTAGTTAGGCAGGAGACTCTCAGTGCCCCAGGCACACGAGTGACAATTGCCAGAAAGATTGAGTATTATAAGAACAGAGGCTAGTCAGCCCCCTAAGTAAAGATAACGGAGTGATTATCTGGCTAACTGATCACTGGTGACATGACAATTATCAGTAATTTATTGTTAGGTAAGACACATATGCAACAGTTAGGTATCTTTATTTCGGAACGTTTCGCCTACACAGTAGGCTTCTTCAGTCGAGTACAGAAAAGTTGATAGAAGCAGAAGATACTTGAAGACGATGTAATCAGTCCATCACCCTTAAAGTTTTGAGGTGGTCAGTCCCTCAGTCTGGAGAAGAGCATTGTTCCGTTGTCTGAAACAATATGAAGTTGAAGTGACAGGATGGAGCCTTTTATAGTGCCAGGAGGTGAGACGTAGGTTGCGTTGGGAGGGCAGGTCCCTCTCAAACACAGCCGTTCTCACTAGTAGAGATTGTCGAAGTTGATGGTCTGTACCAAGATACCCTTGTGTTGCAGTGTCTGACAGAATGAACATTAAAATGGTATAAAATACCGACAGATTGTTAGGTAAGACACATATGCAACAGTTAGGTATCTTTATTTCGAAACGTTTCGCCTACACAGTAGGCTTCTTCAGTCGAGTACAGAAAAGTTGATAGAAGCAGAAGATACTTGAAGACGATGTAATCAGTCCATCACCCTTAAAGTTTTAAGGTGGTCAGTCTCTCAGTCTGGAGAAGAGCATTGTTCCGTTGTCTGAAACAATATGAAGTTAAAGTGACAGGATGGAGCCTTTTATAGTGCCAGGAGGTGAGACGTAGGTTGCGTTGGGAGGGCAGGTCCCTCTCAAACCCAGCCGTTCTCACTAGTAGAGATTGTCGAAGTTCATGGTCTGTACCAAGATACCCTTGTGTTGCAGTGTCTGACAGAATGAACATTAAAATGGTATAAAATACCGACAGATTGTTAGGTAAGACACATATGCAACAGTTAGGTATCTTTATTTCGAAACGTTTCGCCTACACAGTAGGCTTCTTCAGTCGAGTACAGAAAAGTTGATAGAAGCAGAAGATACTTGAAGACGATGTAATCAGTCCATCACCCTTAAAGTTTTGAGGTGGTCAGTCCCTCAGTCTGGAGAAGAGCATTGTTCCGTTGTCTGAAACAATATGAAGTTGAAGTGACAGGATGGAGCCTTTTATAGTGCCAGGAGGTGAGACGTAGGTTGCGTTGGGAGGGCAGGTCCCTCTCAAACCCAGCCGTTCTCACTAGTAGAGATTGTCGAAGTTCATGGTCTGTACCAAGATACCCTTGTGTTGCAGTGTCTGACAGAATGAACATTAAAATGGTATAAAATACCGCCAGATTGTTAGGTAAGACACATATGCAACAGTTAGGTATCTTTATTTCGAAACGTTTCGCCTACACAGTAGGCTTCTTCAGTCGAGTACAGAAAAGTTGATAGAAGCAGAAGATACTTGAAGACGATGTAATCAGTCCATCATCCTGGCACTATAAAAGGCTCCATCCTGTCACTTCAACTTCATATTGTTTCAGACAACGGAACAATGCTCTTCTCCAGACTGAGGGACTGACCACCTCAAAACTTTAAGGGTGATGGACTGATTACATCGTCTTCAAGTATCTTCTGCTTCTATCAACTTTTCTGTACTCGACTGAAGAAGTCTACTGTGTAGGCGAAACGTTTCGAAATAAAGATACCTAACTATTGCATATGTGTCTTACCTAACAATCTGTCGGTATTTTATGCCATTTTAATGTTCATTCTGTCAGACACTGCAACAAAGGGTATCTTGGTACAGACCATGAACTTCGACAATCTCTACTAGTGAGAACGGCTGGGTTTGAGAGGGACCTGCCCTCCCAACGCAACCTACGTCTCACCTCCTGGCACTATAAAAGGCTCCATCCTGTCACTTCAACTTCATATTGTTTCAGACAACGGAACAATGCTCTTCTCCAGACTGAGGGGCTGACCACCTCAAAACTTTAAGGGTGATGGACTGATTACATCGTCTTCAAGTATCTTCTGCTTCTATCAACTTTTCTGTACTCGACTGAAGAAGCCTACTGTGTAGGCGAAACGTTTCGAAATTAAAGATACCTAACTGTTGCATATGTGTCTTACCTAACAATCTGTCGGTATTTTATACCATTTTAATGTTCATTCTGTCAGACACTGCAACACAAGGGTATCTTGGTACAGACCATGAACTTCGACAATCTCTACTAGTGAGAACGGCTGGGTTTGAGAGGGACCTGCCCTCCCAACGCAACCTACGTCTCACCTCCTGGCACTATAAAAGGCTCCATCCTGTCACTTCAACTTCATATTGTTTCAGACAACGGAAACAATGCTCTTCTCCAGACTGAGGGGCTGACCACCTCAAAACTTTAAGGGTGATGGACTGATTACATCGTCTTCAAGTATCTTCTGCTTCTATCAACTTTTCTGTACTCGACTGAAGAAGCCTACTGTGTAGGCGAAACGTTTCGAAATAAAGATACCTAACTGTTGCATATGTGTCTTACCTAACAATCTGTCGGTATTTTTTACCATTTTAATGTTCATTCTGTCAGACACTGCAACACAAGGGTATCTTGGTACAGACCATGAACTTCGACAATCTCTACTAGTGAGAACGGCTGGGTTTGAGAGGGACCTGCCCTCCCAACGCAACCTACGTCTCACCTCCTGGCACTATAAAAGGCTCCATCCTGTCACTTCAACTTCATATTGTTTCAGACAACGGAACAATGCTCTTCTCCAGACTGAGGGACTGACCACCTCAAAACTTTAAGGGTGATGGACTGATTACATCGTCTTCAAGTATCTTCTGCTTCTATCAACTTTTCTGTACTCGACTGAAGAAGCCTACTGTGTAGGCGAAACGTTTCGAAATAAAGATACCTAACTGTTGCATATGTGTCTTACCTAAGAATCTGTCGGTATTTTATACCATTTTAATGTTCATTCTGTCAGACACTGCAACACAAGGGTATCTTGGTACAGACCATGAACTTCGACAATCTCTACTAGTGAGAACGGCTGGGTTTGAGAGGGACCTGCCCTCCCAACGCAACCTACGTCTCACCCCCTGGCACTATAAAAGGCTCCATCCTGTCACTTCAACTTCATATTGTTTCAGACAACGGAACAATGCTCTTCTCCAGACTGAGGGACTGACCACCTCAAAACTTTAAGGGTGATGGACTGATTACATCGTCTTCAAGTATCTTCTGCTTCTATCAACTTTTCTGTACTCGACTGAAGAAGCCTACTGTGTAGGCGAAACGTTTCGAAATAAAGATACCTAACTGTTGCATATGTGTCTTACCTAACAATCTGTCGGTATTTTATACCATTTTAATGTTTATCAGTAATTTAGTCATACTTGGGACGATGTAAAAGTCTTTACATTCTAAATATAGATGTGTCTTGCATTTGTCATAGGAACTTTCCACAAAATTATTAACATTCATGTCCTCTATAGTAAATTCAACGTAGACAAAGAAGCGGAGTTTTAACTTCCATTTTTAGATGTTCTGATCCACGTTGTTTACAGAACGTTTAAGGAAGACCAAGAACGTGTGTTCATATATCCAATATTACTCCAACAATGGAACTAGAGTAAACAGAAGTGTCTTTTTTACTGTGTTTTTGCGAACTTATAGAGTGTGTAGCCCTGAGTTTCTTGATGAGGAAATCTGAATATTCCTTGGTATTGCTACAAAACTACGTTAATCTAAAGAGTTTGTAGAACTCCTCAGACCATGAAAGTGTTTGTCATCTGATACAATGCGAATTTATCAGTCCTGCCGAATGCCCTTAAGAGATTCAATATACAAGTTGTTTTTAAGAGTTCACGATGGTGTGTACAGGACTGAGTGCCAAGGCAGCAACTTATGTTACATGGGACAGACTGGCAAAACACTGATTGTTAGAATAACACAACAGTATTCATTTCTGGCAGCTCAAGAATCAAATGGAATATTCAACCAGCACTCTTGCTTATATGTCGGAAGCCAAAGTCATATATCCATGTACTTTATGGCTAGAAAAAAATATTTTAGAATCTGCAATTATTAAATATGATCAACAGTCATTATATAATGGTAGTTGCAGATTATTCAAGCTCTATTCATTAATAACTGAGGCTATTGTACATAACATAAAGCAAGATTCTTATACGAATACTCTGGATTAGCTAAAGTGTCATGGTTCCTCTCCAAGAAATAAGGACCTATTTCTGCCAGACTGGGTTACACCAGCATCTGCCCAAAGAGTCTTGAGGATAGATAAACTATGGCTGGAGGCCCTTGGAGTAACTATAGATGGCACCTTCAGTTTTAAGTGAGTCTCCCATTAACCCGTTTTATTTTTCTTAATTTTGAGGAAAGTTCCTAACACAAATACCGGACACATCTATATTCAGAATGTAAAGTCTTTTGTATTTCCCGAAATTCGCCAGGTAATCACTCCATTACCTTTGCTTGTGGGCTGACTATCCTCCATTCCCGTAATACTCAATCCTTCTGGAACTTGGTGCTCATCTGACAAGGGTACTGAGCTTCCACCTTATTCTTAGCAGGAACGCTTCTTCGAGGAAATCTACTGGGATCACTTACTTCTGCAACACTGCATGTTTCTGATTATGAGTTAATTGCAACACGAGACGCCTAGAGCTATTATTCAACTCCATCTGCTATTTTTACCTCCTCTAGAACTGTCCTGGGGACCCTCATACTCAGCAAAATTAATAAACTTGGTTCAGGGAAAACTCAAGGTTCTCCCTTAAGCTGTTTGAAAATTTTCTTCTACCACCCCCTACATATTCTATATATGCTATATATTCAATATATTCCATATATATACATTGACAAAAATACAGTATAGAGTAAAACAACATAGATAACAACTCATAGCTACATCTCGAATACTTCATTCATCTCCCTGGCAGGGGGCCGCATGCCCAGAATGCTGCAGGCATTTCCTCTCTCGATCGCGACAATAATCTCTGAAAGAGGAAGCTGGTCACCCTGTGGTCCTTGGTTTCTATGATGAGCTTTTCACTCACCTCTTTGAGGAACTTTAGAGCAAACATGCACTAAGGGCCTCTGACCCTATTGGGATGAAGTTATATCAAGGGGGAAGGTCTGCATATTTGCGGGTTTTCTGGGTCTCCCTGTGGCTGGCAGCTCCACCCCCTTCAGCTACGGAGTATGGCAACTAGGTGTCTGTCAATGTGGCGGCACGGGTGTAGTCCAGTCAATCTGCTTTCTATCCTTCCAGGGTAGCATAGAGGCTCCATCAGAATGCTTTTGATTTCCGTCAGACCTCTGCACTTGGGGTTCCTGTTGAGCTGGGCAACAGGCTGTGGTGAGGCTTCTCTTTTTGACGCCGTTGATCTTCTTATATCTGGCATACTTCCCTTCTTATGTGTAACACATGAGACCAAGAATTGATCAGCCGTCGCCATGCCGCAAATACACCTATGTTCGGTGAGGATGGGGGTGGCTAGGTGAAGACTGACCTCCTCAAAACTTTAAGGGTGATGGACTGATTACATCGTCTTCAAGTATCTTCTGCTTCTATCAACTTTTCTGTACTCGACTGAAGAAGCCTACTGTGTAGGCGAAACGTTTCGAAATAAAAATACCTAACTGTTGCATATGTGTCTTACCTAACAATCTGTCGGTATTTGATACCATTTTAATGTTCAGGTACCAGATGTTGAGCTCACTGCATAGGCTGGAAGTTAGTTCTCTTATTGCCAAGCAGAAGAGAAGTAGAGCAAGTGGGTCACCCTGCTGAACACCCTCTGATGAGAGGATTTCATGTTCTCCAAACAAAAGAATTCAGGGTTTGCAGTAGCCAGCTGAAATGAAGGGAAAAAGACTGGGGAACCGATCCCGACCGGCCGGCAAGACAACATCTCTCTTCACCATATTAAAGGCATTTCAAAAATCAAATTTGACTACGGCCTTGTCTTCTGGTAGAACCCTGATATAGGCCCTTGCCGCCTGAGCTGCGACTTCACTGCCTTGAGAGACCCCAAAGCCCAGTTGGTGTGGCTGGAGTAAACTGGCAGCTTCTAGGCAAAAGTTTATTACTGCTGTTTTGGCAACGAGACGGCGAAGAGTGTTACCAACAGCAATGGGTCTGATTCCCCCATCCTTCTTCTTCAAAGCACATAGTGAAGCTCAAAAAAAAAAAAAATAAGGTTTAATTTCTTCTGGGATTCGCCCAGCCAAATAGTTGTCAACGAAAGTTGTTAACTCGGTGAGAAGACATGATGCATATGCACCGAGTATTGGATTTACCATCTCTTTGAGGTGTTGTGGTCGAATTCCAGTGTAACCTCCTGGAGATGCTGCTGGAAAAAACACCATCGCCTTATAGACTTTTGATTCTGGCAAAATTAACTGTTCAGTGATGGGGTCTTCCTCAGGGTTGTTGTTGATGGCTATGGTGTCCCATGTTGGATGCTTGTCTCTTAGTGCTTGGGCTGTGAGCTTATTTTTGGGGGCGCTACAGTGTCGTCATTTGTAATATTTCTGATTGCTCCCACTGTGTTATCTTCTTCGATTTTTTTGTTAACCTGTGCGTAGATTTTCACATTTCCAGTGGAACTTTTCTTGGGTCTACCTCTGTGATTACTGCGATGATGGGGCAGAGAGACACAATTATCCGTTCTTGGGTAGTTGCGCACTGCCTTGATGACTGATGTGGTTAGCAGTTTGCCTCCTCTTTCAGGAACTGCAAGACAGACATTGCCGAACAGGAGTAGGTTGCGCCATGCTTTGATGGTGCCTCGGGCTTCTAAGTTGGTGGAACCTCCATTCACCTGCTTAAGAAGGTCTGTAAATTCTCTTGCTACATATGGGCGAGACGCTTTAAGGATGTGGGATAAGGTACTGCTATCAGTGGATTTGAATGCAAACAGAAAGTTATCGCAAGTGAGGAGGTTGCCATTGGAATTGTCATCTGCCTGTGGAGGCTGTGGGCTGTTCTCTGCTGCAGGCACATGTGATCCCGCACACCCATTGTGTGCACGAATGCGGCCATCCCTGTTGCGTGCTCGAAACTCTCCACACACCTGACATGTGCCTCTTCTTTCATTGTTGGGTGCACTGTTTCCCTGGCTTTGTGGCTGGCTGGCTGCATCATCTGCTATACCTCAAACCGTGTGGTAAGCCCAGGCTGAAAGGAAAATGGTGCATGGCACATACAGCATGTAGTTCATTGGGGTTGTGGGAGTACGAGAGAGGTCCCCCATCCTTATGTTGGGCGGTGGAGGAGAGGGAGGTGTGGAAGATGTGTGATGAGGCGGAGTAGGGCACTCGCTCCCTCCCACGACACGTCACAATACACCACTATGATCTGTGCACAGCCCCTACTGTAAACGACACACCCCTATACACTACACATGCTATGCACATACCATGTGCATGCTGAGCACATACTATGCACTGTACACTATATTTACTATACAGCATCTGTTTGGAACACATACTTGATCAAGCACGTCAAGAAATTAGAGAAAGTGCAAAAATTTGTGACAAGGTTAGTTCCAGAGGTAAGGGGAATGTACTAGGGTTAGGGGAGACATGATAACAACGTAAAAATACTGCTTGGAATAGACAGGGTAGACAGAGACAGGATGTTCCAGACAGGGGACACAGAAACAAGGGGTTACATTTGGAAGTTGAAGACCCAGATAATTCAAAGGGATGTTAGGAAGTATTTCTTCAGTCATAGAGTACTCAGGAAGTGGAACAGCCTAGCAAGTGAGGTATTGGAGGCAGTAACCATACATAGCTTTAAGATGAGGTATGATAAAGCTCATGGAGCAGGGAGAGAGAGAGAACCTAGTAGCACTCAGTGAAGAGGCGGGGCCAGGAGCTGTGCCTCGACCCCTGCAACCTCAATTAGGTGAATACACACGGTGAACACACACTCCATTGTCGAAACAGGAGCACACGGTGTATGCAAACCTCTGTGGCGAAGGGTAGGGAGGGGGACAAGGTTTATACCCCTCAACCTCCGTCTCCTCCTCCTCCTCCGTGAGGCCTCCCCTCACCGACCTGTCCTACCCATTGGTGACATACACAACATCTTTCTTGATTCTGAAGGGAGAGAGGAAATGCAGAGTCTTCTGGCCCTTTCCAAAACGAGCAGCAGATATTCACACATCCGTCTGTTGATGATAATTCTTGTAGATGTTCTTAATAGGACGATATTGTGCCAAAACTACAGAGCAGGATATCCATGTACATATATATAATATATATATATATATATATTATATATATATATATATATATATATATATATATATATATATATATATATATATATATTTATATATTAACAAGTCGGCCGTTTCCCACCGAGGCAGGGTGACCCCCAAAAAAGAAAGAAAATCCCCAAAAAGAAAATACTTTCATCATCATTCAACTCTTTCACCTCACTCACACATAATCACTGTTTTTGCAGAGGTGCCCAGAATACAACAGTTTAGAAGTATATACGTATAAAGATACACAAGTACCTCGCCCACAAAACCTCCCTTACCCCTTCCTTCCAACCTTCTCGAGGACGACCCCTACCCCGCCTTCCTTCCCCTACAGATTTAAATGCTCTCCATGTCATTCTACTTTGATCCATTCTCTCTAAATGACCAAACCACCTCAACAACCCCTCTTCAATCCTCTGACTAATACTTTTATTACTCCACACCTTCTCCTAATTTCCACACTCCGAATTTTCTGCATAATATTTACACCACACATTGCCCTTAGAGAGGACATCACTGCCTCCAACCGCTTCCTCGCTGCTGCATTCACAATCCAAGCTTCACACCTATATAAGAGTGTTGGTACTACTATACTTTTATACATTCCCTTCTTTGCCTCCATAGATAACGTTTTTTGACTCCACATATACCTCAATGCACCACTCACCATTTTTCCCTCAACAGTTCTATGATTAATCTCATCCTTCATAAATCCATCTGCCGACACGTCAACTCCCAAGTATCTGAAAACATTCACTTCTTCCATACTCCTCTCCAATCTGATATCCATTTTTTTTATCTAAATCATTTGATGCCCTCATCACCTTAATATTTTCTATGTTCACTTTCAACTTTCTACCTTTACACACACTCCCAAACTCCTCCACTAACCTTTGCAATTTTTCTTTAGAATCTCCCATAAGCATAGTATCATCAGCAAAAAGCAACTGTGTCACTTCCCATTTTGTATTTGATTCCCCATAATTTAATCCCACCCCTATATCCCGAACACCCTAGCATTTACTTCTTTTACAACCCCATCTATAAATATATTAAACAACCAAGGTGACATTACACATCCCTGCCTAAGACCTACTTTTACTGGGAAATAGTCTCCCTCTCTTCTACACACCCTAACCTGAGCCTCACTGTCCTCATAAAAACTCTTTACAGCATTTAGTAACCACCTATTCCATATACTTGAAACATCTGCCACATTGCTCCCCTATCCACTCTATCATATGCCTTTTCTAAATCCATAAATGCTATAAAAACTTCCCTACCTTTATCTAAATACTGTTCACATATATGCTTCAATGTAAACACTTGATCTACACATCCCCTACCCACTCTGAAACCTCCTTGCTCATCCGCAACCCTACATTCTGTCTTACCTCTAATTCTCTCAGTTATAATCCTACCGTACACTTTTCCTGGTCTACTCAGTAAACTTATTCCTCTATAATTTTTACAAACTCTTTTGTCCCCCTTCCCTAGGGAGGGGAGACAAAATCCCTAGGTACCTTCCCCTCTTTCATATATTTATTAAACAAAAATACCAACCACTCCAACGCTTTTAACATTTCTGTCATGATCCCATCAGTTCCAGCTGCTTTACTCCCTTTCATTCCAGGTAATGCCTCACTCACCTCCCCCACACTCACATCCTGTTCTTATTCACTCCAAAAAGATGGTATACCTCCCTGGCCAGTGCATGGAATTACCACCTCCCTTTCTTCGTCGACATTTAAAAGTTCCTCAAAATATTCTCGCCATCTACCCAAAACCTCCATCTGAAGACGATGTAATCAGTCCATCACCCTTGTAGTCTACAAGGGTGATGGACTGATTACATCGTCTTCACATCTCTACTGTTCCTGCCTATTTTCTGTATTCGACTGAAGAAGCCTACTGTGTAGGCGAAACGTTTCGGAATAAAGTTGTCTAACTGTTGCATATGTGTCTTACCTAACAACCTGTCGGTATTGTATACCATTTTGATGTTCATCTTGTCAGACACTGCAACACATGGCATCTTGGTACAGAAAACACCTTGGACAAGCTTTTCAAGTGAGAAGTGTTGGATCTGAGAGGGACATGACCTTTCAGTGGTTACATTCTCACTACTACTACTACTACTACTACTACTCTGCACCTCTCCTTCCGACAGTATTTAAGTCTCCGCACTGTCGCTTGATCTTCAGATAGTTCCTGACTTTGGAACTGAACTTCTCCAGGCCGAGGGACTGACAACCTCAAATTCTACGACTACAAGGGTGATGGACTGATTACATCGTCTTCACATCTCTACTGTTCCTGCCTATTTTCTGTATTCGACTGAAGAAGCCTACTGTGTAGGCGAAACGTTTCGGAATAAAGTTGTCTAACTGTTGCATATGTGTCTTACCTAACAACCTGACACACCCTGAAGCATTGTTGAGGCTATATTTTCCACTATTAGGCCATCCCAGTGCGACTGTTTGTAGCTGTTGGAGGGAGAAGGTCTGGTTACAGAGCCCGTTAGATAATGCCAGGTTACGGCTCAGTCAATGAACTTTTGGTTTCGAGCTCAACAACATTGTGACTATCCAAGGACTCGAACTTTGGCTCACTATGAGGTGGGCCAAAACATCATGGGTTGGAGTCCTTGGCTAGTCGCAGTGTTGTTATTGATCAATACCGATCGTTCGTGGGTACAATAATATATATATATATATATATATATATATATATATATATATATATATATATATATAATATATATATATATATATATATATAATATTATTGTACCCACGAACGAGTGGTATTGATCAATAACAACACTGCGACTAGCCAAGGACTCCAACCCATGATGTTTTGGCCCACCTCATAGTGAGCCAAAGTTCGAGTCCTTGGATAGTCACAATGTTGTTGAGCTCGAAACCAAAAGTTCATTGACTGAGCCGTAACCTGGCATTATCTAACGGGCTCTGTAACCAGACCTTCTCCCTCCAACAGCTACAAACAGTCGCACTGGGATGGCCTAATAGTGGAGAATATAGCCTCATCAATGCTTCAGGGTGTGTCAGGGAAGGATAGAGCCCGCCTCCTGGCAGTGAGCGCTCCTCATGCTGAGGACTTACTGTTGGCTGTTCCCAACTCCAGCCTTGGCACACGCCTCGACCTACTGTTGCCCTTCGACTTTTCGCCCCTATTTTTGCCGAACACACGTGTATTTGTGGCAATGAAGCAGCAGACCTATTCGGCCAAACAAAAGTTCTCTCATATGGTTCCATTCGAGGTACAAGATTATTTATAACATTACATATATAGGGGATTGAGAATAATGAAACAGAAAACTGTATGTAGATAAATGGTTCAGAGAACCGTCATTTTTTTAAATTAGACACATGTGCATCACCCATTCAAGATACCCAAAGGAAAACTGAATGTTTATATACTAGAAAATTAAATAACCTTAACGGAAGCAATAGACAGCGCTAGGATATGGGTTAAGTTTCGTGCCTACTACTGGGGGCACTAATTATGCTGACCTTGCCAAGTCTTTTTGCAGTCTGGAAAACAGAAGTTGTACAGTGAATTAAGGAAAGATACTAGACTTCACCTTACGAAAGCTGGCAAAGGAAATACAATAGTAATTATGGACTATGTACATTAATGTGGAAATATGAACATATTATTAGAAGACAGAGAAACTTACGTGCCCCTCAATAAGAATCCCTTGTACAAGGCTAAAAGTATTTTTAATGAACAACTTAGAACCTTACTGAGAGGTAATGAGGAATTAAGTAAAAAATTTTCACCCAGGTCAGCGACACTCCCATAATTATATTGTACGGTTTGATTAAAGCCCATAAGCACGGTTTTCCAGTGAGAACTATTTATTAGCTCGGTTGGTTCGGCGACATATGTCCTTTCTAAAGGGTTAGTAAAAATATTAACTCTATTGCTCTTCAACATCAATGAAGACGACGTAAAAATCATCGTTGACCTCATTGGCTAATTATAAAATGCTAACATGTCTCATGATTTTACACTACTAAGTCTTGACGTTACGGCATTGTACACCCCGAGCTTCTGTTCTCGATCTGTTATCTTATCTGGAAGAAGAATTAAGTAAGCCTCAACAATAATGCTTATCAAAAATAATGCTTTAATTCTCAGGTGCTTTGTGTCAAGCTCAATGTAGCGTCAAACAGCTCAATGTTTTAAGAGCCAGACTAAGCATGAATTTCTCACATCTGTCTCTTAGAGGATTATGCATCTATCTACTTAGAGTGTGGCACAAATTTTTAGATTAGATTCACTAGAACAGTCATGGACGTGTTATAAATGGGTGACTGCCGATCATTAGGTACAGAAACGTGACTGATCGACTTAAAATATACCTAACATAGTGAGATAATATAGGCTGGCATTAATTCCTAACACCTTTCTAGTTTTCCCTACGCTACCCAAAAGATGAAAAAAACAATTATTAAATTAATGCTAACTATTCTTGAAAGTCCTTATATGATAATGAACGAACTGACAGAAAAGTCATAATAATCGTAAATGAGTTAGGATGTGGAGCAACAATATTCTCAGCGCTTACAAAATTTTTAAGAAGCCTAATTCATTATCGAATCCTTTTAAGTTACTAAATAAATGAGAACAACTAATTTGACACGAATTGCGTCTTATTTTTTCATGAAAATGCATATTTAAGTCGATTCAAAATGGGGCTTTTACAGTTTCATTGTTAACATTAACAAAATAGCAGAATTCTTGAAAAAAATGTAGCAGGTCATAAAATAAATGCGACTAGATCGAAACCATTACGCGTAAGCCTCTTCTGACTTTGTCACATATTCTGCGCCATACTGTACTGTGTCACACTGAGCCCCGCCCACAGCCAAACTTTTGGGTGACCACACACTCACAGTACTCAGTGACCTCGAGGTCTCTGAGCACTGTAGAACGTAAACACTACTGATGATAGCTAATAATGTTAAGCCCTCAGCTGGTGTTATTACTTAAACGTTCACGTCATCTAACTGTAAGTGATAAATTTTACTTTCGTTTAGAGTATAAAATTTTTAAAGTGTTATTCATTCACTGTAGATTCGCACTGTTTGCCTGAAAACATTAATTGCAGATAAAAGGACGTGTTACAGAACTAATGAGAAATGCTAATTAATTAACAAGGCAGCCATAGACTTTGTCTCATTAGCCAAAATTTGAATTGCTTTTAAAGCGACAAAGCGAATATAAAAAAAAAAAAATATTTCACTGGGTACAGACAAGAAGTAGGGAGTCCGGATCCCACCGATGGTGAATTCCAAGAAGGTCAAGACAGCTTCAGTGACAGACAAGAAACACTGGCAGATGATTATAATAAGCTGAATATTTTTCTGACACATAGAAATAAATCACATATTGTAATTTAAATGGTGGTAACAAGCCGATATGTAGATGAATGAGACTTGTGCAATACTTGGATATCTTTCTTGAGGGAACGTTTCGCCAGGCAGTGGCTTCATCAGTCCAATACTGAGTTTGAGGTAATTAGTCCCTTAGCATGGAGGTGATGTGCTCACTTCATCAGTACTAATAAAAGTACAACTTATGCAAAGAAAACAGGCTTTTTCTGGAGAGAGAGAGAGAGAGAGAGAGAGAGGGTAATATCTACCAATGGAAGTACATCGTGCCAGTAGATAAGGCAGGCATCGATTTTTTTCAGTACCAAGATTTTATTTACATAATAACTGTGTGACTCAGCAACATTTTGAAATCTTGGTACAGTGAATTCTTCAATATTTGCTAAATAAGTTGTCATAACCTACTACCAATAGTGGATTTTGTCCACTTATTATGCCACTTCCAAAAGCTTCTTCATGCATAATCTGCACTTTTATCATGATTAAAGTACTGAACGCATCGTTTCATGCCTAAGGGGGGGGGGGTGATTGCCTCAAAACTCCTGCACATCTATCTCTGTCTCAACTGACATTACTAGGGATGGGACGATAAAACTGATGAGGGATGAGAACGAGAACAAAAAATGGCTACAAGTGGAACTGGACAAACTGCAAGATAAGTCAGATTACTTGATTTCCACGCTTGCAAATACAAGGTAAAGAATACTGGGGATGAGGCAAGAATATGTTGGGAGGGTTGTGTGAGCACTTGACTAGACAGTCCGTCTTGTCAGTGTTGCATAATGAATAGCTTGGTAGCTGTCGTATTTAGATAGCACAGTAGGGAGCGGACGACTGCAAAAGGTTATTTACTAAGGGTAAACCATGCTGAGCGTGTAGAGGAAGCCAAAGCCAGGTCTAGGAGAGGGAGTAATTAACCGATGGAAGGTCAGCCCAGGAATGAGGTCAGGCACAGAGGAGAATTTCCTGAGCTGCTGGGCAAGAAGGTCACGAACTCAAAAACACAAAAGCTGCAGCTTGGTGGGATACATGAAATGCAACAGGAAGCATGCTTACAAAAAGACCTAACACAGAGTAGACTCATGAGGAAGAGACTGCAGACTTTAGTCATAGAGAAAGACAGAAGTGAGCATATTACCAAGTATATCGCCGAGTCACACATCAACGGATTAGCCTTTGTATCCAATGATCACACGGAGAATCTAAGATAAGCATAAAGACTTTCAAGATTCTCTAAGTATCAAATACCAAACACTTCTGGAATACAGAGCACCAGCCTGGAGCTCCGAATTTGAAAAAAAGAATCTTCAGTAACTGTACATAGTGCAGAGATATGCAACAAGACTAGTCCGAGAGTTAAAGTGTATGAACTTCCACGAGAGGATAAGGGAACAGAATCGGTTGATATTAAAGAAAAAAAGTTGTAGGGAAGAAATTCAGAAAACAGCAAAATACTCATACAGGGTTTTATACTGTAGACAGAGACTGTTGAAGAAGTAACAAGTACACTAGGTATGGATAAGTCTCAGAGTGGTAAAGAAGCTGAATGACTTTGTCCAAGGAGATGGTAGAAGTAGGTTCCTCAGGTTAAGGAGTAAGTAAATCTGTCAAGCGCCAAGTTGAATGGTAAATACACATCGGTAAGTACACATATATAGAGAATCCTCACAAACACAAAGAAAAACACACACACACACACCCCAACAGGGAATACACCAACAAGTGCTGGATGACATACACACAACTGAGGAGGAGGTGAAGAAGCTGCTAAGTAACTTGATACCTCAAAGGCAATGGGACTGGACAACATCTCCCTGTGGGTCCTTAGAAAGGGAGCAGAAATGCTATGTGTGCCATTAACAAAAATCTTCAACACATCCCTTGAAACTGGGCAACTACCCGAGGTATGGAAGATGGCAAATGTGATTCCCATTTTGAAAAGGAGACAGAAAAGAGGCACTAAACTACAGATCAGTGTCACTGGCTTGCATACTATGCAAAGTCATAGAGAAGATTATCAGGAGGAGAGTCGTGGAGCACCTGGAAGGGAACAAGATTATAAACGACAACCAGCACCGATTTATGGAAGGCAAATCCTGTGTCACAAACATTCTGGAGTTTTATGACGAAGTTATAGAAGTAAGACGTGAGAGAAAGGGTTGGGTTGATTGCATTTTCTTGGACTGCAAGAAGGCCTTCGACACAGTTCCTCACAAGAGATTAGTGCAGAAATTAGAGGATGAGGTGCGTATTACGAGAAGGGCACTGCAATGGATCAGAGAATACCTGACAAGGCGGCAACAACGAGTCATGGTATGTGATGAGGTATCACAGTTGGCACCTCTGACGAGCGTGGTCCCACAGGGGTGGGTCCTAGGACCAGTGCTATTTTTGGCATATGTAAATGACATAATGGAAGGGATAGACTCAGAGGTGTCCCTGTTCGCAGATGATGTGAAGTTAATGAGGATAATTAAAACAGATGTGGATCAGGCAGGACTTCAAAGAGACCTGGACAGGCTGGACACCTGGTGCAGCAACTGGCTTCTCGAATTCAACCCTTCCAAATGCAAAGTCATGTAGATCGGAGAAGGCCAAAGAAGACCGCAGACAGTATAGGCTAGGTGGCCAAAGACTGCAAATCTCGCTCAAGAAGAAAGATCTTGGGGCGAGTATAACACCGAGCACGTGTCCGGAAGCACACATCTACCAGATAACTGCTGCAGCATATGGGCGCCTGGCAAACCTGAGATTAGCGTTCCGATACCTAAGTAAGAAATTTTTCAAGACACTGTACACCGTGTACGTCAGGCCCATACCGGAGTATGCAGCACCAGTTTGGAGCCCCCACCAGGTCAAGCACGTTAAAAAATTAGAGAAAGTGCACAGCTTTGCGACAAGGTTAGTTCCAGATCTAAGGAGAATGTCCTACGAAGGTTAAGGGAAATCGGCCTGACGACACTAGAAGACAGGAGGGTTAGGAGAGACAAAATAATGACATAGACAAGGTGGACAAATACGAGATGTTACAGAGAGGGAACACAGAAACAAAGGGTCACTCATGGAAGTTGAAGACTCAGATGAGTCACATGGATGTTGGGAAGTATTTCTTCAGTCATAGAGTGGTCATGAAGTGAAACAGTATGGCGAATGATGTAGTGGAGGCAGGAACCATACATAGCTTTAAGACGAGGTATGATAAAGATCATGGAGCCGGGAGAGAGAGAGAGGACCTATTAGCGTTCAGTGAAGAGGCGGGGCCAGGCGCTGAATCTCCACCCCTGCAACCACATTTAGGTGAGTACAATTAGGTGAGTACACACACACACACGCGCACACACACACACACACACACACACACACACACACACACACACACACACACACACACACACACACACACACACACACACACACACACACACAAACACATACACACACACACATACAAACACACACAAACACAAACACACACACACACACACACACACACACACACACACACACACACACACACACACACACACACACACACACACACACACACACACACACATGCACACACTCAGGATGACCCCATGGTTCACCAGAAGGTGCAGGGAGGCCAAAACCAAGTGTGCTAGGGAATGGAAGAAATATAGAAGAAAAAGGAACCAGGAGAGAAGTTGCAGAGCCGGAAATGACTATGCACATGTAAGAAGGGAGGCCCAACGACAATATGAAAATGACATAGCATCGAAAGCCAAATCTGACCCAAAGCTGTTGTACAGCCACATCAGGAGGAAAACAAGTCAAGGACCAGGTAATCAGGCTAAGGAAGGAAGGAGGAGAGACAACAAGAAATGACCGCAAAGTATGTGAGGAACTCAACAAGAGATTTAAAGAAGTGTTCACAGAGGAGACAGAAGTGACTCCAGAAAGACCGAGAAGAGGGGTACACCACCAACTGTTGGACACAATACAAAAAACCGATGATGACTTGAAGAGGCTTCTGAGCGAGCTAGACACCTCGAAGGTGATAGGGCCAGATAACATCTCTCCATGGGTCCTGAGAGAGGGTGCAGAGGTGCTATGTAATCTCAATTTTTAAAAAAGGGGGCAGACAAGAAGCACTAAACTATAGACCAGTGTCACTGATGTGTATAAAATGCAAAGTCATGGAGAAGATTATCAGGAGAAGACTGGTGGAACACCTACAAAGAAATGAGCTTATCAACAACAGTCAACACGGTTTTAGGGACGGGAAATACTGTGCCACAAACCTACTGGAGTTCTTTGACAGGGTGACACTAGTAAGACAAGAGAGAGAGAGGGGTGGGTAGATTGAATTTTCTTGGACTGTAAAAAGGCGTTTGACACAGTTCCACACAAGAGATTAGTGCAAAAACTGTAGGACCAGGCAGGGATAACAGGAAAGGCACTACAATGGATCAAGGAATACGTGTCAGGAAGACAGCAGCGAGTCATGGCAATCAGCGAGGTGTCAGAGTGGGCATCTGTAAAAAATGAGGTTCCACAAGGGTCAGTCCTAAGGCCGGTGCTGTTTCTGGTATTTGTGAACGACATGACGGAAGGAATAGTCTCCGAAAATGTCCCTGTTTGCAGATGATGTGAAGTTGATGAGAAAAATCTAATCGGACAAGGACCAGGAAGAACTCAAAGGGATCTGGACAGGCTGCAGGCCTGGTCCAGCAATTGACTCCTGCAGTTCAACCTCACCAAGTGTAAAGTCATGAAAAATGGCGAAGGGCAAAGATGACCGCAGACGGAGTACAGTCTAGAGGGACACAGACTTCAAACCTCACTCATGGAAAAAGATCTTGGGGTGAGTATAACACTAGGCACATCTCCTGAGGCGCATATCAACAAAATTACTGCTACATCATACGGGTGCCTAGCAAACCTAAGAACAGCATTCCGACATCTTAATAAGGAATCGTTCTGGACCCTGTACACTGTGTATGCTAGGCCCATACTGGAGTAATCGATACTAGTTTAGAACCCACATCCATCAAAGCACGTAAAGAAACTATTGAAAGTGCAAAGGTTTGCAACAAGACTAGTCCCCGAGCTAAAGGATATGTCCTATGAGGAGAGGTTAAGGGAAATCGACCTGACGACACTGGAGGACAAGAGAGATAGGTTAGACATGATAACGACATAAAATACTGAGAGGAATTGACAAGGTGGACAGAAGCAGAATGTTCTAGAGATGGGACAAAGCAAGAAGGGAACACAGTTGGAAATTGAAGACACATGCTAATGACAGGGATGTTAGGACGTATTTCTTCGGTCACAGAGTAGTCAGGAGTGGAATAGTTTGGGAAGCGATGTAATGGAGGCAGTAGTTATTCATAGCTTAAACACAAGTGTAGAGAGAGTGACCCAGTATAGACCAGTAGCTTAAGCATAGGTGCAAAGAGAGTGACCTAGTATAAATATATATATATATATATATATATATATATATATATATATATATATATATATATATATATATATATATATATATATATATATATATATATATATATATATATATACATACATATATATATATATATATATATATATATATATATATATATATATATATATATATATATATATATATATATATATATAATATATATATATATATATATATGTATATAACTGTCCTGGGGACCCTCATCCTCAGAGAAAAGAGTAAACTTGCTTCAGGAAAAACTCAAAGTTCTACCTGAAGCTGTTTGCATATTTTCTCCTACCACCCCCTATATTCCATATATGCTTTATTTAAAAACAAAATACACTAGGGAATAAAACAACATAAATAACAACTCAGAGCTACATTACAAATACTGCATCTAGCTCCTCAACAGTGGGCTGCTTGCCCAGAATGCTGCAAGAATTTTCTCTCTGGATCGCAACACTGAGTCTCTGAAAGACGAAGCTGGCCGCCCTGTGGTCCTTGGTTTCTATGATGAGTTTTTCACCCAGCTCTTTGAGGAACTTTAGTGCACACTTGTCGCCTGCTCCAAGAGTCTCCGACCCTTTAGCAATGAAGTTATAACAAGGGGGTAGGTTTTTATATTTGCGGGTCTTCTGGGTCTCCCAGTGGTTGTTAGCTTCAACCCCTTCAGCTACGGATTATGGCAAGTAGGTGTCTGCCAATGTGGTAGCACAGGTGTAGTCCCAGGCAATCTGCTTTCCATCCTTCCAGGGAAACATAGTGGTTCCGTCAGTACACTTTTGACTTACGTCAGACCTATGCACTTGGGGTTCCCGTTGAGCTGGGCAACGGGCCGTGACAAGGCTTCTCTTTATGATGTCACTGACTTCCTCATTTCTGGCGTACTTCCCTTCTGATGTGTGACACACAAGACCATGAAGTCAGAATTGATCAGCCGTCGCCCTGCCGTAAATACACCTAGCTTTGGTGAGGATGAGGGCAGCTAGGCTAGGAGCAACACCAATCCGAATGGCCTGAGGGTCGATTCGAGTGCCCAGGGAGGAATTGGGAACAGCTAGAAGGAAATCTCTTGAGTGTGGTGCCTTCAATGTTAGGAGATGAGCTTTGTCCTTTCCTGAAGCGTTGGTGAGCATTGTGCTGGCTACTTTTTCCATGATCGCTTTGTCCCAGTGGGACTGTCTGTGCTCTATGGGAGGAGCTGATCTACTGGAGGAATCTGCAAAGGTGTCCCACCACATCGCTACTTCAGTAAGCCTGAGGTCTCGAGCTCCTACCACATCTCTCAAGCGTTCGGGGACGATCTTCTTGACTAATCCACTGGAAGCCAAGCACAAAGACAGGAAAGCAAGTAAAGCTACATGCGTTGCTTTGCGCACCCTTATACCTCCCAGTCGCACTGGGAGGGTTGCCTGATCCCATTGCAGATCCTCTAGTGACAGGTTCAGTGCCTTCTGAAAAGTTGATCTCAGGTGTGCGTCATATTCGTCGAGTGTCGGGTTGTCAAAAGAGGGTGCACACCTCAGGAAGTGATTCTTGGCATAGTAAGAAACCTTGTGAAGAGATACAGAGCATCATGGGCATCAAGATCGATTATTCTCTCCTCCATTCTCTTCAGGTCATTCAATTTGTCCTTGAGGACAGTGTCGATGGTCTGGTGAACCAGTAGTGCTCCCAAGAGGGTACTGTTGGACGGAGTGGTAGTAGAGACTTCCAGAAGGATTCCTAGCACAGCACTGATTATTTCCTGGTTTGCTGTGATGATTTCACACTTGGAGGGATTGAGGATGAGTCCCAAGTCTTCTCCCTGTGTTTTCACCAGTTGTACATCCTCTAACAGGGGCTCCTCAGTACCTGCCAGAGTGCCATCATCCAGGTACCAGATGTTGAGCTCGCTGCAGAGGCTGGAAATTAGTTCTCTTACTGCGAAGCAGAACAGAAGTGGAGCGTGTGGATTACAGCAATGGGTCTGATTCCCCCATCCTTCTTCTTCAAAGTGCATAATGAGGCTCCAAAAAAGAAAGGTTTAATTTGTTCTGGAATTTGCCCAGCCAGGCAATTGTTGACAAAAGTTGTTAACACGGTGAGAATTGATGCAGATGCTCCGACTACGGGATTTATCATTTCTTTGACGTGTTGTGGTCGAATTCCAGTGTAATCTCCTGCAGATCCTGTAGGAAATGACACTGTCGCTTTATAGACCTCTGATTCTAGCAATATTAATTGTTCAGTGATGGGGTCTTCCTCAGGGTTGTTGTTGACGGTTATGGTGTCCCTTGTTTGGTGCTTTTCTCTTAGTGCTTGGGCTGTTTTTTCATCTTTTGGAGCTACAGTGTCGTCACTTGTGATTATTCTGATTGCTCCCACTGTCTTACCTTCTTCGATTTTTTTGCTAACTTGTGCGCAAATTTTCTCGTTTTCAGTGAAAAATTTCTAGGGTCTACCTCTGTGATTTCTACGATGATGGGGCAGAGGGACACAATTATCCGTTCTTGGGTAGTTGCGGACTGCCTTTATGACTGAAGTGGCTAGCAGTTTGCCTCATCTTTCAGGAACTGCAAGACAGACATTGCCGAACAAGAGTAGGTTGCACCATTATTTGATGGTGCCTTGGACTTCTAGTTGGTGGAACCTCCAATTACCTGCTTGAGAAGGTCTGTGACTTTCCCTCCTACATATGGGCGAGCCGCTTTAGGGATGTAGGATTGGGTACTGCTAGAAGTGGATCTGAATGCCAGCAGAAGGTTTCTGCAATGAGGAGGTTGCCATTGGAATTGTTCTCTGCCGGTAGAGGCTGTGGGCTGCTTTCTGCTGGCGACCTATGTGATTCTGCACATCCATTGTGTGCATGAATAAGGCCATCCCAGTTGCTTGCTCAAAACTCTCCGCACACCTGACATGTTCTTCTTCTTTCATTGTTGGGTGCATTGTTTTCCTGGCTTTTTGGCTGGCTGGCTGCATCATCTTCCATACCTCGAACTGTGTGGTAAGCTCAGGGTGAAAGGAAAATGGCGCATGGCACCTACCGCTTGTGGTTCATGGTGGTGGTGGGAGGAGGAGAGAGGTCTCCCATCCATATGGTGGGCAGCAGGGGAGAGGGAGGTGTGGAAGATGTGTGATGAGGCGGAGTAGGGCACTGACTCCTTCTCACGACTCATCACTCTACACCATTATGCTCTGTGCACAGCCCCCCCCACCACTGTAAGTGACGTATGGAGAAATTTTCACCAGGAAGGGGGTATTAGCCCCCTTCTTCCCCTTTCAGCCCCTTTCAGCCCTGAGGGGCCCAGCCCTCTCAGAATGGGTAAGCATCTTGTTTACTGCTGCAGCAAGTAATTGTTTCCAGATGCTGTACAAGTATGTGACCAGGTCAAGCGACCGCATCTCCATGCAAGAATCCGATGCTGCAAATAGTTTAGTAATAAGAGACAGTCCATCTCTAACCTTAGCAGGACAATTAAGGAAAATGCTGCTTCCACTTTATTACCATGGTAAAGATAGTGGACATTGTTGTTTATGCTTAAGACAGAAAGTATCAAGCATTCTGCTTTGCTTCATGGAGGAAGTTTGGCAAGGAAGCAAAAAGTACTAGGTCAGCTCTTCCTTTATGTTGTAGGGGCATTGCAGTGGCGTAGGAAGCTGTGAGGTCAGATTACTTTTCACCCTACTGATCCGTTCATTAATATGAACAAAATGTCTCACAAAACACAATAAACACTTACAGAGAAGTGTGATCAGCTTCTTTAGTGATAAGATTGTGAACAATAAAGACAAACCTTGTGGAACATAGTTTACCAGTGTGCGTATTCCTAGACTATGGAAGACGTGGACATCCAAGGACACTTAAGCTTCTATCAAGTCACCGATACCTGTCGAGGGTGTAAAGAACACCATAGCTCATGCTACAAGAGTAAGGTAGGTTACGATTTTTTTGTAGTACGGGGTACTGCGCAGTTCTTGTCTTGGGAGTTTGTAATCAACCTATAGTCGGCAGTGAGGTGCGGACTTTTGAGTCCACACACGTAAGTTTTGTCAGCAATCAGTTAATGAAATATGCAGACATAATACCCCCTAGGGATACTTTATTATTAATGTATTTACTTTCCAGCTCGTTGTGAAGTGGATATGACAGCTTCTCAAGACCTCGCCTGCAGGGGCGACTGTGCAGGCGATGAGCTGTCTTACCAAGCTAAGTTCCCCCTACATTTAATCATTAACCTTAGCTGGTAAACCATTTCTCATCACGACACACCGCTATGCAATACACATGCTATGCACATACCATGCACATGCTAAGCATATACCATGCACTATACACTATATACACTATACACACGGTGAACAAACACTCCATTGTCGTAACACAACCACACAGTGTATGCACGCCTGTTTGAGGTAGGGAAAGGGGGCGAGGACACTTTTACCTCTCAACGTCTGCCTCCTCCTCCTCCATGAGGCCTCCCCTCACCGGCCTCTCTTATCCATATGTGACCGCTATGTTCCCTCACTAACTTCACATACCCAACATTTTTCTTGATTCTGAAGGGAGAGAGGAAATGCAAAGTCTTCTATCCCTTTCCAACACGAGCTGCAAATATTCACACACCAACTTGTTCATGATAATCCTGGTATGTGTTCTTAATAGGACGATATTGTGCCAAAACCACAGAGCAGGATGCCCACAACCTCTCTCTGGCAGAGGTGCCAGATGTGTGTGTGTGTATATATATATATATATATATATATAATATATATATATATATATATATATATATATATATATATATATATATATATATATATATATATATAATATATATATATATATATATATGTCGTGCCGAATAGGCAGAACTTGCCATCTTGGCTTAAATAGCAACGCTCATCTTGCCATATAGGACAAGCGAAAATTTGTGTATGCAATAATTTCGCCAAAATCATTCTGAACCTAACGAAAAAAATATATTTCACTGTATTTGTTTAGTATTAAATTATTGTAAACGTATTTAAATTGGGTTAGGCTAAAATAAATTGCTCTTGTTATAATAAGGTTAGGTAAGTTTTCTAAGATTTTTTTGGTGCAAAATCATAAATTTTTACATTAACATTAATGAAAAAAATATATCTTTAACGATGTAAAAAATTTTAATTTTACACCAAAAGCAACTTAGAAAACTTACCTAACCTTATTTTAACAAGAACAATTTATTTTAGCCTAACCCAACTAAATATATTTTAGATTTGTTTACAATAATTTAATACTAAACAAACACAGTGAAATATATTTTTTTCGTTAGGTTCAGAACGATTTTGGCGAAATTATTGCATATACAAATTTTCACTTGTACTATATGGCAAGATGAGCGTTGCTATTTAAGCCAAGATCGCAAGTTCTGCCTATTCGGCACGACATTATATATATATATATATATATATTATATATATATATATATATATATATATATATATATATATATATATATATATATATATGCCAGACCCCTTATATAGCTTCCTTGGATGCTTTACTTTCATAGTTCCTTGATAATGTGAGTAGTCACGAAAGAGCTTGGAATTTCTCTATTCTTTCAGTGTGGTTGTTTTGCATATTCTGAAATCACCTGTTTACTGTGATCTTATTGCATATATATATATATATATATATATATATATATATATATATATATATATATATATATATATATATATATATATTATATATATATATATATATTATATATATATATATATATATATATATATATATATATATATATATATATATATTATATATATATATATATATATATATATATATATATATATATATATATATATATATGATATATATATATATATATATATATATATATATATGTATATATATATATATATATATATATTATATATATAATATATATATATATTATATATATATATATATATATATATATATATATATATATTTATAACTGAGGTCCACCTCTGGTGTAAATTGTGGGACCCATAGCCTCGGAGAAGTGGATAAAAAGGCTTCAAGGAGGAATATTTGGATTTCTTCCTGAAGCCGTTTGAATATTCCACTTCCCCTACCACCCTATCTTTTAAACTATTTTTTTTTTACCAATAGGAATATTTTATTACATAATATGGCACAGAAGATTTAAGAGATACATTGTTAATATAAAGGTGGCATATACGGTACATGTTGTTACGTGTGTATCACCGATTATAAGGCGAAAATCTCATCCAGCTCCTCATAGCTGGGGCGTGTGCCCAAAATACAGCAGGCATTACCCCTTTGAACAGCCGCACTGAGCCGCTGGAACAGAAAACTAGCTGCCCTGGGATCCCTAGTTACCCTGATGAGTCTTTTTCCCAGCTCCTTAAGGAAATTAGATGCACTCTTTCCCCATGAGCCAAGGGTCTCTGAGCCTATGGGAACAAACATATAATGATGGGCAAGTTCTCCATATTTTCTAGACTTTTGGGACTCCCTGAAGCTGGCAGCTGCCCCTCCTTCTTCCCTGGTGTATTGGAGATAGGTATCAGCCAAGGTAGATGCACATGTATAGTCCCACACCACCTGCTTCCCATCTGTCCAGGCTTGAAGGGTGATACCATCTGGACGCTTCTGGCTGCCATCAGATCTGCATACTTGGGGTGGCTCCCTTACTGCTGGGCATCCAGCTGTTGTGAGGCTCCTCTTGATAATGCTATTAACCTCCTCATGTCTTGCAATCTTTCCCTCGGATTTACGGCACACAAGACCATGGTACCCGAATCGGTCTGCTGCTTCACTGCCACAAATACACCTGTGTTCGGCGAGAATAGGGGCGGCAAGTCGAAGGGCAACACCAATGCGGATGGTCTGTGGGTCAAGGCGTGTGCCAAGGCTGGAGTTGGGAACAGCCAACAGAAAGTCCCCAGCATGAGGGGCTCTCACTGCCAGGAGGCGGGCTCTATCCTTCCCTGACACACTCTGAAGCATTGTTGAGGCAATATTTTCCACTATTGGACCATCCCAGTGCGATTGTTTGTAGTTGTTGGGGGGAGCAGGTCTGGTTTCAGAGCCCGTTAGATTGTCCCAGATCATTGCTCCGTCAATGAATTTTTGGTCCTGGACTCCAATCTTGTCCCTAAGATGTTCAGGGGGAATCGCTGCTACAAGCTCTCTGGATGCAATACACGAGGACAGAAAAGCAGGTAACGCAATCTGTGATGACTTGCGGACACCAATGCCTCCTAGTCTGACTGGAAGTGTAGCTTGGTTCCATATATATATATATATACATATATATATATATATATATATATATATATATATATATATATATATATATATATATATATATATATATATATATATATATATATATATATATATATGCAATAAGATCACAGTAAACAGGTGATTTCAGAATATGCAAAACAACCACTCTGAAAGAATAGAGAAATTCCAAGCGCTTTCGTGACTACTCACATTGTCAAGGAACTATGAAAGTAAATCATCCAAGGAAGCTATATAAGGGGTCTGGCCGGCACCTCACTATCAGATCCCACAACGGTTTAAACACCTGACGCGCGCCGACCCAACTTGGATAGGTCCTTGGCACAACTCACCCCACAAACTATTCTACCCAAGAAATAAGAAATTTTAAAGATTATTTGTCCAGTGTATTATTAAATTCTTCCCAAATTCTATTAATTATAAATGGATCTAATTTATATAAACTGGACAAATAATCTTTAAAATTTCTTATTTCTTGGGTAGAATAGTTTGTGGGGTGAGTTGTGCCAAGGACCTATCCAAGTTGGGTCGGCGCGCGTCAGGTGTTTAAACCGTTGTGGGATCTGATAGTGAGGTGCCGGCCAGACCCCTTATATAGCTTCCTTGGATGCTTTACTTTCATAGTTCCTTGATAATGTGAGTAGTCACGAAAGCGCTTGGAATTTCTCTATTCTTTCAGAGTGGTTGTTTTGCATATATATATATATATATATATATATATATATATATATATATATATATATATATATATATATATATATATATATATATATATATATATATATATATATATATATATATATATATATATATATATATATATATATATATATATATATATATATATATTATATATATATATATATTATATGCAAACAATCGCAGACAGGAGATCTTAACTATGCAGGACAAGCCACAGGGGATGGGGTGGAAATCTTTACCTTAACTACTTTCACACTTCTGAGTGCATCAGGAACTGTGCAATGTTGCAAGGGAGCAACCAAAGCAGGGAGAGAGGTCTCAGAGTAGCATAGGTGTCACCGGACACGGTTACCCTTAGACTGGGTTAGTGGTCGGTGCCAACCCCACCCTACCATCATCCCCCTACTTCCCACATGGGGTAGGAGGGTTTCTGAGATGTCAAGTATGAAATTATAAGATATAAAGAGCCAGCCCTAAGCTTTTTCTTATCGTTTATAACAGGTCATGTGGTTGGAACAAAATAAGCTTCTCGTTAAATACTAAAGACATGGATTGCTATTATTCTGTGTGACCTTTTCAAATAATGAAAGAAAGGAATACAATGTGCTCTTTGTCCATTTAAATGTCCTGCTCTGAGGTACTTGAATGTTTTACAGATGTACTCAGAAGTATCTCTTCCTAAATATTGTCTACTATTTTTCTCAGTTAACATGCCAAACATTGGGATCTTCTATGCCTATCTGATAATATTTCTATGATCTAAATTCTACTAATCCCCTTAACTCTCCTTGCGTTATCTCTTTAAATGTCGTGTGCTTGTAGTGATGTTACATTACAGTACAGAGTATATAACCACTAACAACTGACTATTTGAATTTTGGTTCATAAACTGGACGGGCGTCAACATCCATCAAAACTTTCTTGATCTAATTATAAATCCCTTAATTCTTGTATACACTGATGTTTAAGATTGTGTATGATCCGTATGAATTTAAGTGTGAAGGTTATATACCTCTCAATGTTCAAGTGAAGATTTGAATTATGCTATGCTAACAACAAACTGTTTGGCAATAATCTGGAAGCATCCATCGGTGGTGATTTGGATCAACGGGTTATATTAATTGAATGCCTGACCTTTGACTGAGTATTATCGGCTTTGGTTACCATAAATTTATGTTGGAGTAAGAAGTATTCCTATTCATGTTGTCTAAGAATTCAATTATGGTTTCTTTCAATGACTTGACTGACCTTGTTTTGAAATAAAGAAGGGTTATTTGAGTGATTTTCAGGATCTACGATGGTTAAATAGCTAATTCTCCTGCCCTCTCTCGTTCGCTGTAGTAATTTTTTGCTGACATTATGCTTTCCAGAAATTCCTGTGGAATATATGAGATTTGTGGCACTATGTATGAACTTGTGATCAACTCCACATACTCTGTGGAATGGAGTGTCTTTTGAAACAACCCTTTTTTCACTCTGGTTTCGTGGTTGGAATAGTAAGAATGTATGACGGCACATTGGTGGACTTCCTGTAAACTGTGAATTTTAATTTTCTATCGACACGATGGATTAAAACATCTAGGAACTGCAAAGTGTTATTTATTTCATGTTCTGTGGTGAACTTAATGGAAGATACTAAGCCATTGAGTGTGGAAAAAACTCATCAATATTGTGATCATTAGGCCACAGGCAAAGAACATCATCTACGAGGGAACCATGCCGGGTCGAGTCACGTGCGGTTGACTCCATCAAAAATTGTGGTTTCCTGACAGTAGCAGAGGGAACAGAGTGCGGGAAATAAGCGTGTACAACCATAAATTGCAGATAAGAGTAATCTAAATTGTCCTCCAGTATAGTGTAAAATATACGGTGTAGCATATGGGAATATTTACAAGCGATTGCAGTAGCAACTATTGCCACAGGTCCAGAGAAGTGGAAATAATGGATGACTGTTTACTATAGTCATAAGTGATAAAACGAGTGATGGTAGCACTGAGGTTGCAGGGAATCACAGTATACATAAATTGAGGAAACAATCGATGAAAAGGCATAAGTCTACCGTGTAACGTGTTTTTCCCGTTACCTTTGCTAAGTATGAAATAAATTTCCATGGAATTGCAGGGGAAAGTTACCGTAGGCCTAGCTGCTGTGTGAATAATAAAACAACGATCCCAGTATAGTGCAGTGAAAAGAAAAGTGTATCTTGAATGAATATAGTGTATATCCTTGAGATAACCAGTGTACAGCATAACATAAAAGAAAAGTAAAATAAAAAAACAATAGGAAGTGTGGCAGTGTGGGTAAATCTTGCCCTGGTGTTGACATGTGACAAGTGATACTCAAAGCTTTGAGTTACCACATATAACGAATAGACTAAGATACCGAGACATAATGGAAAGACCTAGTGAACCTAAATTATCAGCGGTACAACACAAGGATAGTGATTAACATATACACCACACACCCACCACCACCCACCTCCCACATTCCGCAAACTTAGTTCGTATAAATACATCTTGCATACTACTGGCACCAGTAAGAGAAAGGTAAAGTGGAAATCAGTTTTCTTCTGTGGCATACAGAGTGTAGTAGGATACAGATAGGATGTCAGTACAGCATATCTGTGGGACATGTAAAAAAATCCTTGGAAGGAAATCCAGAATCATATGCAACCTCTGTTCTTCCAAACACCATATCTCTTGTACTAGACTAAATACAGCCTCAAAAAATGACCTCGAGCTAGCAAGGTGTTTCTAGTTGTGCAATAAAGATATAGAACTTTGGGCAGGTATCAGAAAGGTACTAAGGAGAGTAATAAATTATAAAAATAATCACGAAAACAAAGATGACCTCTTGGATAGTCTACCAAAAATATATGAAACATAGGGAAAAGAGATGGGAGTGAACCAAAAAATGCAGAATGCCCATACCACAACAGATGACTCGAAATTATCTAGTCACCCGCATAATGCTAAGCCAGACCCATCCCCCAGTCATAGCATTAATGCCCACAGCGCTGGTGCTGGCCCAGGCTCAGCCCCCAGCCCCAGTGCTGATTCAGTCTCAGCCCACAGCCTTATTGCCAGTCCAGACTCTACTAGGGACCCTGCCACAGCCACCAATAAAACCTTAAATATACAACCATCATTGCACAAGACCAAAGCCCACAGTACACATGTAGGGGAGGAGTCTCCTTCTTCGCCTATTGAGGAAAGTAGATGGAATCGAGGACGGGATGGCCCTGGCTTGGATACTGAGGATTATAGTGCAGTCCCAGAACCTGCAGAAATTGAAAACACACCTCCCAACAATTTACTTCAACTATTACAACCCAGGAGTCCCAAAGGCCTGTTATCCTGGGTGTAAAGGGAACAAAATGAACACAGCAGAAAAACTTTTGACTTGTATTAACCTTCACCAATTTTGAACAGAAGTATGTACACTATGTACACTTTGTGCAACAATAGGCATTAGTGCACTCCACGGTAAGCAAGGCAGAATAGAAGCCACTAGAGAGAAGACCGTGCTTCAACCAGCTCTAGAATGGGAATGACAAGGGCAGACAGGTGAGTGGTACCCACAACACCTCTGCGATTGCCAAAACCATCTTCTCATTGGCTGGAACCTGGGTACTGATTAAACAACGGGGCACCGTCATCAACCCTAGTACTTGGTTCCCTGGCTAGGGGAGATAGTCTTTCAATGAGGGTGTGTACATGCGCCGAATAAAGGTTATGTACTCTTTGCATGCCACAACAACCAAAAGTGAAATTGTGCAAATACTATGCTTGGGGCATTTCTAAGCATGGAACATCAGGAAAAAAAATGGGACATGCCACTTTGAGTATCACAAAAAATGTAGCGACCTACTGTCTAAAGGAGTGTGTCATGACTTAAGAAATCGTAATGACACGATTGCAAATAAACCATACCCCCGGCCGGGATTGAACCCGCGGTCATAGAGTCTCAAAACTCCAGCCCGTCGCGTTAGCCACTAGACCAGCTAGCCACAATAAGATTCATCCAACTAGGTATATTTCTACACCATAGGAAGGTTAGCACAGGCACCTCTGTGACCACAAACGCAAGTTTTTACAGACGAATCTCCAGCTAGCGTGGCCGTGACGAACTCTAGCTCAAGTCCCTTCACTGCCGTCAACATGACTTAAGAAATCGTAATGATACGATTGCAGAAATATACCTAGTTGGATGAATCTTATTGTGGCTAGCTGGTCTAGTGGCTAACGCGACGGGCTGGAGTTTTGAGACTCTATGACCGCGGGTTCAATCCCGGCCGGGGGTATGGAGTGTGTCATTCTTCCTGTACTTCCTTTCACCCAAAAATGTGCCACTCCTCAGTCCTCCAAAAGCAATGTTACAACATAAACTGCTCTGCATACCATCTAAAAGGGACCAGGAGGCACAGACCCCACAAGACAAACAATAGTAGCTACGACAACCCAACTCCATATGATTTTTTAGTGGCAGGAAACAAAAAGAAAATGGAAGGAAATAACAAAAATAGTCCAACACCTTGGAGCCTTGTTGGACTGGAGGCACAGCCAGTGGCCACCCATGGCCCTCCAGAACTACAACTACTGATGCCAATAACAAAATCCCCCCGACAAACACAGAATACAGCCTCGTTCATATTTGCTAATATACAGGGCCTTAAGCCATCCACCACCAACAAAATACCTTTTATCAGTGAACTTCTAAAGGAGTCTAATGCAATGTTTGCAGCCTTCACAGACACCCACACAAAAGATCGCTTTGACAGTGAAATATGGATAAGTGGGTACAACCTTTTTGATGCGACAGAAAGAAGAGGCAACAAGGGGGTTTTGGCCTGTATGTCAAAGAGTCCCTTATCTGCACGGAGTTGCTGAACACCACAAATTATGTAGTTGAAGTTCTATCAATAAAGATCGAGTACCAAAACTTAGTCATCGTGGTTGTATATAAGCCACCACATGCAACAGTTCAAGGAATAGCTACTGACAATTGATTACTGTCTGGAAAGCCTTCCAGCTCCATCCCCAAACATCTTACTGCTTGGTGATTTGAATCAAAGGCATACAAAATGGAAGAATGTAGCAAATAATGTTATAGCAGAAACAATCCCTGGAGGTAACACAGATGAATGGTCACACACACATGAGCTACTAAGTCTCTGCGATAAACACACCTTAAGCCAGCAGATAGTGGAGCCAACAAGACTAGAAAACACACTTGACCTTATCTTCACAAATAATGAGTACCTGGTAGGAGACATATCAAAAACAACTAATTCCCATAACTATCTAATGGAAGTCCAGACTTACATGTACAGATGTTCTGATCAGCAAAATGCATGTACCTGTGAAGGTGTCTTCACAAAATACAACTTCAACAACAAGAACATCAACTGGGACCAGGTAAACCATGTCTTAAATGAAACATGTTGGGAAGATATCTTAAATAACATGGATCCAAACCAGTGCCTTGAAAGAATCAACTTCCTGGCAGCTGAAGCATGTTCTAGGCATATTCCCCTAAGAAAGAAGAGGAGCAGAAGTAAACTGGAGGAAGACGCTCCCTCTACAGAAGACGACGAAAAATCACTGAGCTCTTCAGGAACGCTAGAATATCTGATACACGGAAGGAGGTGCTGACCAAGAAAGAGGAAACTATCGAACTTAAGTTATAAGGACTCTTACAGGAACCAGGAGAGACAGGAAGAGCTTCAAGCTATTAGTAAAATTGAACGAAATTCGAAATACTTCTTTTCATATGCTAAAAACAAGGCAAATACCATATCTAGTATTGGGCCCTTACTCAGACAGGATGGGACTTACACAAATGGCAACAAGGAAATGAGTGAAATACTGAAATTCCAGTACGACTCTGTGTTTAATGAGCCACTAATCAGTCTGAGGGTCGACGACCCAAATGATTTCTTCATGAATGAGCCTCAAAACTCCATAAATGTATGCCAGATTTCCGACATTACCCTAACTCCGATAGACTTTGAAAAAAACATTGACAACATGCCCATGCACTCAGCCCCAGGCCCAGACTCGTGGAACTTGTGTTCATTAAGAACTGCAAGAAACCCCTCTCACGTGCCCTAAGTACATTATGGTGAAGGAGCTTGGACATGGGTGAAATTCCACAGTCACAGTCACGGATATAGCCCCATTCCATAAAGGTGACAGTAAAACATTAGCTAAGAACTATAGACCAATAGCTCTAACGTCCCACATCATAAAAATCTTTGAAAGAGTGCTAAGAAGCAGGATTGCAAACCACCTGGATTCCCAAAATCTGCAAAATCCGGGGCAACATGGGTTCAGGGCAGGTCGCTCCTGCCTCTCACAACTACTGGATCACTACGATATGGCCTTGGATGCACTGGAAGAAAATCAGAATACAGATGTAATATACACAGACTGCAAATCGTTTGACAAGTGCAATCACGGCGTAGCAGCGCACAAAATACGTGCTAAAGGAATAACTGGCAAAGTGGGGAGATGGATCTTCAACTTCGTAACCAATCGAAGACAAGGAGTAGTGGTCAACAGAGTTAAATCGGAGGCTGCCATAGTGAAGAGCTCTGTTCCACAAGGCACAGTATTCGGCCCCATCCTGTTCCTCATCCTCATATCAGACAGACAGAGATGTAACCCACAGCACCGTATCATCCTTTGCAGACGATACTACGATCTGCATGAGGCTGTCATCTATTGAGGACACTGTTAACCTCCAAGAAAGTACAAACAAAGTTTTTCCAGTGGGCAACAGAAAACAATATGATGTTCAATGAGGACAAATTCCAACTACTCCATTATGGAAAACTGGAGGGGATAATAACTAGAACAGAGTATACTACAAACTCTGGCCATGCAATAGAGCGGAAAAATAATGTAAGGGACCTGGGAGTAGTAATGTCTGAGGATCTCACTTTCAAGGATCACAATAGTGTTACGATCACAAGTGCAAAGAAAATGATAAGATGGATAATGAGAACGTTCAAAACGAGGGATGCCAAGCCATTGATGATCCTTTTGAAATCACTTGTTCTCTCTAGGCTGGAATACTGCTGCACATTAACATCTCCGTTCAAGGCACGTGAAATTGCAGATCTAGAGAGTGTACAGAGAACCTCTACTATACATATAAGTTCTGTCAAGCACCTTAACTACTGGGAACGCTTGGAAGCACTTGACTTGTACTCGATGGAACGCTGGAGAGAGAGATATATCATAATCTACACTTGGAAAATCCTGGAAGGAATGGTCCCGAATCTTCGCACAGAAATCACTCCCTACTGGGCAGGCGATGCAAAATACCCCCAATTAAAAGTAGGGTCGCCATTGGTACATTAAGGGAAAATACCATAAGTGTCCAGGGCCCAAGACTGTTCAACAGCCTCCAACTAAGCATAAGGGGAATTATCAATAAACCCCTGACTGCCTTCAAGAGAGAGCTGGACAGATACCTAAAGTCAGTGCCGGATCAGCCGGGATGTGATTCGTATGTTGGCCTGCGTGCGGCCAGCAGTAACAGCCTGGTTGATCAGACCCTGATCCACCGGGAGGCCTGGTCGTGGACCGGGCCGCGGGGGAGTTGATTCCAAGAATAACTCCTCCAGGTAACTAGCTTTATCTGGAAGAATGTCTTTAAGAAGTCTGGTCTCATAGAATTCCATATACTGGTCGCTGAGTAAGGGGCTAAGGGGATTTCCCATTGCCATGCCTTGTTTTTGAGCATAGAATTTCCCTTCAAACACGAATTTGCAACCAACAACACAAAGTTTTATCAATTCAATTATTGTTTTCTTGGGGAAGGGCATGGGGAAGTTTTCTAGTTCCTCTTCGAGGTACGAAAGCAAGTCAGGGACAGAGACTTTGGTGAACAGAGCTGTGACATCAAAGCTCACTAAAGAAAAGTCATGAGGGACATTTAATTTCTGAAGCCTCTCAGTGAGGTCAACATTATTTTTAATATGTGCGTCTGAGATCTTATCAACCATGGGAGTTAGAAGTTTAACCAACCATTTAGACAGATTATATGCTGCTGTTCCTACTGAACTAATAATGGGACTGGCTGGGTATCCTGGCTAATGGGTCTTGATTACCAGATTTAGATATGGTAGAGTTGCTGACCTAACCGACAGATATTTAATTAATTCACCATTCCCTTTCGATAACGTTTTAAGGCGTTTATTAAAATGGCTGTTGACTTGGTCTGTGGGGTTTTTAATGAGCGGTTCATGCGTTATATTATCACTTAATAAATGGTTCATTTTCTCTAAATATTCAGTTTTGTCCATAATAACAGCTACCTTAGATTTATCACCTCGTGAGAGGTGCAAAGTCTGATCATTATTGAGTCCTTTGTAAGCTTTTGTGAATCTTAATGGGCAATTGGGAACCACTGGTTGGAGTAAAGTCAGATATACCATACCTTTGCATATATTAAAATTATCAGGGGTCAAATCCAGCATGCAAAACGATTTTGCTAAGTCTACGTAATTAACTTCATTAGTTGAGGGCGCAAAGCTTAATCCAAACCCTAGTGCTACCTGTTGGTCACTGCTTAATTCCTTGCTAGACAGGTTCATAAATAACTCCGGATTCGCATGTGTGGTCCAACCACTCTGTGCTCTGAGATTATTTAACTTCCTAGTATGAAAGCGTTCGGTGTTTTGTCTGACTCTTCTAAGTTCCCTATAAACATAATCAAGCACGTAGTTATGCCAGCCTGGGGGAATCTTATTAAAGAATACCGTCTTGGTTTTTCTCATTTCAATGAAAAGCGTCTTCTTTTCATGTCTTATTAATTCAACTTTTTTAATGAGCACTAACCTGTGTAGTTGATTGTACGGCGTAGTAGCTAGTCTGACCAACCTGTTCTGCAGTAGGGATTTTGGAAGGACCTGTTCACTTAGTCACTTATTTAGAAATTCTAACTTTAGAGCAGCTTTGTCGGCTTTGAGTAGTGAGCGTTTGTAGGAGGTAACAGTAGAAGTCAAGAAAGGAAACAAGCGGGAAATTGGGAGAAGAGGTGACGAGTGACGTTCATGATGCAAACAATCGCAGATGGGCGATCTTAACTATGCAGGACAAGCCACGGGGAAGTGGAAATCTTTATCTCAAGTACTTTCACACTCCTTCGTGGGCACAATAATATAAAATACTGCTCGTTGTACTAGCACACCAAACAGGGGCTAGAATGAAATTAGCCTAGAGTCATCCACACCATCGTATATCCTTGGATAGCAAGTACAACATCCAGTTCCGCTGGATGCGATACTCTTAAGGATTGTATGGTTTAGTGGATTAAGGCGTCATGAGTTTTCGCTCACCATGAGGCAGGCCAAAGCTTCCCACACACTCTCACTCACACAGCGGCCTAGCTGCAAGACAGAAGGCCTAGCAGCGGTCTCTCTCTCGAGGGATGGCCCTCCAGGGCCATGGGCACAACACACAAGCCTGTGTACCCACCACGACTTAACAATAAAGTAAGAAGCCTCCTAAGATATATCATTCACCCACGCCACTGCCTTACCAATAATCTTGGTTCACATTGGTGGGAAGCGGTGGTCGCAGCAGTTGTGTTTGCCCGGAGAGAGGAAGGAGGAGGTATGAAGCCATCTTCACTTCATCACCCTACACAAGAAGCATCCGTCTCTCAACGAGTTATCCTAATTTTGTGTCTGCACGTTTGAGCATCCAGACACAGGTACAAGCAGGATCCAGCCGAAATTTACCGCTGCCACCAATGTGAACCAAGATTATTGGTAAGGCAGTGGCGTGGGTGAATGATATATCTTCGGAGGCTTCTTATTTTATTGTTAAGTCGTGGTGGGTACACAGGCTTGTGTGTTGTGCCCATGGCCCGGGAGGGCCATCCCACGAGAGAGAGACAGCTGCTAGGCCTTCTGTCTTGCAGCTAGGCCGCTGTGTGAGTGAGAGTGTGTGGGACCAACTTCCCACAGACCTGGACAGGCCCAGAAGGCAGCACTTGAGTGTCGCGAAATATGAACTGAGCTGGCAGACAGCATGGGCTGTCTGTGCAGACTCTACAGTATCATACAATCGTGGAATTCTAGAAATATAAGTGGGACATGTAAATACTTGTATATAGTTGTAGATAACGGAATGTGGTTCAGCCAAGTGTGCAAAATCACCTGTCAGTGTGTACATGTGTATTTATGACAATATGATAATTTCGTATATAATATTGGTGTATAAACAACAATTTACATTGAAATCAAAAGATTTACTATAAAATATAATTATTATATCATGAAGACCAAAAAACTGAAAAAATAAGAAGAAAGCGGCAAATATGTAGAATTTCTGCAAGCGGCAGCGCTCCATGTTGCCGTCAGGTGTTCGCCAAGTACCAAATTCGCTGCCGCATATCTCGGTAAGTACTGACCCTAATTCATTTTTTGTTGTAAAACACTTAAAAAAATGTGCTCTTTCTTTCTATAAAACAAAAATTCTTCAAAATATTCGGGGCGCGGTGCGAGAGAACGTGTATGTACCTATGGATCGTTTAGGGGTTAAAAAGCCTTTTTTTATTAGCATCAAACACCAACACTAGTGTATCCTACTAACAATAAATTTGTTGTTATTAATGGAATGTCTAATAGCCATTTTATATTGTTTAATCGCGAAATACAATAGAATTACATTATTGCGCTATTATGCCTTGAAGCTGCTATGTGTTTCTTGTTTCAAGATATAGGGATTATTTTCCTATTCTATAGATTAAAACTGAATACTTATCATTCTGCAGAAGCTCAACGACCTCTACTGGTGTAGCGCTTTCCCTGATTCAAATAAAAGGTTTTTGAGCATCAGTTTAAATTGCTCTTTCATCTAAATAAAATGAGAGATTTATGAGGGGTTTAGGCTGTGCACATGCACTTAATGATGGATTTATTGCGATAATAGGTAAATCTCTTTTCAGTACAGTTTTTAACTTGTAGTTCCGATGTAGATTTCCGCAAACGAAGCCTAGCCTTCATTTTAGGTTCTGTAATTTTGAATGTACTAACTGCATTAACTAAATTGGCTTCTGTGAAATAACCAAAGAATATCATTTTTGGACAGAAATACTCAGTGTTTTACATAGGCTTACCCTGAGCTAAATCTGCATTTTGTTATTTTTTGTTCTCACTACATTACTGTACTCTCAAGACCACTGTAAAATATTGTTACAATAAAACTTTATTACTTACATGCATTACGTAAACTCCAAACGCTGAATATACTAAGAGATAGTTCTGGAACAGTTTGGGTGTTTGTTCATTTCAATTTTCCATATTTTATGAAAAAAATGGGAAAATTGGATGGTAGGCATTAAATTTTCAGTGCTTCATCTGACTGGCCTGACCATTCACCACTAGTAATTAGATTATACAAGTCCTACACACCTTCAAACTTAATGTGCTGGAGTATTTTAGGATATTGGCTTCTTTCGCTGAGATAAGAAGACAGTACCTTCTCAGCTTAGCTACACGAAGCTGCTTTGTCTAGCTAGATAGTTTGATTTACGTAATTTTGGGCTGTGTATAATCTAACATGTCATTTTTATTGAAGAAATGGAATATTAACATCTATCTGATAACTTTCAAATACCACATCTCATTCAGCTTAATACAAATTTACTTTTGAGCTACACTAGAAACTAATGAACCATTCGTCACTATTCCCTTCACGTGCTTGATGTACCTGGGACACTGGTTGTGCAATTCAAGGTACTTTTCTGGGTTTTGCTCAGTAACAGAAATGCTTCTTGTTATTCTTTAGTATTAAACAAATATTGTGAATGGTAAATAAAAGTAACTTTAATTCATGAGATAGAAAACAAAAATAGATTTTCGTAAGTGTTCTTTAGATCGCTCGATGAATCAGTATATTCGACCTCTTTTTTCCCTTCATTAATTCTCAGAAAAAAATTATTTCTTCATGATGTTGAACGCTCGTATTCCATTAATCCTGAGTACATTAAACCTTGTGTCATTCTTCAAAACTAAGAGTAGATTCTTGAAGAAATTGCCAGTTTTCTAAACCATTTAGATCACAAGTAGCAATGGTTCATAAGAATGTGATTTACAGTATAAACAGTTAATCAGCTCCCAAAATGGCATGCCAATTTATGAACAAAATTATTTTTTTATTATAATTTTACACTAAAATTCTGTCCCTCTCCCTCTCTCTCTCTCTCTCTCTCTCTCTCTCTCTCTCTCTCTCTCTCTCTCTGTGCCCCTTTGCCTTTCCATCTCTCTCTCTCTCTTTCCTTTCTCTCTCCCCTTCCGCTTCCCTCCCCCTTTTCTCTCCCTCTCCCTCTACCCCACTTCCAACTCTCTCTCTATCTCCTCCTCCCATTTCTCTCCCAGTCCCCTCCCTCCCTCTCCCCATCTCTCTCCCCCTTACAACTCTCCTCCCCCTCACACGCAAAAACAGTACACACACGCACTACAAAACCTAGCTCATTAAAAAAAATTCTGCTCATGAAGTCGAAAGCTCAGGGGATCAGAGAGGAAGAGGATGCAGGCAGAGAAGACGCGAGTCAAAAGCTGATGCTGCAGAAGCCACAATACGAGCCCTAGAATATGTGGTAAATATTCGAAGGCGAGTTACAGTGCTATTGCCCAGAGGAGACATCGCATCTGAAGCAGGTATCCCCATACTGAACGAGGAGCCCAATGAAAAGGAAGGAGACAGGACTTACTCTAAGATCTATCAGTCTGAGGGCTGAGGAATGAAGAGGGAGAGCTCTTGGGAGCACGGATAATAGTAAATGAGAGGGGGGCAAGGAAGAGAACATGACAGGTCACATGCAGAGGCACGACCATGCCACCAAGAGTTACAGGAAAAAATAAAGGAAACAATGGTCATGTACAAAAATAAAGGACCCAGAAACACAGAGGAAAAGGCAATATGAGAAGGAGAGGGAGAAGTCAGTGTTTATTCATGGGCTTCAGGAGAGTGAAGGGAGGACACATACTGAGAGATGGCAGAAAGAGAAACAGAATGAAAACATCATCAAAGATGTAGGCAAGGAGGACTAAGATAGTAAATTTTGAGACAACAGGGGGATACATGAAGGGTAGAAATCAGCCAGTAAACCTGATTTTTATGGTAGAAATGGTGCAGAACAGGATCCTGCAAGAGAAAACACAGCTGAAGGAATCATCAACCTACAAGATGGTGCTCCTAGACCGCAACAGAACAAGAACAGAACGACAGCAAGTGAGGGAGAGGACACAGAAACGGAAGGGGCTAGGAAAAGAGACAATGACAGAGTCACCAGAAGACAACCGGAGCAGGACAGAGCAGAAAGCACAAGCACACACAGAACCACCCTCAGAACCCCACACCGAAATAAATACACTATCCCAACATAACCGACAATCCACACTTAGAACCCCCACCAAACACTATACCGTAGAATCCCACAACACACTACCAAGTCCCCCACCCCCACAGGTTCCCCAGAACTCAGTGTTTGAGAGGAAACTTAAGGTATGGTACACCAATGCTGACTGAATAACAAAGAAATGGGAAGAATGGCATGAAAGATTCAAAGAGGCATCACAAGACATCACAGCTCTCATATAAATCTAGTTAACAGGAATCATAACAGATGTCATCTTTCCAACGGGATGTATGATCCTGAGGAAAGACAGAGGGAGTGGAGGAGGGGCAGTGCTCATCAAAAACCAATGAGATTTTAATGAGCTGGAGAAAGGAGACAGAGGAGAAGTAAGAGACAACATAATAGACACACTTCAGTCTTGAGGTCCCAAGGTGATAATTGCAGTGATGTATAACCCACCACAGAACAACAGGAGGACAAGGCAAGAGTATGATGAGAGTAATGGAGCGATGGTTGACAAACTAGCTGAAGTGGCCAGATGGGCTCATGCGAGCAGGGCAAAGCTGCTCATAGAGGTTGACTTCAATCAGAAGGAAACTGACTGGGAGAACCTGAAGCCACATGGGGACCCAGAAACGTGGAGGGTTAAGATGTTGGAGGTGTTACTGGAAAATGTCATGTACCAACATGTGAGTGACACTACAAGAGAGATTGAAGAGAGGACGAACCAGCAAGACTGGACCTAGTATTAACCTTGAGCAGTGCAGATACTGAGGACATCAATTTTGAAAGACCACTCGGTCCAGTGACCACGTGGGTCTGAGCTTCGAATACATAGTAAAGTTACAAGTGAAGAATAAAGCAGGAAGGGCAGAACGAATGAAGCTAAACTACAAGAGAGAGGGCTACACAGGCATGAAGAATTTCCTGCATGGGGTTCAGTGGGACAGAGAACTGGCAGGGAAGTCAGTAAATGAGATGATGTATGTGACATCACTATGCAAGGAGTCTGAGGAGAGGTTTGTACCAAATTGTAAGAGAAATAACGATAAAGAAATGATGAGCCCTTGGTTCACCCAAAAGTGCAGAAAGGCCAAAACCAAGTGAGCTAGAGAATGAAAGAAGTATATAGAAGGCAAAGGACCTAAGAGAATAAAGAGACCAATTGTAGAGCCAGAAATGAATATACACAGGTAAGAAGGGAGGCCCAACTACTATACGAAAATGACATAGCAGCTAGAGCCAAATCTGACCCGTAGCTGTTGTACAGCCACATCAGAAAGATGACAGCAGTCAAGGAGAAGGTAATCAGGCTGAGGAAGGAAGGAGGGAGATCACAACAAATGACCATGAAGTATGTGAGGAGCTCAACATGAGATTCAAAGAAGTGCTCACAGAGGAGAAAGAAGGGACTCCGCCCCTCCATGGGTCCTGAGAGAGGGAGCAGAGGAGCTATGTGTACCACTAACAACAATCTTCAATACATCTATTTAAACAGGGCGACTACCTGATGTATGGAAGACTGCAAATGCTGGAGGACCAGGCAAGGATAACACAGAAGGCACTGCAAAGGATCAGGAAATACCTGTCGGGAAGACAACAGCGAGTCATGGAATGTGACATGACACAGAAGTGTCCCTGTTTGCAGATGATGTAAAGTTAAATGTGAAGAATTGAATCGAAGGAGGACCATGCAGAACTATAAAGAGATCTGGACAGACTGCAGGCCTGATCCTGAAACTGGCTCCTGGGTTGCAATCCCACCAAGTGCAAAGCCATGAAGATAGGCGAACGGCAAAGAAGGCCGCAGACGGAGTACAGTCTAGGTGGCCAAAGACAACAAACCTCACTCAAGGAAAAGAATCTTGATGTGAGTATAACATCAGGCACATCTTCTGAGGCGCACAACCAAATAACTGTCGCAGCATATGAGTGCCTAGCAAACCTATGGATAGCATTCCGACATCTCAGTGAGGAATCGTTCAGGACCCTGTACAGTGTGTACGTTATGCCTATGTTGGAGTATGCAGCACCAGTTTGGAACCCCCACCTACCCACGCCTGCAATGAAATTAGAGAAAGTACAAAGGTTTGCAGCCAGAGTAGTCCCGGAGCTGAGGGGCATGGCCTAGGAAAAGATGTTAAGCGTAATCGACTTAACGACACTGGAGGACAGGAGAGATAGTGGGGATATGATAACGACATATAAGATTCTGAGAGAAATTGACCAAGGTAAACAGAGACAGGATGCTTCAGAGATTGGACACAACAACAAGAGGACACAGTTCGAAGTTGAAGACTCAGATGAATCACATGGATGTTAGGAAGTATTTCTTCAGTCACAGAGTTATCAGGAAGTGAAATTGTTTGGGAAGTGATAAAGTGAAGGCTGGATCGATACATAGCTTTAAGAAGAGGTATAATAAAGCTCATGGAGCAGGAAGAGTGACCTACTAGCGGCTAGTTAAAGGCGGGGCCAGTAGCTGTAAATCGACACTTGCAACCACAACTAGGTGAGTACAGCTTGGGGAGTTCACACACACACACACACACACACACACAACACACACACACACACACACACACACACACACACACACACACACACACACACATACACACACACACACCATTAACATACACACATACATTCAAATACATGAACGTGATGCAAGTAAAATAGCACTGGATGGACTATATAATTTTGCACATAAGACTAGAACAAAATCTTGACAAGCAAGCAGAAATAATAGTGAACACGTAACAGTAAAGCAATAAATGCATAACAGGAAGAAAGCAAAGAGTGAGTGGTAATGACTCCAGAAATGGTAAGAAAGAAATGTAGTGTACCAAATGGATCTATTCCGGGACCAGCACCGTTTCTGAAGTACATTAACGAAATGCAGAAAGAAGTAAACTCCGATATATTCTTGTTTCCAGGGAGGACAAGAAAATGTTGCATATGATCATGAATTAAATGAATGATCATTTTACATGAATTATTTGAATTCAACCTTAGCTAACGCAATGTTATGAAAACTGGATTTAAACAAAAAAGATAGACAAGGGGAGAGAAAAAGCTGTAAATCTCACTTAAAAAAAGAAGAAATCTCTGCGTGAGCATAATGCAAGCACATCACCAGAAATACACATCACCTGAGCATCGTTTTAAAAGGTTCAATTTTAAAATACCCCCCAAAAAGAGAAATTCACGATACTAAATTCGTATAATGTGTGAAGCTCTTATTTTAGTATGCAGCGCCAGGAAGGTAAGAGTGTCTGTGGAACAATTTCATGACACTGTAGAGAATGCAGTGGTCACCCATGCTAACTTCCTGTGGTGTATAGAAATATATCTAGTTGGATTAATCTTATTAGAACAAGCTGGGAGAGAGATTAACTCACTGGCCTGTGAATTTTAGGACCTCGCCAATAATTCAAACCCATCCCGTTCCATGATTTGTTTGCAATTGTGTTATTACGGTTTAGTGAGTAAGAGAGAACGCAGAGGTTTCAACAAGACTAGTGCCAGAGTGTAGAGTTGTTCTTAATAAATATGAGGAGTGATTAAAAGGAGGAAATCTAATAGCTTCGCTGATTAGATAGAAAAATGGAGATATGGTAAAGATAAAAAAATAATAGATCTAATTTAAAGAAGCAGAAGGAAATTTCGAAATTTCTCATTTCTGTTTCGCATGATATTAGGAACATTGAAATTTGTTGTACCTAAGATTTTCCCCAACTTTATGTTGTCCGAAAATTGAAATCTTCCAACTTTCCTTCTGGGTTACGTACATGTGTGTGTAGTCTTGAAAAAAGTGTGTAGCAGAATGTCTATAAATTCAGTTCGGTGCTCTTTACGAATCCTATTTCACCCATCAGGAAAGAGTCTGGGTCATCACCTGTCATTGCAGTCTACACGATTTTTTCCCTTTCACGCTCTCACTCTGTTTCTATTCAATTATCCTTTCTCCTTACCCTTTTCGCTGCTTGAATTTCGGTGAATTCGAATCACATTTGAACTATTAAGATTAAATATTTAATTGAATTTTTGGCATATATAAAATAAAGCCCATCTGCACACCAACATTTAAAACATTTTACAAAGCTTTGATTCCATACGTATGGAAATTTGAGGTCAGTCGCATGCAAGGAGTAGAAAAAGCAATTCTATTTTTCAATTGGATAAAAAAACCTAGATTTAGAATGCATTGAATACTTACATACAATTATATATCAAAGGTTATATAGTAACTGTAAATTACTGACACCCACTATAAGTACACAAGCGACTGCTTAATTATTGAGCTGAACATCACCTGACAAAGACACGTACTGAGAAATAATTGCACTATTCTTGTCGAACAAACACTTTCATGAATGGGTTTTGTTATACGCGAAAGTTTGTACTAATCACTGAACTGTTACCTACAAAAACATATATCTTTGTTTTGTATCTGTTCATTACTTTCATAATATCAACTACTGTGAACTTCTGCAATTACCGAACTTCTTTCACGTGACACTTTATAGCAGACGTCTCAGCGATTTTAACATTAAAACAATGATGTTATACATACGTTTTCTTTTCCTGTTTTCCAGTCATTTATTTAATAAACCGATAGAGATAGACGTATGTCCTGCAGCCTTCCTCTGTGCACACAGACATGTTTCTTACAGCGTTACCTCCGTCCTTACTGACACGTGTTCAGTGAGGACACAGTGACCTGTGTCTTGCAGCCTTTCTAAGTGAACAAACACGAATGTCATGCAGCTTTAATCCATTCAAAGAAACAAGTGAGACCTGCAGTCTACCCTCGTCGATAACCTACCACTACAAATGCAGACACTTATTTTCTGGAGCTTTCACTGCCTACACAGACATTTGTGCTATTCAACCTTCCACTTTTCACACAGACTGGTGAGAATTGTAGCGTACACCATTCTTCATAGACACGTGTGTCCCTCAGCCTCCAATCTTGAACACAGACTCGTGTATTCTGCAGCAAACCCACAGTTCTCACAAACATGTGTACAAGGCATTCTCCACCCGTTCACACAGACGCATGTGTATTGCAGCCTCCAGCCCTCCACCGAAATGTGTGTATTGCAGCCTACACCATTTAACACAAAAACACATCACCAGGTTCCCCACAGGTAAAGTTAGAGGCTCGAAAAAAAACAGAAACATCTTTTACTGTTATGTCTTTTCTGTTTGTTGAGAGAATCTTTGTCCTTTGAAAACATGTAGAGTTTTTATAATAAATGGAGGGTGGCACGAGCATTGTTTTTATTGAGGAAGTGACTCCGGAGACCTGTTAACCAGTTGAGTTTTCACCGGCTTGTATATACAGGCGAGAAAAGGTGTTAGCATGACCTCTGAATATTACGCGGGCTGCCCAAGCAGCGTGTTTCTCACAGATAATTCAAATCAATGTGAAATGATACCTGGGTACATTTTTGGGGAGGATAAAAAAGGAGTTTAAAGGTGTGCCAATGGGTGAGGGGATTACCTAGTAAACCAATATGTTCATAGTGAGGGAAATGGAAATGAAGGAATAATAATATTAGAGTTCAGCGAAAGACAGAAGCGAGTCGAAAGGTTTCTTCCACGTGTATGGAGGAAAGATTAAGGAAAGGCTGGGTCCAGTTAATACTACTTTGAATAGGTTTCATTTAGATTATGCTGCACAGTTCTGGTCACCGTATTACAGAATGGACGTAAATGAATTGGGGAACGCACTGAGAAGGATGACAAACTGATAATCTGTATCAGAAATCTTTCCTACGAGGAAAGATTTCTGATACAGATTTCTGCCTTTCACTCTGTGGAAAGGCATACAATTAGGGCGATATGACTGAGATATATAAATGGAAACCAAGGAATAAATAATGGGGATTTAAACAATGTGTTAAAAATTTCTACCCATTATTGGACTCGCAGCAATGAGTTAAGATGGAAAAATTTAGATATAGAAAAGTATATATAAAAACGAATGTTTGAGAATTGAGTTGTGGATGAGTGGAGGAAACACCCGAGTAAAATAATTGAAAAAAATATTAAAAATAGGTTAGAGAAGTACATGAGTGGGTGTGAAGTAGAGCTGCTTAGCTTGGGCCAGTAGACCTGCTGCAGTGCTCCTTCTTTATAAAGCAGTTAAACTTAAAGTGTTGCATATGCTAACTCTGGACAGCTTCCTCTCTAGAGTTAGCAATGGTTTCAAGTTGGTATCAGTGGTTTTGAGTCGGATTTTGCACAGAAAAACACAAGGTGTTCGTAATTTCGTCTTCATCTTCTGGTTGTGGTTGTTGTTGTTGTTGTTGTTGTTGTTGTTGTTGTTGTTTGTTGTTGTTGTTGTTGTTGTTGTTGTTGTTGTTGTTGTTGTGTTGTTGTTGTTTATTATTATTATTATTATTATTATTATTATTATTATTATTTTATTACTATTATTTTATTATTATTATTATTATTATTATTATTATTATTATTATTATTATTATTATTATTATATTATTATTGTTATTATTAAAGATCTGAAGTTAACAAATTGCGTAGAATCAGTCACTGGACACATGGTTGTTTGACGGGTAGATTTAATTGGAATAAGACCGGGTCCTAACGATCGAAGTAGCTGTTTTTAGTTTTTTTGTTTTGTTTTTGAGAGTACAAGATCAAACTTTAGTTGCCGATAATTAGACTTTCAGTTATCTGTGGAAGATTGCTAACGTAGTTTCTGTAATAAATATAGGCTGTGAAAACAGCTACAGGTTTCCGTCCAGTGTTGGACAGATTGTTAGAATCTAGGTTGAGTATATGATGGGGAGCCTCTTTGATGAGTATAGTTTGACTGGTGAGTTTCAGCTTTATCTTATATTAAAAAATTTTTGCCTGATAAATTTACAGACTATTTATGGTGAAGCATTTGTGGTAGTGCCGTAATCAAGAGTGCGATTTTGTTTATCTGTATCTCAGCAGGAATTTCGATAGTGGACTGTTAGAGAGGAGCGGTGACAACATGATGTTTGGTAATAGGTTCTCTCATTGACAGAACCCTGGCTGGCTGTTGGCGGGGGGAGAAGTTTGCAGAGGTGAGGTAAAATTAGAATGGATGTCTTTCAGGGATGACACTTAAAATGAATCAGTTTTCGGGCCTTCTTTGTTTATTATCTGTATTTGTGACATTGGCGTGGCAATGGTAAGCGACTGAAGAAGCAGGGATATGCCTGATGGTGGATTAGGAGGATGTCTTTGAGCTTCTGTAAGATTTGAGAGGCTGGTGTAGAGGTCTGATAGTCTGCAAATGCAAGTACCACCCCTCACACTTGTAAAGAAGAGGAACAAGATCGTGCAGAGTATCAGGGGATGGTTTACAATTGTGGTTGGTGGAAATCTTAAAGCTACGACTGCGGTGCCTGGGCTTGTGTGGTGGGGATGGAGGACAGCTTGAATTTATATAGATACAGAAGTGTAGCTGAGAGAAGTCTACAAAATGTGATTGACATTGACAGGTATGGAAGTGAGACACATATGAGAATGGCGTATTAGGAAATTTCCTGAAGAAGTATTTCGCCCATCAGCAGCTTTATTGGTCTGATGACTCTACAGGTAATATAAATAAAGCATCAGTTTACTTTACAAAAGAAAGGATTTAAAGTTCTTTGTAACTAACTCTTCAGCATTTTCCCGAGAGGGTCCATCCACTCATCCATCCCTACCCATTACTTCTAATCCATAACTCCTTTCCCACTCCCCTTAAATCATAACTCCCTTCCCACTCCCCTTAAATCATCCCTCCCTACCACTCCCTCTATCCATCGCTCCCTACCGATTTCCTCTAATCTATCACTCTCCACCCAATTCCTCAAATCCGTCACTCCCTCCCTGCTCCTCCAGAAGTTCCTAATCCCCCTATAACTCACTCCTCCTCTCACTCCCACTCTCTCCCCACTTATGTGAGTACACACACAGACACGCACATATACAACCACGTGCAAACAAACGTACACATACATACTATCACACACACAAACACATACACTCACATACACACATTCACATACATATCCACACACATGCACACACAAACAAACACACACACACACACACACACACACACACACACACACAACACACACACACACACACACACACACACACACACACACACCACACACACAGTGGGTGCAGACGTGGGTGCACAAGGCTCCGAGAACCTTAGTGTTTTAAGTCGTGCAGTAAGTGCTAGCAATAATCAGTGGTAGTGACAACGTCAGTGAACAATACTACGAGTGATAACTAAAGTTAGTAGTTTAAAAAAAGTCGAGAGGAAGTCTGAAATCATTAATATTTCAAAGTGCCAAACCGTTAAGGGTTAGTAGGCATCTGTTGCCACACAGATTCAAATATACAAAGATCAAAGTGAGTGTGGAAGCGGGTGTTCAAGAATTACCAGCGTTTGGTTAACAAGTGAAATGTGGGGCACCATACAGTGAGAGTGAAAAAGTTAATAAGCAAAAGGAGAAAGGAAAAATAAAAAATACAACAAGGGAAGGTGGCAGTAGTAGGCCTGCTGAGGCAGTGACGTCACAACAAGTTGCGTGCCCTTATACATATAAAGTGAAGTGTATATAATGTGAAGTGTATTCTATCATAAGTAAAAAGTGAAATCACGTGTGGAACGCAGGATGCATGAGCATATATGGTTATAAACATCATGGGTGAAGGATTTTCAAAATAGTGACAGAAGGCCTATGTACGACGACTACGTCATCAGCATCTGGCAACCTGTCACCGCTCCGCTGCCAGTGCAAATATTGCTCACTAATTGTGGTTGCATGTTGTCAGATTCTGGTCTTGCATCACTGTTAGATACTGGTCACTCACTCCTGCAAGCTATTACCGGAATTAGAGTAGAAATAGCATAGATAAGGTGAAGATAGTGTTGACAAGCAGAGCAGTCTAGCGAGGGGCAGTCTAGCGAGGGGCAGTCTAGCTAGGGGCAGTCTAGCGAGGGGCAGTCTAACGAGGGGCAGTCTAGCGAGGGGTGATGTACACACTCCTAGCAGCTGAGACAAGCTAAATTTTACAACCTAGTTACTTTCTAATTTTATAAGTGGAACTGATAAGTGTTAGACGTACTGGCATTACTACCGGTATTTATTAGCAGTATGAATACTTAGAAGTGTGGGCACACACACACTAGGAAGCTAGGAAGTCCTCTCTCAATGTGAGCAAGTAATAGGATAATAACCAGCAGTAAATGAAACTTAAATCCAGAAAGGTCAATAAGTGGAGAGAGTAGCATTACTAGGAAAGACAGCTGGGACTAAATTTGAGCCTTCACGACATAGAGGAATAACGGATCTTTCAACCACAACTACCTATCCCCTACCCCCCTAACCATCTCTCCCTCACACACACACACACACACACACACACACACAAGGGTAGACACTTATAGAAGCTTTAGACCCAAGTATCAATTTCTGTATTTTATAAGTAGAATTGGTAAGTGTTAGAATTACTATTGGTACGTTTTTTAGAATTACTGGTATTTATTTGCGGGAAATCTCCCCCTCACCCCCCCAAACACACAAACAAAACCACATATCCCACACAGGGAAACACAACACACACCCCACCAAAACACACACACACCACCCACAACACACACACACACCCCCCCCCCCAAAACACACATGCCCCACACACACAAAACATCCCAAAACCCCACACACAATCCCCCAAAACGGGGAAATCAGACCCTGAGGAAAGATAGAAGTGAAAGGGGGGGGGGGGGAAGGGGAGCACCCCTCATAAAACCACCGAGGGGGGGTTTTAAAGGAAAGGGAAAAGGCCCATGGACATGATTGGAAAAAAAGAGGGATACATTGAGGTACAATTCGGGCCGGAAAAACCTTAAAGTAGTCATTGGAGGGGATGAATAACCCCCCCCAGAACTGCAGGGGGCCCAAAGAGAGAAGTAAAAAAGAAAAAAAAGGGTGAGGTGGACACACTGGCTGAGGGGGGCAAAAGAGCTCACCGACCCGAGCAAAATTAGGGAAATGGGCGTTTTTAACCACAGGGAGATAAAGGGGAAAAAACCTGGAGCCAAGGGGGGTCCCGAAACATGGGGGGCCCCAAGTTTTGATGGATGGGGTACTTAAAAAACCTCATGCTCAACATGTCGGGACACAACCAGAGAGAGAGGGGAGGATAAAGCCGGGAAAGGGACTGGATCTTTTTGTTCCCCAAATGAGCATTTTGGAACATTGAGGACTCATTAGGGAAAAGGCCCCCTTGGAGCTAGCGATAAATGTGGGCTGAGTTTTGCTATATAGTAGAGTTAAAAAGGGGGAAAAGGAAAAGGAATAAAGGGGACGGGCCCCAAAATTTTAAAAAAGGGGGGGGACTACACAGGTAGGGAGAAACTTCTGCAGGGGTTCAGGGGGAAACGGGAAAAAGGGTGGGGAAAATAAAGGAAAACGAGATGATGGAAATATTTTGGGCAACAAAGTGCAAGGGGGGGCAGAGGAAAGTTTTTTTTCCCCAAGGGAAACAAAAAATAATGGGAAAGCCCAAAAACCAAAGCCCTTGGGTTTACCCAAGGGTGGGGGAGGCAAAAACTAAGTCAAGGGGAATTGGAAAAGGTAAGGGGGGATGGGAAACCCGGGGAAAACAAGGAGTTAGTAGAAAGCCAGAAACGAGTATGCACAGATAAGGGGGGGAGGCCAAGCGGACAGTATAAAAAAACGCCCTAGCATCGAAAGTCAAATCTGACCCGAAACTGTTGTATAGCCACATTAGGAGGAAAACAAACAGTCAAAGGGCCAAAGGGGAAAAAGGTGAGGAAAAAAGGTGGAGAAATCACAAAAACGATCAAAAGGGTTTTGAGGAGCTCAACACGAGATTTAAGGGAAATATTAAAAAGTAGGACGGAAGGATCTGGGGGGACAGCCCGATAGGGGGCACCCGCAAGGAACACCAAAAAGTGTTGGAAAGAACATAATACAGTGGGGAGGAGGTGGGAAAAAAAATGCAAGGGACCTCCCTTCCCCAAAAGGGAATTGGGACCGGGCAAAATCTCCCCGGGGGGGTCCTTTAAAAAGGGGGGAAACGATATGTTGTGCGGGGCCAAATTTCCACAAAAATTTAACAAAATCCCTGGAAACTGGGGAACTACCCGGGTTTTTGGAAAAACGGGAAATGTAGTTCCCCATTTTTAAAAAAGGGGGACAGAAAAGAGGGGACTAAACTATAGACCCGTGTCAAATTGGGGTTTTAAAAGAAAGCAAAATTAGGGAAGTTTTTCAAGGGGGGAGATGGTGGAGCACCCCGGAAACCCGGGAAAGGAGTATAAAAACCAACCCCGCAGGATTCACGGAAAGGGAAAACCTGTTTTCACAAACTTTTGGGTTTTATGTAAAAAAAACAGAAGTAAAACAAGAGAGAGAGGGGGGGGGGGGTTGATTGCACTTCTTGGGGCTTTAAAAGAAGGCCTTTGACACAGTTCCCAAGAGATTTGTGCAGAAGTAGAAACATTGGGGGCATATAACAGGAAGGGCACTGCCAAAGGAAACAGAGAAATTAAAGACAGGGAGGCAAAAAGAGTCATGGTAAGGAATGATGTATCACGGGGCATGTGGCGGGCGGGGTCCCCCCAGGGGTCGGTCCTTTGGGGCCGTTTCTTTTTTTGGGATATGTGGGAAAGACATGACGGAAGGGGTTGGGTTCAGAAAATTTCCCTGTTTGCAGATGATGTGAAGTTAATGAGGAGAATTTTAAAATTTATTTAAAAACCAGGCGGCTTCAAAGAGGGGCCTGGACCCGGGCGGGGCACCTGGTCCAGAAATGGCTTCTCGAATTTAATCCCGCCAAAAGGGAAAGTCATGAAAATGGGGAAAGGGGACAGAAGGGCCACAGCAGAGTATAGGTAGGTGGCCCCAAAGGGCTGCAAACCCCAACCCAAAGGGGAAAAATCTTGGGGTGAGTATAACACCCAGCTGTTCCGGGAAACACACATCCAAACAGATAACTGCGGGAGATATGGGGGGCCCGGCAAAACCCGAGAACAGCATTTCCCTACCCTTTGTAAGGAATCATTCAAGACCTGTACACGTGTATGTCAGGCCCCTAAGGAGTATGCAAACCCTGTTTGGAAACCCCCCACTTTATAAAAAACGGGCAAGAAAATAGAGAAAGACCAAAAGGGTTTTCGACAAGGTTAAATTCCAGAGCTAAGGGGAAAAAGTCCTATGAAGAAGTTAAGGGAAAACGGGGACGACAAGGGGGACCGGAGGGGGAAAGGGGGGACATGATAAAGACAATAAATACTGCCGGGGGAAAGACAAGGTGGGGCAAAAAAGGATTTTTTCCAGGGAGGGGACAAAAGGGAAAAAGAGGGGCCAAAAATTGGAAATTGAAGACACAAACAGGCAGAGAGATAGTAGGAAATAATTTTTTCAGTAAAAGAGTTGTAAGGGGAGTGGAAAAGCCAGAAAAAGCCCTAGTTGGGGCGGAAAAACCTTTCACAGTTTTTAAAACGAGGGTTTTATAAAGCTCATGGAGGGGGGAGGGTGGGCCAGTTGCAACGGGTGAAGAGGCCCTTGGGAGCCAGTGAAAAGTGACCTTCAAGGCAGAAAGTGATTCGGAACAGGACCTGCAGGGAATGAAAGCACAATTAAGGGCACTGCCGGCATTACAGGAGGGGGGGGTGATCTTTCGACCGGCCCCGCGACAGAACACAATAAGAAAAGCAGAAACTGAGAGAGATGGTACAAAGGCGATAAGGAGGAAAGAGAGGGGATGGAGGAAAGGAAAGACACACAGGAGATCCCAGTCCCAGGAAGAAAGATCAAATAAGACTCCCTCACAATTCCTATAGAAGCCTCCCAACCCAGGGTCAACCCCAGTGCAACAAACACTCTAATCAAAAAAAACCCATGCCCACATCCAATGCCCCACCCACTCATTTACAAACACCACCCCCAACAGCAACACCCATTAGTTCCTACAGTTCTCCCACTTCCCAACCCCAATATTCCTCCCAGACCACAGTCTTAGAAAAGAAGTTGAGGGTGTGGTATACAAATGGCCCGATGGTAACAAAAAGTATGTGGGAGTGGCCACAAAAGAATTAGGAGACATCCTCAGACATAATAGCACTCACAGAAACAAAAAACTCACCAGAAATAATAACAAAATTCAATCTTTCCTTCCAGGATATCAAAATCCTCAGGAAAAGACAGAGGGAGGAAGAGGGGAGGAGGAGTCGCACTGCTCATTAAAAAACAGTGGGCGTTTTGAGAGAAAATGGAAAGAATGGATGGCACAGGCGAAAAGGGAAAGACATTAATAGGAACAATCAGTTCTGAGGGAATAAGGTGATAATTGCAGTAATGTTCAACCCACCACAGAACTGCAGGAGGCCAAGAGAAGAATATAACGATGAGAGCAACAGTGCAAATGATCGACACACTAGCCGAAAGTGGCCCATGAGAGCCAACACCATGGGGGAGCAAGTTATAGTTATGGGTGTGATTTCAATCACAAGGAGATTGACTGCCCGGAAAACCTGGAGCCTCATGGGGGTCCCGAAAAATGGAGAGCCGATGATGATGGATGTGTTCTGGAAAAAGCCTCATGCTTCCAAAACATGTTAGAGACACTACATAGAGAGAGGAGAGGATGAACCAGCAAGACTGGACCTTGTATTCACCTTGAGTAGTTGGGACATCGAGGGTAATCATGTATGAAAGGCTCCCTGGGAGCTAGTGTTATGTGGTTCTGAGCTTCGACTACCTAGTTGAGCTCAAGGGGTTTTGGAGAGGGAGACGAGAGAGTAGCGGAATAGGCTGGGAAAAAAAACCAAAACTACAAAAGGGGGAACTACTCAGGATGTGGAATTGTTTCAACAATTCAGTGGTAGAGGGGAAATGACAGGATAACCAGTACAAGAAGAACTGATGGACTATGTGGCAACAAAAATGCAAGGAGGGAGAGGAAGAAGGTTTTTCCCAGGGAACAGGATTAATGGGATGAACAGAACGAGTCCACTTGGTTCACCCAAGGTTGTAGGGAGGCAAAATCTAGGTGTATAGAGAATGGAAAAGGTACAGAAGACAGAGATCTCAGGAAAATAAAGAAATTAGCCGAAGAGCCAGAAACGATATGCCCACAGATTAAGATGGGAGGCTCAGAGACAATGTGAAAAGACATAGCATCAAAAGTAACGGCTTGATCGAAGACTGTTGGTACAGCCACATCAGGAGGGAAACAAACAGTACGGACCGGTTAATCAGACTGAGGAAGGGTGATGGGGAAATTCACAAGAAACGACCGAGAGGTATGTCAGGAGCTTAACACAAGATTTAAAGAGGTATTTACATGGAAACCAGTGGACTCCAGGAAATCAGAACAGGGGGGCACACAGCAAGTGCTGGATGAGGTACATATAACCAAGGAGGAGGTGAAGAAAGCCTGCTTCCTAACCTTCTATCCTCTATAGCTTAAACTACCTTCTACACCTCCTAATTGGGGGGTCTAACTTGGCTTCTCCTTCCATATGGCACCGTGTGGCGTCGCGTCTAGGGCGGGGGGTGGGGTGGCGATAGGCGGTCTTCCTTCTATTATTGCGGGGTTGAGGCCAGGGGGACGGCACTCTCTCTCTATCCCTCTTTTCTATTTGTCAATTGGGGGAGTGGCTTTATTATGTGGTGCTCGGGCGGCGGCTGGGGTGGGTGGCTGTGAGCTTTTCTTCTTATGGGGGTAGGGGCACGGGGGTGGTTGGGCTATGGCTTGTGGTTGGGGGTACGCGGGGGTTGAGGGGGTCGGTTCCTAATGCTTTATTTCTCTCTATACTTATCTTCCTTCCTTTCCACTACTCTAACTTTCTCTACTCTACTATTGCAGGGGTCCGGGGGTCGTGGTGGGATGTCGTGCTTGTTTGTGCGAGTGGGGCGGGCCTTTCCTTTCTCTTTCTATCTATTTGGCACTTCTTTATGGTCGTGACTCGGGCGGGTTGGGGAGCGGGGTGACGTAAACTTTACCTCAACCCTTTCCCTCTTCGTCACTTCTATCGGAGCGGGGGTTCACCGGGCGGGGGGGGCGGGTGTGGCCGGAATTGGTTGGGGGGGGTGGTCGGGTGGCGGGATCGACGCGAACAGAACGTTAGGTGAGAGTTGGGGTGTGGGGGGGCGGTGGGTCGGGGGGGCGTGGTTGGGGAGGTGGGGGGCAAAGGGCCGGGCGTGGGTGCGGGTGGGGTGGCCACATTTGCCTATATGGGGGGGGGGTTGGGCGAGAGTTGGGTGGGTGGTGGGGGCGTGATAAAGGGGGGGGGATGCTGTGCTTCGAGGCTTGGGTCGCGGGCCCGAGGCTTCGCGGGCGGGGGGGAGCTACTATAGGTGCATTCTTATGGGCGGGGGCGTGGGGGTGTTTCACTTTCTCTTACTCCCCTTCTTATCACTTATTATTTGGGTGGCTTTTGGGCTAGGCTGTAGGGGTGCGGGGCGGGTGGGTGGGGCCGGGCGTGCACTCTCCTCTCCCTCTACTCCTTAGCTATGTCTATCGGCCTAATCTTACTCTATTTGAGGGTGGGGAGGCCGGGCGAGGGGGGGGTGGCAGGGCTTATTATTTTGTACGTACGTGCGGGTTGGGGAAGGGGGGGCGGTGGGGCGGGTAGTGGTGGTATGGGGGGATGGGGTGGCCCGGGCGGGGGAGGGGTAGCTGGGGCCGGGGTCCATGTGGGGCGGGGGTGTGGGGGCGGGCAGGGGCGTTGGGGCTAGGGGGGCTTGCCCTGTTGCGGGGGGCGGTGGGTGGGGGTCAGGGGTGCAAGGGTTACCTCTTCTCTCTCTTCCTTTTTTCCTTTCTATCTTCTTACTATGGAGGGAGGCTGTGGAGGGGGTAGTTATTTTATTCTTTCTCCTCCTCTCTATTTCTCTAATTTTATGTCAGTTATGGTCCCTACTTCCTTGCGGGCGGCTCTGGCGGGGTCGCGGAATTAATGGGGGTTGTGGGTTGTGTGGGTGGTGGGGGATTGGTGGAGGGTCTCCCCTATGCAGGGAGGCGCTGGGGGTCCCGGAGGCGCGTTGGCGTGGGGGGGGCGGATTGGGGGGGGGTTGGCGGGGCGCCGTCACTACCCCGTAAATTATAGCGGGGGCGGTGGGTGGGGGAGGGGGGGGAGTGGGGGGCTCTATGGGGGTCGGTGCTTGCGGGGGGGAGGCGGGGGGCGGGGGGGGAACTGGGATCTGGTGGCGGGGTGGGACTTTGGGGTGGGGGGCGGGGGGGTGGGTGCGAGGGGTGGGAGACCTATTTTTACTATCGAAGCAGCCATGCGGGGGGGGGAGGGATGGTTTGGTGGGCAACTTGTCTAATCCTTATAAATAATGGGGGGATTCTTCACTAATTTCCCTTCTTCTTTATGGCCGTCGGGGGCGCGGCATGGTGCGCGGGGGGGGGGGGGGGGGGGTGGGGGCCTGTCGGGCGTGGGGGGGGGGTCGGCTCTAAATTCTCTTCCCTTTTCATCCTCTTCTTCTCTACGTCTACGGGGGAGAAGGCGGGGGTGGAAGGGTGTTGGATGGGCGCCGCTGTTCGGGGTCGCCTACTGGTGGGGTCGTCGAATGGGGAGAGTCGGCTCTTCTTTACTTCTATCCCTCTCTAATTGGTGGTTTCGGGACTACTTTTTCTTTTTCTCTTTCTACCCTCCTAATGCTGCGGGCGGTGGGCAGGGCGGCGTGCCTGCTTTTCTTCTATTGTGGGGGGGGTGGGGGTTGGGTTCGCTCTTGCAACGATCTTTATTGGATAGGGGGCGGGGGCCTGGCGGGTGGGCGTTGGGGAGGACACTCTCTTACTTGGGCTGGGGGCATTCTACGTTCGCGTTATTACTATATTGCGCGTAGCAGTGACAAACACGGCAGCGTGCCGCACGGGTTGGTGGCGGCACTATTTTGGGGGGGCGGCGGTGGATGGCGGGAATGGTTAAGTCAATGGCGGGAGGGGCAGAGGTGGGGCACGGCGGGGCCGCTGCGAGTGGGTCTTGAAGCCGGGGGGGACCGGGTGAGCTTTGGAGGAGTACGGTGGGGGGGTGGGTGGGGTGTGCTAGGAAGGTGGCAGTGAGTGGGGGACGGCTAGCGGGTATGTGGGGGTGCGTGGGGGACGGGTCCCCGTGTCTCTAATGCGGCCGGGGTTAGCAGATGGGAGCTGCGTGGCGGGGCTTGGGGGGCGGGGTCCGCGGTCACCACGCACGTCGTGCGGAGTAGGGAGAGTGCCGGACGGTGAGGGGGTGGGGGGGGTGGGGGTGCGGGGGGGTCGGCTGGTCGTGGATGGGGGAGGATTCGCGGGGGGTGGGTGTGGTGGGGTTAATTTCTATAAAATTGGGGGGGGGGTGCGTGGGCCAGGTTCGCGGTTCGCGGGGTGGAGGGGTCTTCTTCTTTAATCCCTCTTATGGAGGGGGGGCGTCATACTTTTTCTTCTACTCCGGAAATTCCCGGGGCATAAGGAAGGTTGTTTTCTCCCCGCGACAAAACACAATAAAAAAAGCAGAAACGAGAGAAAAATGGAAACAAAGGCGAAAGGGGGAAAAGAGGGGGGATGGAAAAGACAGAAAGGAGACCCCAAAGCCCCGGGAAAGGTTTTCAAAAAAGCCCCCCTTTCCACAACTTCCTATAGAAGCCCCCAAACCGGGTTAAAACCCCAGTGAAACCCAAACACCTAAATAAAAAACAAAAATGCCACACCCAAGCCCCCACCCCAATTAAAAAACCCCACCCCCACAGCAACAACCCATATTTTCCTTTTACCCAGGTTTCCCACTTCCCCCAACCCCCAATATACCCCCCAACCAACAGCTTAAAAAAAGAAATTTTGGGGGGTGTGGTATACAAATGCCAAAGGAAAAACCCAAACAAGTATAAAGGAGGGGCACAAAAAAATTCCCTGGGAGACATCCTCAGACATAATAGCACTCACGGGAAACAAAACTCACCAAATAAAAAATTTCAAACTTTCCTTTCCCGGATATAAAATCCTCAGGAAAGACAAGGGGGGAAAAGGGGGGAGGGGGAAAGTCGCACTGCTCATTAAAACCCAGTGGGGTTTTGAGAAAATGGAAGGAATGGATGGCAAAGGCAAAAGGGATTTAAAAAAGGGAAAACAACCAAGTCTGGGGGAAACCAAAAGGGTTGTTATTGAAAAAGGTTAAAAAACCCAAAACCACAAAAAATGCAGGGGGCCCAAAGAGAAGAATACAAATGAGAGAAACAAGCAATGATGGGACACACTAGCCCGAAGGGGCCAGGAGCACACATGGGGGGAGCAAAGTTACTAGTTAGGGGTGATTTAAAATTCACAAGGAGATTGAAGGGGGGAAAAAACCGGAGTAGGGGGGCCCGAAACAGGAGACCCAAAGGAGATGGATGTGGTTCTGGAAAGCCTCATCCCAATCAACATTTAGAGACCCCCCAAAGGAGAGAGGGAGAGGAAAAAACCAGCAAGACGGGCCCTTTGTTTTCCACATTGATGGTTGGGGGACATGAGGGTATCATGTATAAAAGGGGGCCCCTGGGGCTATTGATCATGTGGTTCGGGTGCTTGGGACTACAATTGAGCTTCAAGGGGGAGAGAGTACAAAAATAGGCGGGGAAAAAAACCAAAAACAAAAAAGGGGGGAAACTCAGGCGGGAGGAACTTCGTTAAAACCCCTTAAAGTGGTAGGGGAAAACTGACAGGTTTAACCAGTACAAAAATGAGGGACTAGTGGAAAACAAAATGCAAGGGGGCAGGGGAGGGTTTTGGGTTCCCAAAGGGGAAAAACGGGAATAATGGGAAAAAACGAACGATTTTTTTGGGTTCACCCAAAGGTTTTGGGAAGGCAAAAACTAGTTATTTGAGAAGGGGAAAAGGTACGGGAAGACGGATCTAAGGAAAAAAAGAAATTTTGCCCAAGAGGGCCCGAAACGAATATGCACAGATAAATGGGAGGTCAGAACAAAGTGAAAATGACATAGCATCAAAAAAGAAGCCCCCCGATCCCAAGCTGTTGACAGCCACTCAGGAGGGAAAAAAACAGTCAAGGGGCCAAAGGGAAAACAGACTAGGAAGGGTGTTGGGGAATTTTTCCAAAGAAACGACCCGAGGGGGTAAAGTCAGGGGCCTTTAACCCCAAAGGGGTTTTAAAAAGGGATTTTTTAAAGGAAACCGTAGGACTCCAAAGGGAAAACCCGAACAGGGGGGGCCAACCAGCAAGTGCTGGATGAGGGGAAAATAAACCAAAAAAGGAGGTGAAGAAGCTGCTATGCAAACTTTACCCCTCAAAAGGGGGTGGGAACCCCAAAAAACAATCTCCATGGGTTTTTAAAAAAGGGGGCCCAAAATATTGTGTTTAACCATTAAAAAAGATCTCAACACATCATTTGAAAACTGGGGGAAC